>ML780131.1:236177-315012 GCA_009831015.1 Picea engelmannii | reverse complement strand
AGGCCACTGAGTCTCCTCATCACCTCTCTAAGAGGTGGGGGACATTACAGAAACACTTCATCACAAGGAATGTCAAAATGTCGAAATGCAGAAATGGGAAAAACACCTTTTGGTGTAGGTTTCGAATACCTGGAGTTGGAGTGTTGAAACACTTCACCACAGGAATGATGAAATGATGAAATGCTGAAATGCATTTTCGAATAAGGCTGTGGTCACAGCCAGTGGTCACATCTGCAAAAGATTGAGGAAGGAGCTAGTGCAACCAAGCTCCATTTCGGTGATCACGACTTGGAGTGTCAAGACCCTTCATAATAGAGATGCTGAAATGCGAAATTACGAAAGCACTTTATGGATAAGCACTTGGTCACTGTCAGTGGTAACATCGTCGAAGAGCTATAGAGAAGAGCTCGAAGAGACAAGCTCCGTTTTGAAGTTTGTGACATGGAGAATCGAGACGACTCATCACAGAATCCACTAAACGTGAAATGCGAAATGTGTGTTCAGAATTGGACTCTGGTCATAACCTATGGTCACATCGACGAAGGCTCAAGAGAGGAGGTAGCATGAAGCTAATCTTCATTTCGGAGATCGCGACTTGGATAGTCGAGATGCCTCACCACAGGAATGCCAAAATGTTGAAATGTCGAATTGTGAAATGGTGAAATAAGCACGAGACCAATCATTTATGATCCAACAGTGCAGGTTAATCAGGAATATGATCGAAGGGCTATTGTTTTTCTTCACAGTTAATCGATTAGTTATGATTCAGTTGTTGATACATTTTCTTGGAGGTCCACAGTGTAACTATGAGAAACGATTGATGGTTTCTGTCAAAGGACTCGAAGAGACTTGAGGGTGATCGCCATAGAAGATGAAGAGTCTCGAGGCATCTTCTGGTGGCATGAAGATTGTTCATAGAGGCTATTGACATAGATGATTTCAGGGGCTAAATTTCTCTCATGGGCTAATTTTCCATGGTTTTTCCAAAAAAGAGATTCGATATTTTAAAAATAATTCACCCAAATTCTATAGGACAAAATTATTTTACCTTAAAAATGCCAAAATTTTATAAAAACTATATAAAATCCTTAGAAATTTGAATATTTTTACAAAAATATCGCCAACCGTTCATAGTTGGCATATGAAGGATTAGTAAGATTCGCTAAGGTTTCTACATTTTAAAATAAATTTGCATCCTTAAAATCATCCCTGTTGACAAATGTAATATGGTTGGAGCTTGGAACTGCAACAAAGGGAGTGAGCTTGACTGTGACAGAGAAGACGAAGACTCTCGACTGCTGGAGAGGCTAAGGAATCTCGGCATAACACTTAGTGATGTGGACACATGGGTTTAACAACCAGAGAAGTTGAAGAGTTGCAATGATGATCAAGCAGATCACTCGACATGGGGAGAGCATGTAGAAGCATTGTGAATAGAGGATGTAGATAATGCCAACAGTGGATAAAAGTGCATAATAGAGAAGATATTGGGGTGTTGTTGAGGGTGATTCAAGTGTGTAGAAGGAGGCAGAGTGCAGTAGCTGAAATGAACAGAAGAGGAATGTTACATAGATGGGACATGGCACACAGAGCATAAAAGGCAGAAGAACATAAAGCATAACTGAAGAGTGCAGAAAGACACTGATGTAAGTAGAGTAGAGCAGTGTAGCAGAGTAGTGATCAGACTGGTAAGCCATTGATAAATATTGTATCATTGTGATAAATTTATAGATAACAAAATTTATATTTAAGGGTGGTAGGGAGGTTCTAGGGAGGACTGTTTTCCTCATAGTTTCAAGTGGGTGCTTGAACATAGGGAGTTGTATCTTCCATTTGGTTGCATCCAGAAAAACCAGGGTGGCAGGGTGGTGCAAGGGAGAACATTGGTTCTCTGATATACAGGTCAGTGTCTATGTAATTGGAAGTTGGTGCTTCCATCCAGTTGGTGTTGGAACTCTTAGGGAGTTGGTGCTTCCTTCTAGTCGGTGCTAGAGAAACTAGGGAGTCGGTGCTTCCTTCTAGTGGGTGCTAGAGAATCCAGAGAGTTGGTGCTCTCAACAAGTTGTAGCTTGCAAAATAAAGGTTGTAGCCTCACAATGATTTGGAGCTCATATGTATGATAATGTATAGTAAAGATTACTTATCATATAAAGAAGAAGAGGTTTTTACCCTTTATGGGTTTCCTCAGGAAATATCTGCCTCTGTGTATATCATATGTGTGAATGATGTTGAATCTTCTATTGCTTACTTCCCTACATTATTGTGATTGTCATTGAGTGCTCTGTAAAGAGTTTAAAATAAGCATAATTGTTTAAGCACGGTGACAAATGATTCACCCCCCCTCCTCTCAGTTGTCCAACAATTGGTATCAGATCCGACCCCTTTTATCTAAGGGTAGATCCTAGATCTTAAACATGTCAAGCCATGAAGGAAATTCAACCAATAAGGCCCCTCTGTTCAATGGAACAAACTTTTCCTTCTGGAAAGTTAGAATGAGAACCTATATAATGGCTTTAGGTGTAGATGTCTAGGATGTGGTAGATACTGGTTATGTAAAGCCAGTTGTACTAGCTAATAAGGATGACAAGATAGAATTTAGCTTCAATGTTAAGGCTATGAATGCTATCTTGAGTGGGCTTGCAGTAGCAAAATTCGTAAAAGTTATGCACCTAGGAATTGCCAAACAAATGTGGGACAAACTCATTAGCAATTATGAAGGTAAGGAGAAGGTAAAGGATGCGAAGCTTCAAACCTACAGAGTATAGTTTGAACAAATGAAGATGAAAGAAGATGAAACTATTGGAAAATACTTTCTGAGAGTTGAAGAACTAGTAAATAAAACGAAAGCACTTGGTGAAAAAATTGAGGAACCTTCTTTACTTCAGAAAATTTTGAGATCTCTACCAGATAGGTTCAACCCAAAGGTCTCTACTATAGAATAACTTAATGATCTAAAAACCTTGGAGTTTGATCAACTTCTAGGAACATTGACTGCATATGAAATGAGAATAGCTAAAGATAAACCCACCTCCATAGAAGCATCATTTAAGGCAGACAATAATGAGGATTCTGAGCCTGATGAAATTGAAGGAAAATTTGTGAAGAGACTAGAGAAGGGATCAGGAAAATACAAAGGTAAACTGCCTTTCAAATGTTTCAAGTATGGTAATATAGGTCATTTTGCAAATAAATGTCCTCACAAAATAAAGGATCAGACATGTGATGATGAGGATAAGCACAAACACAGAAATTTCTTTAAAGAGAATAATTTTAAGAAGAAAAGTCTTTGTGTAAATAATGATGATGATCCTTCAGATGATGAAGACAAAACTACTCTATTGAAGATAAACTAAATGACTTCATACTTATGGCCAAAGAGGATTATGATAATAAAAGAATAGGAAGTGAGGCTAATGAAGAAGAAGATGTGGTTGATATGGAAGGAGAACTGATCAGTGCACTGGAATAGATTGACAGAATCAGAATTAAGAACAGAAAGAAAAAGAAATTGCTGATACAGTTTGAGAAAGATAGTAAACAGCCTGATGAAGACTTTTCCCTTCTAAAAGTGGAATTAGAAGAGGCAAAGAAAATTGAGGACATTCTGAAACAATAGTTATCAGAAAAGTAGGTAAGATGTAAAGCTCTAGAAGAAGAAGTAGTGAAAACTAGGAAAGAGTTGGAGAAGTTTCAAGCCTTGTATCATCATAATCTGTCAAGTATCAAAGCCTTAGAAGGATTAGCCACCATTCTGAATCAACAAAGGAATCCAAAGCTGAAAACTAGTTTGGGTTATGAAGAGGGATCAAGTAGTGGTTAGCCAAGAAACAAAGAACCCATCAAGTTTGTCAAATCTACAACCAATGACAACAACAAACCTACAGAAACAAAGGAAGACAATCATCTGCCCAGGAGGAGTAAAGAAAAAGGTGTCAAGACCGAATCTATATAACAAAGAAATAATACACTCCCTACTCAAGGAAATCATCAGCATGGAAGAAATCGACCTGCTCAAAGAAGACAACCATTTTCCAGGTATCAAGGATTTTTCTATGGATATTGTTTTTTCTATTCTAACTTTGGTCACAAAGTTGTAAACTGTTCTTTAAGATTTAGATATGAACAATCAAGATATTCAATGAATAACCATCTTCCACAACAAAGATCAAGACAACCAAGCAACAAACAACCTCAGACTATAAATCATGTGATGGCTGGGAAAAGGACGTACGTTAAACACAAAAATAGTTATGAGCATAACAATCGCTATGATATTCTATTTAGTGAACCATAATGTTACATCTGTCATAACTATGGACATAAAGCTGCAGATTGTTGCTTAAGGAATTACAATCCATATTTGATCTCCACTGCTGAAAAAGTCAAGGTTTGGAAGAAGAAAGCAGATGACAAGTGTGGACTAGTGTTATCAGCCCAAAGACAAAATAATCCTTGATATATTGACAGTGGATGTTCCAAACATATGACTGGAGACAAAAGTAAGTTTCTAACTCTAAGTGAAAGCAAATCAGGGAATGTAACTTTTGGAAATGATGCACTAGGAAAAATAAAAGGTAAAGGAATGGAAAGTTTGAGTAATAGAAAAGGGAAAGCTCAAGATTTGTTGTTTGTAGAAGGTCTGAAACACAATCTGCTTAGTGTCAGTCAAGTCTGTGACCAAGGATGTGAAGTCATTTTTACCTCTAAAGACTGTAGAATAAAATCTGTTAATTCAGGACAACTAGTTGCAAAAGGGATAAGAACAAAAAACAATGTCTATGTGTTAAAAGAAGAAAAATAAGAATGCCACTTAAGCAAGTATGATGAAATATGGTTATGGCATAGGAGACTTGGACATCTAAACTTTGACCACTTAATCAAGCTCAAAAATATTGAGGAAGTAAAAGATCTTCCGAGCATATCAAAGCCCCAAGATTCTATGTGTAAACCCTACCAAGTAGGAAAGCTAACCAGGACACAGTTTAAGTCCAAGAGCTCTACTTCAACAGAGAAACCACTCAAACTAGTTCATATGGATTTATGTGGACCATCAAGACAGGAAGGCACATGGAAATTAAACTACTTTATGCTGATTATTGATGGTTACTCCAGACTTACTTGGGTTGCCTTTCTCAAGGAAAAATCTGAAGCATTTGAGAAGTTTAAAATATTGAAGGCTTTAACTGAGAATCAAACATGCAAGAGGTTAAAGGCAGTAAGATCAGATAGAGGAGGAGAATTTATGTAAAGTGATTTCAAGGAATTCTGTGATAAGCATGGGATCAAGAGAGAATACACAATCCCAAGAACTCCACAACAAAATGGAGTAGTTGAGAGGCAAAACAAAACAATGCAGCAAATGGCTAGGTCAATGATGAATGAGAAGAACATTGGTCAAACCTATTGGGTAGAAGTAATACACATAACATTCCATGTGCTTAACAAATCCCACCTCAGACCACAAAGTGACAAGACACCTTAGGAACTGTGGTATGGGAGACCTGCTTCAATCAAACACTTCAAAGTCTTTGGGAGTAAATGTTACATAAAGAATAATGATGAGAACCTTGGAAAATATGATGACAGGGTTGATGAAGGATACATAAAGATGCTATAATAAGAGGCTGCATAAAATGGTTGACTGTATTGACATAAAAGTTGATGAAGAAATCCTAGCAAGAGAGGTGTACAATAATGAGTCTTCTACAGAGGACACAGTTAAATATGAAGATGAATAGGTCCAAGAATCAGAAAATGAAGACTCTGAATCATATGAAGACATAGATACTCAGAAAGACTCAAATCAACAGACAACTTCAAATTCCTCCTCCAGAATCACTCAAAAGAATCATCCTGCAAGTCAGATAATTGGTGAAAAAGACAAAGGTGTACAAACCAGGAGAAAGATAACCAAAAACACCAAACAATCACATATAGCTTTCATATCCATGCTGGAACCCAAGAATTGTAATGAAGCTAGCAAAGATGACCATTGGGTTAAAGCAATGAATGATGAACTTGATTAGATTGAGAAAAACAATACATGGGAGATGGTTCATAGACCTCAAGGTAAAAATATCATTGGTTCCAAATGGATCTTTAAGAATAAGTTGAATGAGCAGGGACAAGTTGTCAGGAACAAGGAAAGATTGGTTTGTAAAGGCTATGCTCAAATATAAGGACTGGATTTTGATAAAACATTTGCACCCATAGCAAGATTAGAAGATATCAGAATATTTCTTGCCTATGCTTGTCACAAAAGGTTTAAATTCTATCAAATGGATGTCAAGTTATCTTTTCTAAATGGAGATTTAAATGAATAAGTCTATATGGAACAACTGGAGGGTTTCAAACTGTCTGATAACCCTGACTTAGTATGCAAGCTGAAGAAATATTTATATGGGTTAAAACAAGCCCCTCATGCCTGGTATCACAAACTAGATATGTATTTCAAAGACAAAGGGTTCAAGCGAGGAACACTTGACAACAATCTATATATCAAAATAGAGGATAATGATTTTCTCATCATGTTGGTCTATGTGGATGACATCATCTTCGGATGTAATCAGGATTCATTGGTACAATGGTTTGCTTCTTCCATGAAGTCTGAGTTTGAAATGTCTATGATAGGTGAACTGTCATTTTTTCTTGGTCTGCAAATTACTTAGAGGTCTGAAGGGATGTTCATTTCTCAAGAAAAATATCTAAGAGAAATGTTGAAAAGGTTTCAAATGGAAGATTCTAAACCCGTGGGCACACCTATGGTTACTAGATGCAAATTAAGCAAGGATGATGACTCACCTAATGTTGATCAATGTTCATATAGGTCAATGATAGGCAGTCTGTTGTACATCACAACATCTCGTCTAGACATAATGTATGTTGTTGGAATGGTAGGAAGATATCAGTCTACACCTAAACAGAGTCATTTGCTAGCTGTCAAAAGGATATTCAGATATTTGAAAGAAACAATGAACTATGGTCTATGGTATCCTAAGAATCAAAATTTTCAATTATCAGTCTACTTAGATGTTGATTGGGTTAATTGCATTGATGAAAGGAAAAGCACGAGTGGAGGTGCGTTCTTCTTAGGGGATTCTCTAGTAGTATGGTTGCGTAAAAATAAAGGTTTTATTTCTTTATCAACTACAGAGGCAGAGTACATATTTGTTGCTACCTGTTGCACTCAGGTATTATGGATGATTCACACACTTGTAGATTTGGAGGTAAAATACGTTGCACTAATCCCAATTCATTGTGATAACACTAGTGACATCACTGTGTCCAAGAACCCTGTATTCCACTCCAAGACCAAGCATATTCCCATAAAATACCATTTTATGAGAGAGCAGGTCACCAATCATATTGTTCAGGTCCATTACATTCCAACCACAGAACAAATAGCAGACATATTTACTAAACCCCTAGCTAAGACACCATTTGAATATCTCCGACAGAAGCTGGGTGTCATCCCATCTCACACATAAGAGAGTCCATCCTATTAGGGGGATTTTGTATTGATTGAATATCTGATACCTCTGAAAAATACTACAACATCTCAGGGGGAGTGTGTTTTCTTTGACATTGATGTCAAAGGGGGAGAAAAGAACAGGTCGGGGTGCCTTTGTTGCCATCAATGCCAAAGGGGGAGATTGTTGGCATGTTTTACAGGCAGCGTATGCTTGTCATTAATGGAAAGTACAACAACGATGATGGATTGAGTATAGGTATAATGTGCCATGTGGGCACCATAAGTATTTTGGGGAGACGTAGCAGAGAAAGCTCGTGAAGACTAGAAGAGATAATGTAGAGGTGCACGCAGAGTGAAAGAGTGTGCTAGTCCATTTGATGGAAAGAACAGGCAGACAAAAGGCAAAGTATTTGTTTGTCATTGATGGCAATCTTAGACCGATGATGATGAACAAGATAAAGTGGAAAGACCAACAATGCAACGATGATCGCATGGAAAAATCAGAAGTGTAAACTCCATTTTAGAGTTTCAGATACCGGGAGTTGGAGGAGTCAACGAAGCAACTCATGGCAGGAACTTGCGAAATGCAAAACCATGAAATCCCGAAATAGGAACATCAATAAAGACTCCATTTTGGAGTTTCGGATATTGGGAGTTGGAGGAGTCAAGAGTTGAGACTCTTCATCATAGGAGTGTCGAAGTCGCGAAATGCTAAACGCCGAAATACCTTCAGATCATTTTGGGGATCGCAACATGGAGCGTCAAGATATCTCATCACAAGAAATGTCGAAATGACGAAATGTGAAAAACACATTTTGATGTAGGTTTCAGATACCGGGAATTGGAGTGTCGAAACACTTCATCACAAGGAATGTTGGAAAGTCGAAATGTAGAAATGCGAAAAACACCTTTTGGTGTAGGTTTCAGATACCGAGAGTTGGAGTGTCGAAACACTTCATCACAAGGAATGTCAAAATGTCGAAATGT
This sequence comes from Picea engelmannii, assembly GCA_009831015.1. Taxonomy (NCBI): domain Eukaryota; kingdom Viridiplantae; phylum Streptophyta; class Pinopsida; order Pinales; family Pinaceae; genus Picea; species Picea engelmannii. Next base: position 306,554 of record ML780131.1, on the reverse strand, counting down.
TGAAATGCGCAAAACACCTTTTGGTGTAGTTTTCAGATACCGGGAGTTGGAGTGTCAAAACACTTCATCACAAGGAATCTCAGAATGCCGAAATGCAGAAATGGGAAAAACATCTTTTGGTGTAGATTTCAGATACTGGGAGTTGGAGTGTTGAAACACTTCACCACAGGACTGCTGAAATGATGAAACACCAAAATGCGTTTTCGAATAAGGCTGTGGTCATAGCCAGTTGTCACATCTACGGAAGATGGAGTAAGGAGCTAGTGCAACCAAGCTCCATTTCAGTGATCACGACTTGGAGTGTCGAGACCCTTCATAATAGGAATGTTGAAATGCGAAATTGCAAAAGCACTTTATGGATAAGTGCTTGGTCACCGTCGGTGGTCACATCATCAAAGAGTTGTAGAGAAGAGATCGAAGAGACAAGCTCCATTTCAGATTTTGTGACATGGAGAGTCAAGACGAATCATCACAGAATCCTCGAAACGTGAAATGTGAAATGCGTGTTCAGAATTGGCCCCTAGTCATAACCTATGGTCAAATCAATGAAGGCTCAAGGGAGGAGGTAGCACGAAGCTAATATCCATTTCGGAGATCACGACTTAGAGAGTCAAGATGCCTCACCACAGGAATTCCAAAATGTCGAATTACAAAATGGAAAAATAAGAGCGAGACCCATCATTTATGATCCAACAGTGCAGGTTAATCAGGAATATGATCGAAGGGATATTGTTTCTCTTCACAGTTAATCGATCAGTTACGATTCAATTGCTGATGCGTTTTCTTGGAGGTTCATAGTGTAACTGTGAGAAATGACTGATGGTTTCTATCAAAGGACTCGAAGAGAATTCAGGGTGATCTCTAGAGAAGATGAAGAGTCTCGAGGCATCTTCTAGTGGCATGAAGACTATTCATAGAGGCTATTGACAAATGTAAGATGGTTGGAGCCTAGAATTTCAACAAAGGGAGTGAGATCGACTATGACAGAGAAGACGAAGATTATTAACTGCTGGAGAGGCTAAGGAATATCAGCATAACACTTAGTGATGTGGACACATGGCTTTAACAACCAGAGAAGCTCAAGAGTTGCAATGATGATTAGGTAGAGCACTCGACATGAGGAGAGCATGCATATTCATTGTGAATAGAGGATGTAGATAATGCACACAGTGGATAAAAGAGAAGAACAAAGAAGAGATTGGGGTGTTATTGAGGGTGATTTAGGTGTGTAGAAGGAGGCAGAGTGAAACAACTGAAATGCACAAAAGAGGAATGGTGCATATATGGGACATGGCACATAGAGCATAAAAGGCAGAAGAACATAAAGTGTAACAGAGGAGTGCAGGAAGACACTGATGCAGGTAGAGTAGAGCAGTGTAGCAGAACAATGATCAGACCGATAAGCCATTGATAAATATTGTATCACTGTAATAAATTTATAGATAGAAAAATTTATATTTAAGGGTGGTAGGGAGGTGCTAGGGAGGACTATTGTCCTCATAGGTTCAAGTGGGTGATTGAACATAAGGAGTTGTAGCTTCCATCTGGTTGCATCTAGAAAAACCAGGGTGGCAGGGTGGTGCAAGGGAGAACATTGGTTCTCTGATATATAGGTCGGTGCCTATGTAATTGGAAGTTGGTGCTTCCATCCAGTTGGTGTTGGAACTCTTAGGGATTTGGTGCTTCCTTCTAGTGGGTGCTAGAGAAACTAGGGAGTCAATGCTTCCTTCTAGTGGGTGCTAGAGAATCCAGAGAGTTGGTGCTCTCAGCAAGTTGCAGCTTGCAAAATAGAGGTTGTAGCCTCACAATGAGTTGGAGCTCATATGTATGATAATGTATAGTAAATATTACTTATCATATAAAGAAGAAGAGGTTTTTACCCTTTATGGGTTTCCTTAGGAAATATCTGCCTCTGTGTATCTCATATGTGTGAATGATGCTAAATGTTCTATTGCTTACTTCCCTGCATTGTTTTGATTGTCATTGAGTGATTTGTAAAGAGTTTAAAATAATCGTAATTGTTTAAGCACAGTGACAACTGATTCACCCCCCCCCCTCTCAGTTTTCCAACAACGGTGGAGCAGATGGACAACTCTAGAGAGTTGTTTGGGATCCTAGTGGATTTCAACAACGGAGTTGGGAAGCTCATGAGAAAGAGCTTATGAATTTTTTGTAGCAATGGAGTATGATGCAAGATCATCACTCCGACCCAACAAAGTGCCAGCCAGCCAGCACATAAGAGCGTGCATTCAGTGGAGAAGAGAGGCACCAACCCTCTCGATTTCAAACTTCAAATTGAAATTAAATGAATTACATGATTGTAAGGATGGTAGAGCTAAGTCATGATTTTATGCAGGTTGTAGATAGTGTCACCTTAAATGGTTGACAACAAGCTGATATCTAGATCCGATTCGGACTAGACAACCATTGAAGATCCATTCAATGTAATTAATGAAAGTAGGTAGCTTGGAGGGAAGAGCTCGAGGATCCCCCCCTTTGTAAAATATCTTTGGTACCTAGATGAGTTAGTTTTGTGAGAGGAAGATAAGTATATTTGAGAGGATAAGAGAGTGTTGAGACTCTATAGCATTCTAATCTTTGTATACATTGTAATCAAATATTTATGTTAATGAAAAAAGAGCAGTTTTTCCTGCATATGATTTTGTGTGTTTATGTGTCTTTCATGAATGTTATGTGTGTGTTCATTTATATGTTATAGATGTGTGTTAGATTCCATCTGTAGGGACAGATATATTTTCTCATATATTCTGGAGTTTCTTTGATTTTCAAGTATGGTTTCTTTGCGGCTTCATGCAAGAGGTTGCATGACAGAATATTGAGGGTTCTGTAAGCCAGTGCAAGAGTACACTTCTGATTTCTGTAGAATTTGGACAGAGACATGCCAGGAGGTAGCACCATAGGAATCATAGGCTCAAGGGAGAATCCTCAAGGTTGTTGAACACCTTGGAGGTGAGACTGTGTAGAGGAGGTCATAGAGAGAATACACAATCACTGAAGGTTCTGTAAAGCTCTGCCAGGAGGGCATCAAGTGAGTGCATGGAGTGCATAAAAGGAACTCTATTTTGAGTTTTGAGATAAGGGAAGTGTCACAGGGAAGAAACTCACATGGTTACTGAACACTCTGTAGGCTCAGCAAGGAGTGCTTGAGAATAAGTTTCCAGAGGACACTTCTATCCCTTCAAGGAGAGAAAGGGATAGAGACCATTGAGGTCTAAGTAGTTGAAGCCCAAGGAGGACAAAGACAGGTACAAGGATTGCACTAGGCCAACATTCAGTGAAGTGTTGAATGACAACCATCTGAAGGCTAGTCAGAGCACAAGGAGTGTGCACAGGAAGAACTTATTTCAAGTTCTTAAGCTCAAGAGGAATAGTGCCTTTGTACATAGAGTTCCAATAGAAAGGAACAATAGGATGAGATACTTCGAGGTCAAAGCCACATACAAGCTTAGAAGAGATAGCACAACAGTGTGCAAGGATCTTGTAAGGAGTTGTAGAGGTCGAGAAGCCCTTCGAGGTTTTAGAAGTTAACAAAGCTCAGAAAGGATATCATTTTCAAAACATAGACGAGACCCAAAGTCTCAGGGCTCACAGGAGAAATTCGAAGGTTGAAACCTTCGACACTTAAAAAATATTCCAAGGTAAGGAAGGAGCGAAAGCTCAGGAGGGGGAGAAAAACTGCCATTGGATCGACACTTAGAGAGAAAATATGGACCGCTGAATCTACATCCAGGCACACAGGACAGTGTATAAGGGAGATTAGATCTGGGTCATCAGATCTAGCACAGATTACCTACAACCTTCATATCTACAGAAGTTGTGCATACCTTAACGACTCGTGCACACAGGGGGACTTCACATTTTGGTTTTCGGGGTTTGGAGAACATCATTCTTGGGAGTTCAGGCTCACAAAACCCATAAAAAAGTTAGGAGCATCCATTCAGCTGACGTGTGGCAAAGATCTAGAAGCCATTAGGGTTCGGAGAATTCCCCAAAATATTGTGAACCGTCATATCCAGAGCAAGGGTTGATGAAGGAGAATACATTGGAGATTCATTGAGTCTCAAATGAATGACGGAGCACTCCCAAAGAGGAGTATTGAAACTAGGAAGATCGTCTGATCACACTGAGTCACGAAGAGGATAGCTGGAGGTTAGTTCGGTGTTGAAAGTGAAAAGGGGATCAGAGCCATTGAGCTAGTTGGATATGGGTCGTAGGTTGAATATCGAGAGATCGAGGTTCATGAACTTTGGGGGCAAGGTCGAACCTTGACTTTCGAATCCCCGATACACAAAACTAGGGGAAATCTAGGGCTATTGGATTGTGGGTTACGTTTACCGTTGATCTAGGGTGGCTTCATTTCGGGAGACTGACCGCCAGAGAAAAGGGCGCACATACAGTCTCGAATCCCCAAAAGAGAGAATGTCGATGAGTAACCAGGGTCATCGGATTGAGAAGGATCTAGATCGTCCGATCTAGCCATCAGGTTTTTGGGAGTCGGGAACTTGAAAGGTGAGAGGTTGGAGTTGTGTCTCGATTCCCCGAATCACGAAAGCTGAAGTGATCGAAGGAGCTATACCCCGTTAATCTTGTGGTCACGTGGCAGTGGTCGCGTGGAGGTGAAGCTCATGCCTGGTGCTTGTTTGCATAGGGCAGAGTTCAGAAGGACTTCTGGTCAAATGAATTGAAGATTCCAATAGTGAATTAAAGATCCATTTCAGCTCATTAGAAGAAGAACGATCCTTAGACCGGGAGGTCAGCGGACCCATGCCATGGCAGAGGTAGGGGTTCTGTAGAACCCCTTCTTTCCTTGATGCATTGAGCTATAATATTTTGGGACGGACTGGGATGGGGGAGAAACTGGGACTGGTCACCTATGCTAGTAAAACCCTTCTCTTTTTCCTTCTGTGGAGCAGTAGGAGTAGTAATATTTTCTTTGGGAGAATAATATGGAGGTTTGATAGGGGGCTTTGGCTTCCTGTAGGGGGAGGGAGTCTGAGAGCTTGATGGGATGTCATGAGAACAAAGAGGGATGGCATGGTCAAGACCAATGAAGCCATGCGCTTGTTCTAAATGTGGAAGTGTGTTGGGGGATGAACAAGAGTTTTGGAGGATATCCATAAATTATCTGTGGGACAAAAAGGAAAAGACACCTAGGGGACTATCCTCGTAGTCCATGTCTTCTAGTTCAAAGTCCTCCATGTGTCTCGACCCACGTGGTAGGAACATGAGCACCGCCTAAGAGTTTTCATAGTTCACCACCTGGAAGTTTTCATAGTTCACCACCATAGAGGATCCCAAGTTGTGAAAGTGGGATCAGAGATGGGCTGGCGGGATCCAGAAAAGGGAGACCTAAGAAAGGGTATGGGAGAGGGTTATGGATCGAGAAGGGGAAGGCCTACGATCCCCGCCAAGGGTTTTATGCTGTAGGGAGCATAGCACAAAGGGATTAACCGCAAAGCCAAAATCCTTTACCACCACCTCTTGCATGACATTCTAAATGCAAAAACACTTATTATACTTTAGTTTTCAATTATAATCCATAAATTTGTTAATGTATATTTATTCATCTTCATATTTAAAAAAAATCATTACATCCAAAATATTTTATTTTCACTAAATATTTTTGGATAGTAAACCATTAACTTATTAACATATACCTCTTGCTAAAAACAATACTACCAAAAATTATACTTTAACCATCTCCACAACTTTAATCATATAAACAAACCCCCTCTCTATATATAAAACCTTATAATAAAAAAATTTCATTTATGTTTCAATATTTTATAAATAATTTTGAGCATTTTATAAAGTTCAGGAAATTCCCATTTAAAGTTATGTTTGAGGAATTTATAGAATAATCTAATTGTTTTACACAACCTTGCAACATTTCCATTTAACGTTATGCTTAATACTTTTAAAAAAATTTGATCCAATGAGTGTATTTTATTATTATGATAAATTATCAAATATTTATAACTTATAATTTAACCATTAACACAACTTTAATCATATAAACAAACCCCCCTCTCTATATAAAACCTTATAATACAAATTTTCCATTTATGTTTCAATATTTTATAAATAATTTTGAGCATTTTATAAAGTTCAGGAAATTCCCATTTAAAGTATGTTTGAGGAATTTATAGAATAATCTAATTATTTTTACGCCGAAAGACACACATTTATTGACAATGGACATAATTAATGATCTTTTAATCTTAAATTCTAATCTGATGGCTAAGCATTGCAGACGCTGACATATTCTTAGTCCAGAATTTGTCGGAAGAACCACAGTGTTATTGACCACAAGTTGTCAATAACACTGTGGTTCTTCCGACAAATTCTGAACAAATTTCTCACCACATAAACTTAAATGAACATATTCTTAGTCGTCCTCCAAAATCAATGCATCAGATTTATTGTTCATAACTTCCTTGCATTTATGAAGGCATATTAAAATATATGCAGACCACGTTTATATCATTAAAAAACACTCTGCACATCTTTCATTTTGGTGACACTCATTCATTTTTTATATTTTAAAGGTCGTTTGATGCCATGACCTGCACGAACGTTTTATGTGGGCTCTGTGTTGGAGTTGACTCAGTCATGGCTCTTGTTCTAAATGGAACCCTTTCAACATTCTCCAACCGCGAATTGACTGTGCGAGTATACAACCTTACAACATTTCCATTTAACATTATGCTTAATATTTTTAAAATAATTTAATCCAATAAATATATTTTTTTATTATGATAAGTTATCAAATATTTATAACTTATAATTTAACCATGGCCACAACTTCAATCATATAAACAAACCCCTTCTCTATATAAAACCTTATAATACAAATTTTCCATTTATATTTCAATATTTTATAAATAATTTTGAGCATTTTATAAAGTTTAGGAAATTCAAGTTATGTTTGAGGAATTTACAGAATAATCTAATTATTTTATACAACCTTGCAACATTTCCATTTAACGTTATGATTAATACTTTTAAAATAATTTGATCCAATGAGTGTATTTTATTATTATGATAAATTATCAAATATTTATAACGTATAATTTAACCATGACCACAACTTTAATCATATAAACAAACCCCCTCTATATAAAACCTTATAATACAAATTTTCCATTTATGTTTCAATATTTTATAAATAATTTTGAGCATTTTATAAAGTTCATGAAATTCCCATTTAAAGTTATGTTTGAGGAATTTATAGAATAATCTAATTATTTTATACAACCTTGCAACATTTCCATTTAACGTTATGCTTAATACTTTTAAAATAATTTGATCCAATGAGTGTATTTTATTATTATGATAAGTTATCAAATATTTATAACGTGATGCATACCTTTCCATTAGTAAAACATGACGAATAAGATATCAAATATTTAAATGAGTAAAATATGACCATTAGATGTTCAACTTCCAACAACATTTTAAAGATAAATGATAAATAAATGAAACTAAAATTTACTAATTTATAATGTTATATAATGTTTCTTATAACAACATATATGATAAATGAAATTAAAATATGCATTATGAAGGTTAAATTTTTTTGTATTTTAGAATATTTAGTTATTGATTTTTATTTATATATGAAATAGATAAAATGTGGAAATTAGAGAACAATAAAATACTATCACACATCATTTACAAAATAACAAAAATATTTACTCTGGGAAACCCTTACAAGAGAAAACCCAACTAGAAGGTGAGGTTGCTCTGCTCTATTTTCTATTATATGGAAATAATGCAAGTAAAAAGGAGAAGGAACTCTCTATGGAGTTACCCCATCTGTTATGCTCTCTAATTTCCCACTCCGAGTTGTTCTACTTTGCTATGGAACACAATAAAATAACATAGAATGGACCCCTTCTGCTCCTAGTGGCTTGGTATTTAACATAGTTCGATAGACATCTAGGGGTAGGTTATTGAATTCCTCCACCCTCAATTGTGATAGGGTATTGAACCTTCTATATTCTTCTAGGGTTCGATTGTGAATGTAGAATCCTCTCGTACCATGGTGGTCAACATGGTAGGTCAACTTGTAGGAGGCATGACTTTTTCATTTGAGCTCTGATTGACATGATTTTTGCACCATTGCAAAGGTATCGATGTATAGAATAACTTCATGGGGTTCAAGCTATGATAGGAAATATTTAACCCCACAAAATTTAGTTTTGTTCCTAAAAATGGCTCCAGAAGGTTCTAGACCCCAATTTTCTAAACTAGGACCTGCCACTAAAATGACCCTGCAAGATGATTTCTCCAATTGTTTCCACTCTGAAAGAATTGAGATAGATGTAAAATAATATAATGATCCAATACGGATGAAAAAAATTCAATAGACTCAAAATCCACTCTTCGAAGTGTTAATGAATCCATCACAAAGGTTCTACGCATGCTAAACACATTATCCAAATCATTAGGAACACATCACAAATGGGTATGCATGTCTACCCAAGTCTCACAACAATATTCCTTTTACATATTACATACACAGATATAGGTACACATACTATTTACATACTCCATTTCATCGAGAAACTAGACACAACCTTCTATAATATTGCTTAGGTGCCATTACAATACTCCTCCTAGGTATCGACCAATAGAAGCTCAAAACCTTTAAGGACCATTACATAAGATGTACATATAACATCTATACTTTCTACAAATATAAGGTGTGATTCACATATCCATATGGTCATTGTTTTTACGAAGAAAAACACTTGAAATTTACCTTGTTTGTCTATCACCAAATAATCTCCACTCATTAGGTGAAATATGAGGTCTAAAATGGGCTTCCTAAGGAAAATAATAAAATAACAGTTAAAACATTAAATTAAGAGTTATAAATTTTCAAAGGGAAAGAAATAAAACTACTTTTTGTAATATGATTTTGACTTATCTCATTATCGGTTCACTTAAATTTAAAGTGTAGGTAGTCATCGGATGTGGAATTCAATGTTGCATCCACCAAGTACCTACACTTGAAATTTGAGTAAACCTATTGATAGTCCCTAAAGTTTCTCTTGACTATGAAAGGGAAAGATAGGGCATCATCAAGTCATGCAATGATATTTTATAAAGGTTTTGAATAGGATTTACAAATGGTTGAAGTTTGGTTCAAAGATACAATAAGGATATAAGGCTCAATGTACAAAGGAAAATAAATATCTAATTAGCTTAGTAAATGATAGACAATTTGATAAATTAGATGGTAAAAAGTAAATGAACAAATAAATATATATGAGTTTTTAGTATGTCCACTCACACATAGATTTCTCATTCCTAAATATCATTAATAAATAGGAACATGGTACTTGAAATCAACTCTTAGTTATGAACAATTTAAACAACAAAATTTTCACTGTATTACTCACAACAAAGATATCATATTCTTAGGAACAGATAAAAATGCATCCAAGTAAGAAAAAGAAGAAGACAATAACATGAAAATAATTCATGACCATCAAAATGTTGTTTCCATTTAGTGCAATATGAAAATATTATCTTTTCCTCATAGAGGAGTCTTCACAAAAAATAACCCTTGATTCCCCAACTGATCCACCATATTTCAGTTCCTTCAATGTCTTTTTAAGCACAAACATTATTCCTGAAGATCCTATTTTTCTGATTACAGTTTTAGATAGGATACTATCAAATGGATATTTTATAGGAGAGAAATTTGTTGTTGAGTTGGTTCACCTGAGATGCAAAATTTTCTATTTGAGCAGAATATTGTTAACCAAAAATTCCCAGCCTCATTATCTTGGTAATAACCTCAAGCAATTTAAAACTGTGTTAGGGTTCCTTTGGGATTTCATTGTATGATAATTGTAGAAGCTATGGTATCCCTCAGTTTCAGTATAGTTTTTAACACCACATTATGCCAATACAGTTTTATGTTTGACTCTCTTATCTCCTTTAGCAAGGACTGTTGATCTTTCTTCTTCTTTTTTAGTTCATGTATATTTTCATGTTGTTTTTCATTCCATTGCTCTACTAAGGACTTTTATTGCCTCGGCTTCATAATAATACCCTGTAGCTCATTTAACCTGTCTTTCTCTTTTCTTATTTCCATCTTGAAGTCTAGGTGTTCCCCTATTGGAGAAGGTAGATTCAAATCTATGGAGGTTCGGGGTTTTCTTAATTTAATTTCATATTTCAGGGACAACCGAGTTCTAAGATCCTCTTCTTCAAATTCCTCCTTTACCCTATGTGAAGAAGATGCAAGGGTCTGTCTCTCAACTTCCTCCATAGTGTCTTCTAATTTGTCTTCAATAATAATTAGGTTTTCCTTCTTGATAAAAGGATGAAATAGAGCCTTTGAGTTCAACCTAAGTTTGTTCACAACCCTAGTAGTAGCTCTTTTAGGGTAGTTAGATACAAGTTCCTTTTTCTTTCTCATTTTCTTACCCTCTGCAACCTTTTTTACAGTAGACTGTTTCTTCTTCTTGGTTGGTCTTTTGACTGGGTTTGTTGTATGTTATTCATATTCATCTAGTTCATTAGGTTCATTCTTTATATCTGGATCATTTTGAACACCAAGTTCTATACCAAGTTTAAGCCTCTTGCTTCAACCCTTAGTGATATTCTCATTAGGTTCACCTCTAGGAAAATCTTTAATTCCATGTTGTGTCTGTAATTTCCTCTTACTAGAACGAGTCACCCTGGCTGCAGGGGAGCTCTCTTTCACAAAAGCATCAGTGGTTTGAGAGGCCTTTTTACCTTTTGTAGGTTTCCTTTCCCTAGCAGGTTTAGACTTAGGTTCCTATTGTTTAGGTTTTAGTGACTTAGTTGACTAGTCACAAGACCTTTGAACCTCACTTAAAGCATATATTACCAATTTTTTAATCAACCCTTGGTGAAAAAGACTTTTCTTTGTTGTTGTGGGATGTGTCTGAATTCTCTTAGACATCTTAGATAGGATTTTCAATAATAAATAGGGAAAATTTAGAGGATAGTCACCATTCACATGGATTATCAACCTGATATGATAAAGATGAAATAGAGAAAAATGCCCCTCACATGTGATGTACCTTTGAATGATTATGAGGGTGTTTCTCCATTCATTCATCACCCAAATGTGTGGCATGCCTTGGCTCTTATTAGGGTTTTTTCTTCCTTGGATAAAAAAATAGTTAACTAACTCCATTGATAATGTTTCTTTCTTCTACCACCTCTCTCCATAGACTGGTAGCATGCATGTTGTTTCTATGGAGTTGTCTGTCACGTGTATGAGAACTCTACCCACAACTATTTCAAAACCATCAAAATTCCATGCAAAAATAATGGAAATGTGCTCATCATGACCTTGAAATGTTGAGAAGAAATTGAACCATTCTGTAGATTTAAACTTTTGTGCCATTTGAGGATAATATTCAAGTAATTCAATCCCCTATGGCTCTAACCTGGTTATTTGCCTACTCTTCTTTGGTTCCATGACATTGATAAAACTCTCCTAAAGATTTCTGAGAATGTTTAGGGTTTGATCACCAGTTTTTGAAAACTGTCGAAGTCTCGGATCTATTATTTTGCCTGCAGAGCATGCATTAGATAATATACATACTAAAAATAGATATATCATGACTTCATAAATTGAGAATGATAATCAGGAATGGTTATTTGATATCAAACTGGCATGTACAACCCGATCCTTTGAATGAGTTTTAATCATTGCAAAACATGACCTAATATAGATCATAACAAGATATGTAGATCCTCTAACAATAATTTTGGACGTTTGAACACAATCTCGGGAATATGGTGCATGTACAACTATAATTACTCCTAGCACTACAAGAATAGCGTTATTCTTGTAGCGCCCTTTCCACTTTGAAAATTTTGAAATTTTAAACAAGGGAAATGGACATGTGATGTCATGGAAAGCATATATCATATCATATCCTAACTTTTAATTACTTCAAACGCATATAAAATGTCAAGAAATGAATGCAACCATATTTTCAAGCCAAGAAAGGGAAAATGATGCAGACCCATATTTTCGGGCCGAGATCCACTCACAGGATCGTTTCAAATCCTCCTTGAGCCGAATCGGCTCTTTTGGATCCCTATCGGAACCTCAACATTCGATCCATAGGTCCTTCAACTTCCCCATGTACTCCAACACCACCGTGAACTTTTTCCGAAAAAGAGGGATTTCGGGTTTCATGATTTCAGGAGTTCTGATATCGAGTTTCTTGACCCTTCGATTCCCCGAACTCTGAAATGATGAAATGCCAAAATTTCGTTCTATGCGATTGCGCCCCCAGTGACCATAGCCCAACTCCGAAGGTATGTCGCATTTCGCGACTACGAGACTTTCAATGTCAAGTGCCCGACTTCTTGTCCCTGGGATTGCTGAAAAGTCAAATGATGAAATGCCAAAATGTATGACTACAGTCCCACTCCAAGGATATGTTGCATTTCGCAACTTCAGGGATTTCCAATGCAAAGTGCCCCCGACCTCTTGTCCTCGGGATTGCCAAAAAGCAGAATCACAAAATGCCAAAATATGTGACCCTGTCCCATGGCTAACGTTATTCCTCACTGTGCTTTCAAGAATTCACATTTTGAGACTTCATGATTCCTGGCTGCAACAACTCCCTGCTCCTTGAAGCTCCTGGTATCTGAAATACCGAAGTACCGAACCCCAAAATGCGGGTCTTCTACTCCAAACTGGAATCAACGGCTCATAGCCTCTCTTGATCCGATGACTTGTATATTTTCGTGGGTCAAGAGTTCCAACCTTTTACCCTTTTCATTATCAGTAACTGAAACCTGGTATAACCCTTTTGGGGATTTTCTCGATGCCTCGATCACCACCACATGTCCTCCTCTTGGACGGTCCTGATACTCTTGGTGTTTTGGGACTTGCGACCCCAACGAAACTGATCCCTGGTCCTTCGAACTCCTGATAGTTCCCTGATCACTGCCACGTGTCCTCCAGGGATGGATGACCCTGATCGCTTTGGGACTTCGCAAATTGCGAAGTCAAAAGACTCCTCTGTTCCTCTCTTTGATGCCTGAATCCCTGAAATACGAGGTTCTCGTGACACACATCCTCCGCAGATGGACGACTCTGATGTCTTCGGGACTTCATGAGTCGAGACTTCCTCTCTCCCGAACTCCTACTTCTCTGTCTCCCGATATATGAAACCCCGATGGGTCCTTGGATTATTGCCACGCGTCCTCTGAGTGATGGATGGTTCAAATTCCTTCGAGACTTCACGGATCGGGAGATCGCAATGCAGCGATTCCACAACGCCTTGATTCTCTAATCCACGAAATCCAAAATCCTGATACCTTTGTCGTTTCGGGATTTTGACGAGCCTCTACTCATCTCATATGCGAGATTAACTCGTGCACACCTTCTCCCAAATCTGATGACTGTCGGTGATCTGCACGGGATCTGATAGTAGTTGTAGCTTCTCCCTTGTGCTCTCTTCTTCATGCCTTAGAAGATTTTCCAATTATAAAAGGCCTCATCCTTTGTCCCCTGCTTTGAAGCCTATGATTTCGACTTCTATTGGTGTTCTTGAAACCACTGGCCCTCCTAAGCTTCCTCGAACTCAAACCCTCTAAAGGGTTTTCCTAGCCTTTCTACTCCTCCTTACAGCTATGGGCCTGTGTGTGAAAGCACTAATCCTCCTGAGCTTTGTCCTCTTTGAATCCTTAAAGGATTCTTAGGCCTCTATATTCCTTGTAGGGTCCCTACACCCACGAAGGTGCTATCCGTCCTGAGCTTCTCTATTGCTTAGACCTTTAAGAGTCTCAACCCCTTTTCTCTCCCTTCAAGGGGAATATAGGTGCCCTCTTAGCAACTTATGCTCAAGCACTCTTTGCTAAGCTTAAAGGGTATTCAACAACCCTATGAAGGTCCTCCTATGACAGTTATTTTTCCTCAGAACTTTAAGAGTTCTCTGTGCACTCTGGCACTTTCTCAATGCCCTCCTGGCAGAGCTCTATAGGGCCTTCAGTAATTATGTCTTCTCTGTTCCTTCCTGCACCAAATCAATGCCCACCTAGTAGAGTTTCCACAATCCTCAGTGATTCTATATTCTCAACGAAATTGAAATAGAGTTCTTCTTCTAATGAATCCCGTGCATTCGCTCAATGCCCTCTTGGCAGAGACTTACAAAATTCTCAGAAATTTTGTCTTCTCTGTGCCTTCTATGCACCTTCTCAATGCCCTCCTAGCAGAGCTTCTACAGAATCCCTCACTGATTCTGGTCTGTCTTGTGCTCTCTTGTACATAGTCTTACCTCGAAGGTATTCAACAACATTGAGGATTCTCCTTGAGTTAGTGACTTCAGCTGGTGTGCCATCCTGGCACGTCCTTGCCCAAATTCCATAGAATTCAAGTGTGGATCTATGCACTAGTTTTTAGAACCCACAATGTTCTGTCACACCCTCTTGGCATGAAGCCTCAAAGAAAGAAAAACCTGAAATCAAAGAACCCACAGATAGCATAACCTATCTGTCCCTACAAATACACATCTACAACATATAAAGAACACACAAATACATTCATAAACACATAAAGACACACAAAAACTCATGCCGGAAATTTTCTCTTTATATTAATATGAAATGCCTCCTTTACAAGGTGTTCTTGAGCTCAGACTTCGACAGAGTCTCAGCTCCTTCTCTCCTCTACTCTAACTCTCGTAGAGCTCTCCTATCTTTCGACTCTACTCAACTTACCCAACTACTTCTAACTCTTCCTACATACAAAGGATATTTTACATGAGGGGGCTCTTCAAGATCTTCCCTCCATCCTCACCAACCCTATTCAATTACATTAACTTTACATTGAATGGGCTGTCTAATCCAAATTAGATCTAGATCCCAGCCTTACAACCATTAAAGGCCTTCTTTAACTACAACCTTCTCAAAGGCACAACTTTGGCTCTACCAGCCTTACAAACATTTAATACAAATTTCAAATTCAAAATTTGAAACGAGAGGGTTGTTCCTCTCCTTATTCATTGAATGCGCATTGTGTTGGATGATTGGTTGGCTGGTGCATGGCTATCTTGGAGAAATGCTCCTACATCATACTCCTCTACTGTGAAAAATTCATGAGCTCCTACTCATTAGCTTCCCAACATCATTGTTGAAATCCACTTGGATACCAAACAACTCTTTGGAGTTGTTCATATGCTCCATTTCTCTATTATTGTTTTGCTTCTATGGCAGACCCTCTTCTGCTCAGCCTCTCTCTGTTGGCATCTTCTGCTGATCTGAACATCATCTTTTGGATCTTCTCAATCTGCTCGTCCAACTGCTCCAATGGCTGACTCTAGTCAGGCAGTCTCCTCTGTTGCAATTCTTCCTCATTAGTGGGTAGATCTACCAGATCTCCCATGCCATATTCTTCATGCTCTATGGAACTAGGTGTCCATTGTACTTCAAATTTCAGCTTTGCAATCCTATCACTGAGTTGTTGCTCATTTTTTCTTCATGACAGTTCTTCTGCAGCCATATGTCTTTGTGTTGGCTCAATTCCAACCTCTCCCAGCTGCTCCTTGGGCTGGTATGCTCCTCCTGCATCTACTTCCAGCTTGACTTGTTGGATGTGCATTCTCTTCACTATCACCCTTCTTTCCAGGGTTTCGATCTTCTCACATAGATCAGCAAAGCTCATGCGGTCTGCCTCTTCTTCTTTTGCTGCTGCAAGTTCCAATGCTGCAGTCGTCTCTATTTCCTAGCTGAAAATGTTGAACCATTCCTCGGAATGCTCATCTTCCTCTACTTGGGCAGCCTCTGATGTCTTCTCCATTTCTCCGATAGTCACAGTTGGCTATCTTTCCCCTTTTGTTGCATCTACAACACTAACTCTTGCCTCAACTGGGCTCAATGGCAGGAATATCTGAATTCCTCCAATGATCAAAATGTCCTTCTGATATTTTTCCTCTGTCAGCTCCTCTGGCTAATCCGAACTCAACTCTGAGTTCATGGGAATTTTACATAGCCTCACCTCTGTTCCCCTGCCCACCTGGCAATTTGGAAATATTTTGTTTCCCTCTTTCCAGTCTATGAGATCCTCGGATCCCATCTCATTGCCCTCCTGGAAACATGAAATTTCCCTACTGTCCTCCTGACAATCTATGAGATCCCACAATGATCTCATCTCATTTACCACTTGGCAATTGGAAATTTTCGTTCTTCCATCTTGGTAGTCTCTAAGATCTTCCAGTGATCTTAGTTCATCCTCAACATCACTGAGATTCCTCCCAGTATCTGGTTCACATACCTGAACCATCTCCTCCTCATCATTCCTGAGGCTTTCAACAGGCCTCATCCATCCTCTTATCAGCCTTTGTTGTCTTTTGGCCACCAATTCCCTAACTGGCCATTTTACCTTCGTCGTCATGGGCCATTCATACACCCAATGTGATCTTACATCCTACTGCATCTATAGTGCAAGTTCCTCCATCCTCGCTATGATCTCGGTGAGCTCTTTATCCATCTCAACCTTTCTCTGCTACTGATGGATCTTCTTTCCACCATGTGCATGGCCTTTAATAGCCATATTCCTGCCTTCAATTTTCCCTCCTGGAAAATCTGTTGCTGTCACTTTGCAACCCTGAGTGCTTCTAGTGTCCCCTACAATCCTCTTGAATGTCTTCTTGACTATTGCATACCTGGGAGAAATCACCACAGAGTCTCAATACTATGCCTTCCTCTGATACCAAACCAATGTGTATCAGAGTACTTTTTCTCCTCTCTCTTCCTCTGCCTGTAATATATAAATAGATTCAAGCTCTGATGCCACTTGATGTAGACTCTCATCCCTCAGGCCAAGATCCTCTCATAGGATCATTTCAAATCTTCCCTGAGCCGAAGAATCTCTTTCGGATCCCTATCGAAACCTTAACATTCGGTCCACAGGTCCTTCAACTTCCCCACTACCTCCAACACGACCACAATCTTTTCCCGAAAAAAGGGATTTCAGGTTTCGCAATTTCGGGAGCTCTGATGTCGAGTTTCTTGACCCTTCAATTCCCTGGACTCTGAAATGCTGAAATGCCAAAATTCTGGTCTATACGATTGCGCCCTCCATGACCACAGCCCAACTTTGAAGGTATGTCATGCTTTGTGACTTCAAGACTTTCAATGTCAAGTGCTCGACTTCTTGTCCCCGGGATTGCCGAAAATCCAAATACCAAAATGCCGAAATGTATGACCACAATCCCACTCCAAGGATATGTTGCATTTTGCAACTTCAGGGATTTCCAGCACAAAGCACCCTTGACCTCTTGTCCTTGGGATTGCTGAAAAGATGAATCCAAAAATGCAGAAATATGTGACCCTATCCCGTGGCCAACACTATTCCTCGCTGTGCTTTCGGGAATTCATATTTTGGGACTTCATGATTCTCGGCTGCAATAAATTCCTGCTCCTTCGATCTCCCGGTATCCAAAATAATGAAGTACCAAACCCCAAAACATCAGTCTTCCGCTCCAAACAGGAATCAACGGCTCATAGCCTCTCCTGATCCGACGACTTGTATATTTTTGGGATTTTGTGGGTCAAGATTTCTAAACTATTACCCTTTGCATTCCCGGTAGCTGAAACCTAGTATAATCATTTCAGGGATTTTCCCGATGCCTCGATCACTACCATGTGTCCTCCTGTTGGATGGTCCCAATACTCTCGGTGTTTTAGGACTTGTGACCCCAATGACACTGATCCCTGGTCCTTTGAACTCCTAGTAGTTCCCCAATCACTGCCATGTGTCCTCCACAGATGGATGACCCTGATCACTTTGAGACTTTGCAAGTTGCGAAGTCGTAAGACTCCTCTATTCCGCTCTTCGATGCCCAAATCCCTGAAATACGAGGATCTTATGACACACGACCTCCGCAAATGGACGGCTCTAATGTCTTTGGGACTTCATGAGTTGAGACTTCCTCTCTCCCAAAAACCTACTTCTCTGTCTCTCGATATCCAAAACCCTGATGGGTCCTTAGATTACCACCACGCGTCCTTTGAGTGATGGACGGTTCAAATTCCTTCGGGGCTTCGCGGATCGGGAGATCGCAATGCAGAGATTCCATGACCCCTTGATGCTCTGATCCCTGAACTCTGAAATCCTGATACCTTTGGCGTTTCGGGACTTTGACGATCCTTTGCTTAGCTCATATGCAATATTAACTCATGCGCACCTTCTCCCAGATCTGATGACTGTCGACGATCTACACGGGATCTGACGGTAGTTGTAGCTTCTCCCTTGTGCGTTCTTCTTCCTACCTTGGAAGATTTTCCAATTATCAAAGGCCTCAACCTTTGTCCCCTGCTTCGAAGCCTGGGATTTCAGATTTTATCAGAGTTCTTTAAATCACTGACCCTCCTGAGCTTCCTCGAACTCAAACCCTCCAAAGGTTTTTCCTGGCCTTTCTGCTCCTCCTTAGAGCTATGGGCCTGTGTGTTAAAGCACTTCTCCTCTTGATCTTTGTCCTCTTTGAATCATTAAAGGATTCTTCAACCTCTACACTCCTTGCAAGGTCCCTACACCCACGAAGGTGTTATCCATCCTGAGCTTCTATGTTGCTCAGACCTTTAAGAGTCTCAACCCCTTTTCTCTTCCTTCAAGGGGAATACAAGTTCCCTCTTAGCAACTTATGCTCAAGCACTCTTTGCTAATATTTTTTAGTATTAAACAACCCTGTGAAGTTCCTCCTATTACACTTATTTTTCCTTAGAACTCTAAGAGTTCTCTGTTCACTCTGGCATCTGCTCAATTCCCTCCTGGCAGAGCTCTACAGAACCTTCAGTAATTATGTCTTCTCTGTGCCTTCCTACACCAACTCAATGCCCACCTGGTAGAGTTTCCAGAATCCTCAATGATTATGTCTTCTCAACGAACTCGAAATAGAGTTCTTCTCCTAATGCATCCCGTGCATTCGCTCGATGCCCTCTTGGCAGAGCCTTACAGAATTCTCAGAAATTTTGTCTTCTCTATGCTATGGATGATTTTAGGGGCTGAATTTCACTCATGGGCTAATTTTCCATGTTTTTTCCAAAAACGAGATTTGCTATTTTAAAAATGATTTGCCCAAATTCTAGAGGATAAAATTATTTTACCTTAAAAATCACCAAAATTTTATAAAAACTATATAAAATCCTTAGAAATTTGAATATTTTTACAAAAATATAGCCAAACATTTATAGTTGGCATATGAAGGATTAGTAAGATTCGTTAAGGTTTCTACATTTTAAAATAACTTTCCATCCTTAAAATTATCCCTACGAGTTTGTGCCTTCTATGCACCTGCACAATGCCCTCCTAGCAGAGCTTCTGCAGAATCCCTCCATGATTCTAGTATGTCCTATGCTCTCTTCTACACAGTCTTACCTCCAAGGTATTCAACAACCTTGAGGATTCTCCTTGAGTTAGTGACTTCAGCTGGTGCGCCCTCCTGGCACGTCCTTACCCAAATTCTACAGAATTCAGGTGTGCATCTATGCACTGGCTTTTAGAACCCACAACGTTCTGTCACACCCTCTTGGCATGAAGCCTCAAAGAACCCCAAACCTGAAATCAAAGAACCCATAGATAGAATAACCTATCTGTCCCTGCAAATGCACATCTACATCATATAAGTAACACACAAAGACATTCATAAACACATAAAGACACACAAAAACTCATGCAGGAAATCTGCTCTTTATATTAATATGAAATGCCTCCTTTACAAGGTGTTCTTGAGCTCAGACTTTGACAGAGTCTCGGCTCCTTCTCTCTTCTACTCTAACTCTCATAGATCTCTCCTATCTCTCGACTCTACTTGACTCACCCAACTACTTCTAACTCTTCCTACATATAAAGGATCTTTTACATGAGGGGGCTCTTCGAGCTCTTCCCTCCATCCTCACCAACCCTATTCAATTACATTAACTTTACATTGAATGGGTTGTCTAGTCCGAATCAGATCTAGATCCCAACCTTACAACCATTAAAGACCTTCTTTAACTACAACCTGCTCAAGGGAACAACTTTGGCTCTACCAGCCTTACAAACATTTAATAAAAATTTCAAATTCAAAATTTGACACGAGAGGGCTGCGCCTCTGCTTCTTCATTGAATGCGCGTTGGGCTGGCTAACTAGCTGGCTAGTGCATGGCTGGATTGGAGAGATTCTCCTACATCAAAAAACAAAGCTTTAATGAAAATTTATGAAAAGAGAGTAGAATAGGGGTTAAGGAAATCCAACAGTCAAAACAAAGTTAAGGACTAACATTGGCTCCTTCCGGGGATAAATTTTCATAGTGAAACTTTAAGAACTGGTTGACCAATGCATTCATATCCCTCTTATCCCACTTTATTTCCCTTCTTTGTCATCTTTTATTCAAAACCACAAAACTGTAGAGAAGCACTTCCATTGGGTATATGGAGTCTTTATTTAATCTAAAACGTACCAAAAGTAAATTATACTCTACAAACTGAACTTTCTGACTGATTTTTAAAAGAAGTATTGTTTTAGGAATCTCCCATTTACTAGGCCTCGCAAAATCTCACTATCATCCAAATTGTGTAAAAGAAAGGTATTGTTGTTCACGACCTTAGCTGTTTTAAAAGGACCATACCATAAATTGTCAAACTTACCATGTTTATATTTTTCCTCTCTTCTAACATCCCACTTCAATACAAGATCTCCCTCTTGAAAAATATCATTTTTTGCCTTCTTATCAAAAGTTTCTTTATCTTTTCTTTGATAAATGACATCTTTTTGATCCAACGTCTCTCTATTATGTTAAATATCTATTATTTGAAAAACTATCCTTTGAATGTCATTGGGATCCTCTAACTCTTCTTGCAGAAATTTGAGAACGGTTAATCCCAATTGAGTTGGGAAAATGGCCTCTGTTCCATACACCATTTGGAAAGGTGAAGTCCCAATGTATTTGTTAGTACTGATCTGATTAGCCCATAGGGAAAATTTTGATTTTGAATCCCATGATCTTTTATTTTATGTGAGTAATATTTTAATAATCCTTATGAGGATTTTATTGGATGATTCTACTAACCCATTACCTTGGGGATAATAAGGAGTGGAATGGACCAACTTGATGTTATATTTATTACAAAATTCAACCATTGAATTGGATTTGAAGGCTTAAGCATTGTCAGTAACCAGCTTCTTAGGACAAAAAAATATAGAAAACATATGCCCTTCAAGAAAATTCATGATTACCTTATATGTTGCATTTCGTGTTGGGATTGCTTTGATCCATTTGGTAAAGTCATCAGTGGTTGTGAGTATCCATTTTTGTTTTCCAGAATATGAAGGATAGATTTATCCAATGAAGTCTAGGCCCCATTGTTGAAAAGGTCCATAAGAAATGATGGGTTTTAAAGGTAGAGACACAAGTTTTTGTTTTCCTGAAAACTTTCGGCATGGTTCACATGCCCTAACTTGAGAAAATATATCAGAAAACAATATAGGCCAATAATATCCCATTCTTAAAATTTTGAAAGAAGTTTCTTTCCAATGGTGATGTCCCCCACAAATTCCCTGATGTAAATCACACACACAAAAAAATTTCTTCTTCCTCATCAACACATCTCAACATAATTCCATTAGGATATTTCCAAAGCAAGGTTTGATTGATAATGTACTACTTCACTGATTTCAGTTTAAGTGATCTAAACTTGGATTTATCTAAATTAGGAGGAGATCGAAGATTTGGTAGAAAATAAATGATGTCTCTATACCATGATGAAGAAAGATATATGATGCTCACTTTTAACCAGTTTCCCCAACCTGAAATGTTGAATTCATTGATTTGATGTAGAATTGATGTAATCCAATTTCTCTACAATTTGACTTTGTTAGCAATTTTGCAAGGCCTTGTCCCTTTATTAAGTTAGTGGGGTTTATGGTCAAGTTTTATTCCATACTTTTAGTTATCCATTTCCCCCTTTTTCCTTCACAATCTGGTTGGACTATAATTTCCTTAACTGCATTATTTGGAACAAATGCAGTGATTTCAGATTGTAGGACATACACCCTAAAAGATTTTAAAGATTTTACCAAAGCATAGGCCTGCTTTTTCATAATATCATATTTTAATTCAGAATCCCTAAGATTCTTGTTTAAGAAAGATATAGTTTGCTCATACCCTTGGTCATTCCTTTGTAAGAGAACAACAACTATAGTGTCTTCAGATGGAAATGAAAAAATAAAAAACTCTTTAGAATAATCCAGATTGATGAGGACGGGAGCTTCTATTAAAGCTTTCTTAATCTTTTCAAATTATTCCTTTTCTTCGGGTATCCATTTGATCTCTACATTTTTCTTCATCATATCTATAATAAGCTTGAATATTTTTGCAAAGTTAGGTATGAATCTCCTTAAAAAATGATTTTTCCTATGAAGGACTGAATAGACTTTTTATTTCTTGGGATATCTAAGCTTTGGATGGCATTTACCCTTTCTAGATCTATTTTAATTCCTTATTTAGAAACAATATGCCCCCAAAATTTACCTTCTTCCATAATAAAATGAGACTTCTTAGGGTTTAGTGATATTCCATACCTTCTGCATTTTTCAAAAGTCTACTTAAGATGTTGTAAGTGCTCATCATTTGATTTTGAGAAAACAATAATGTCATCAAGATAAATAACCATGAATTTATCTTTCTTGCCAATGAATGTGATTTCCATGGCTCTCTGTAATGTTTCTCCTGCATTCATGAGTCCAAAAAGCATTTTTTCATACATGAAGGTGCCCCAAGGAGTTGCAAAAGAAATTTTCCTCTTATCTTCTTCCATCACGGATATCTGATTATATCCTGAATAGCCATCAAGCATGGATATTCTTTGGGCCCCTACCACTCTTTGTAGAATATGATCCATTTTAGGTAATGTATAAATATCCTTCCTAGAACATCTGTTTAGATTTCCAAAGTCTACACAAAGCCTAATCTCCCCATTCTTTTCCCTAACAGGTACTAAATTTGCACCCATTTTGAGTATCTCAAAGGAACTATAATTTTGGCATTCAACAATATTTTCAGTTCTTTTTCAATTATATGCAACAACAATGAATTAAACTATATTATTTTATTCTTAAAAGGTTTGGATACAGACTTAAAAGGAACCTTATGTTGCATGATTTAGGTATAAAAAACCTTAATGTATTCATAAGACCAAGCAAAAATATATGAAAACTATTTCATCAAATTAACATACCCGTCCCTCTGTTTTTTTGGCAATTTCCTGGATAATTTCACCATTCTTGGATTTGAGTCAGGACTGATATCACACTCTATCACTTCAGATTCTTATGTTTGGATGAAACACTTCTTGGAAACATCATTGTGATCAAATAGTCTCTCAAGAGGAACAAGACCCTTTGGCAAATGATTTGTTTTTAATTCAATGATTTTATGACCAACAATACTGTCTTGAAGGATATTAGCAACATGAAATCAGACATCATCATTTCGATTATCCTGGTCTATTGAGATAGTAGAAAAATCATCAATGTTCTCCAAAACCCTTTTAATCTCATGATCATATTTAAATACTTGCCATTTTTTTTATGTTATTTGGTATAGAAGGTTTGTTTCTTACCTCAATTTCAAATATTAAATTGGGAAATATTGGAGTTCTAAAATTACTAATTGCCAATGCTAGAGAATCTTCCTACTGATTCAAGTTTTTGTGTATAAAAGTGATGTTGAAGGCCGAGAATAAATTGTCAAAAAAATACCACACTTCATTTATGTACTGCTTTAACCTCTGTTGTTTGGAGTGATAAATATTTTTGATTTGATGGATGATTAGCTCAAAATCTCCAAAAATAGAAATTTTGTCAATACCCATATTTTTAGCATCTTTCAATCACAGTAGAAGAGATTCATATTCACCAATATTGTTGGTTGTATCAAATTCCAATTTATATGATAGAGGAATGACTTCCTTGGCAGGATAAATAAAAACAATCCCAACCTCATAGCTTTTTTTGGAACAAGCACCATCAAAGAACATTTTCCATACTAAATTTTTTGTATTTTCTTCAACTATAGGTATGAATTTTCTGACTAATTTTTCATCTATCTTGTCACCAATGTGGAAAATGGAAGAACCAAGTTCATCTTCAACAACATATATAGGATGATTTCTAGGATTTTCATGATCACTAACCATGTATGCTAATCTGACTTCCCTGTACAGTCTTCGATGCTCCCCACCAAATATAGGTATAATGCATAACTAAGATCCATTTGTAGCTTCCCTCATACTTTCTTAGAATATGAACTTGATAATAACATCCCAAAATTAGGAGGTATTTCAGCCACAACCACATCCATAACTGCACTTTTCATAGGTAACTAAGATAAGGTGACAACCATGTTGATTAATGTTTGGGTAATGGAACCAAGGTTGTTTCATTTATAATGGTATGAGTTTTAATACATTTGAAGGTAATACTATTCTATATGGATAGTACATGTCATGCTATTTCTAGTGGTATGTGGAATGTCACATAACTCCTCATGGTTTGAGAGTTATGGCCTTACGAAGTTGGAGGACCCTCATATGTTGGCCTGAAGCCCCAACAGGTCAAAGAAGTCAAAGACCTTGCAAAGAATAAATTATTATTTAAATGATAAAGTAAAGTGACAAAGTCAAGAAGGATTATTTAAATAATCAAGTGAAGTGACAAAATCAAAGAAGATTACTTAAATGATAAAGTGAGGTGACAAAGTCAAAGAGGAATATTTAAATGATAAAGTAATGGAGAACTTTCTATTTATGGAAAGTGGTTAACCCTAAAAATGAGGAAAATAGGTTAAGTGACCTATAAATGGGTTAAGTGACCTAGAAATAGGTTAAGTGACCTAGAAATTATTTAAGTGACCTAGAAATGGGTTAAGTGACCTAGAAGATGGAGAGTATACATAAGAGGAAAGGCTCTCTCATTTGATATCACACTTGATAATATTGAATATCTATAGGTGACTAAGGTAACCAAAGGATATCTAAGCCTAATTTCAAAGGGAATGTGAAGAAAAGAAGGTTGGAATTCAAGGGAGGATAAATTCTTTTGATGATGCTTTCTAAGGTATGTTATTTACAGGTCATCTCACCATTTTCACAATATTTTTTTTTTCTAGAATGATTCAGACCGTGAAATTGATAATCCATTGAGAAAACATATCCAATTATCTGTGTTAAAAAATCATCTTGTGGGTCATTGTATTTTTGGAGTTACACTCCGTGAAAAATAGGGTTTGTGGCTAGTCCTGAAACTAGTCTAAAACATGTGTTTTGGGTAAAAACATCATAACTTATTCATAACAGATCAAAATTCCATAAGTCAAAATGTGTTGGTTAGAGTACAATCTGTAGTATTCTATGTAACATTTTTATATCTATTCAACAAATATTCTGTGCGGGGAACGCTCTACAAGGTCGCTCTCTAGAATAAGATAGAATTCAGAAAGGTATGCCATTTTTCCTATAACTCCTTTTCTAAGAGGTTCCAAGTAGTGAAACCTGGAGGAATTACATAAAACACACTAAAGAACATTGTGTATCAGTTTCATATCTTTATTCATTACATGTACATAGTTATGAATATTTCAAGTTAGGGTTGTTGACTAATCCAAAACTAGTCATGTGAGACTAAAGAAAATTTTGATGGAAATGTTAGTCTCTTGTTGTTAAAGTTAAGGAAGGTTTGCAGGTATGTTATCATATACACCAGTTCTATTACAGAGTTACAAATCATATTTGGATGATGAAATTTATGAGGGCTTTTGGTTAAGGTACATGTTGGGTACATGGTTGAGACAAGTAGTTGATGAGTTGGCACATACATGAGGTGTATAGTTGATGATGTTGGTACATATTTATGAGTCATAGTTGATGAGTAGTTGACACATGATTGGTACATACTTTATACATGGTTGGATGCACTTGTTTATGGTACAGGTTGATTATAGGTTGTTTGGTATAGGTTGGTGCATGGGTGATGCACTTGTTTATGGTACAGGTTGAGGTACAGGTTGATGCATGGTTGATGCATGGTTCAATTCTATTGGTATAGGTTTACAACAATATATATCAAAGTGATAGTGTGATAGTGGTTCCATCATTCTACTTCTACTTCAGGGCGGTTGGATGTAGCAAGGATAGGTGGTTGTAGCCACATTCCAATTGTAGTCGAAGAACATAGGGGGTTGTCGCCTCCTTCTAGTTGTAGCTAGAGAATAGGGGAGTTGGAGATTCCTTCAGGTTGTAGCTTGAGAAATAGGGGGGTTGGAGCCTCCTTCCAATTGCAGCTGGAAAAAAAGGAAGTTGGTGATTCCAATGAATGTAATTCTTTAAGACATATAAGAAAAAGCATTATGTGGTTTTCTCCCGCTTTGGGTTTCCACGTAAAATAATGGTGTACTTTGTATGTGTATGAATTTTCATTTGTTCATTTCTTGTTTACTCTATATTTATTGAATGATAATGCTACATTGATATAACACTTGGATTATATGGTTAAAAGGGATTAAATTGCTCGATTACTGATTCACCCCCCCTCTTAGTAATCCAGCAAACCATGTCTTCAATAACTCCCAGAAATTTAAATTTTTTGGATTCAAAAGAATACAGGTCCAAATAAGGTTTATTAATATCCATCCCTAACTCATCCATCACTACCTTTGGCATGACATTATGTGATGCTCCTGAATCTATTAGGCAATTGTGCATTATTTTTTCATGAACATTCATAGATATATAGAAAGGGGGAGAAACATCAGACCTATCTTCAATATGTGGCCCAATGGTTATGTAAGGGTTTTCATCTTCAATATTGATGGTATCAGAAAAGGTAACATGAGCAATGGATTGCAAGGCCTTTAGGACATATTTTCTGAAAGGATTAATTTTCATTAATTCTACTAGGGGTATGGGGATCTTGATCTTATTGATTTCACTCTCTACATTAAAAGTAGAAACATATTTCTCAGGTTCTTTTACCTTGGGGGTACTAACCTTAATAGGTTTTTTGTTTGTTTTTATCCTTCTTTGGCTCTGTTTCCTTACTGGATCTTGGTTTTACTAGCTCACTGGTCTTTTTAGCTTGGTTAGGGGAATCTACTTTTGTTCCATTTTACCTAGATATTAAATCATACTTCATCTTTTTAGGTTCACTTTGAAAAATCCTTTCAACATCTCCTTCCTCAAATTCATTTAGTATAAGTACATATTCATATTCTTTTTCTGTTACATGAGTAGGAGGAAACTCTAATCATTCATATGAACTATGGGATCTTCTTCAACCTTATCAAATTCTTCCACTGCACTGTTTTGTAGAGGAGGCACGACCCTTTGATCCTCCTAACTTCTCTTTTCCCTTGGCAGAATTTGCGAAACATTATTAGACCTTTTGAATTGATTAGGATTCTTATATCCTCCCTCCCATGTAGGTCTAACAGGTGGCTTTGTCTCCATTTTAAGTCTATCCATTTAGGAAGTTAAAGCTTTCAACATCTTGGCCATCTCATCAATTTTTGAATATGATGTTGTATGAGAAGATGAAGGAAGATATTATCTAATTTTTTTCTTATCTCTGTCACTTTTTGACTTCAGTCTCCTTGCTTCCAAAATATTGTATTCCACTTCAATAGTCGCTTCCAGCATGGAACTCAAGGTGGAAGACCTTCTTTCTTTCAAAAGTAAAGAAAATTCAACATCAAAAGAATTGGAAAAAGTAATCTTAGCTTATGTTTTTGTGGGTTTGATCTCATATGGAATCTTACCATACATTTTGTTGAATATTTTGGTGAAATCTAATATTGATTCTCCTTGTTTCCTTTTCAAAGCACCAAAATCAGTGATATAATATAGGTAATCCTTATTATCCCCTTAGTGTCTCAAAAAATTATAATCTAGTGCATCAATATCAACAATAGAATTAGGAGTAAAACTTATGAACCATTTCCTTGCTTCTCCATCTAGAATCTACACAAAAAGTATTATCCACACATCTGTATGTTCCACATTAAAATTATCTGCAAAGTTGTAACAAGTATTCAAATGTTCTTCAATAGTGATTTCCCCTTCTCCATTGAATCTTGGTAAATATTGCATATAATCATTAGGTGGGAAATCATATAATACTTGTGGAAAACTCAAAGGAGCATATCTTGTTGCAACAATTGCATCCATCCTATTTACTACCATGTAGGTAACAAATATTGTTTGAACAATAGGAATAGGAAAAATATGAGGTACGAAAAGTGAAACAGTCCCCTGGGTGGAGGGCTTTGGATGATTTGGCTGATGATTTTTAAGTGATGAAATAAAATATTTATTCTCTAAAGAAGAATGAAAAGAAGGTTTTGAAAACAGGGTATTATCAAATATTTGGAACTGTGGTTTATGTTCTTCAGAAGATATAGATTGTGGGGATGAAGATTAAGGTTGAAAAAGTTCACTGTCAATTCCTCTAGAAATATTTTTTAGAGGTCCAACTACAGACAAGGTATTTCTCTATTCTTCTTCAATGAGATCATAGAGTAAATTCCATTGCTCTGAATTCAATTCAGGGGTGATTGAAAGTACAACAGAAGTTGAAACAATAGGTTTGGTTTCAATCTCAGATACAACAGAAGTTGAAAAAATAGGTTTGGTTTCAATCTCAGATACAACTTCTTCAACTGAAGGTTCACCTTTAGAAGAACATGATTTCCCTTGAAAAATTTCATATTTCCTTAATGTTATAAAAATAGGATCGCATAGCAATACAATAAAACAAATGTAGAAATAAAACACAAAAGATACATAATACAATAAAGACATAGATATATCTGGTTCACCCAGTGTGGGCTACGTCCACCAGAGAAATTTCCAGGTCCTTCCTTTATTATTATCCATCAAATGAAGGGATACAACCTATGACACACCCGTTGTAACTTCCTCTTCTTTCTCTCATAGTCTCCTCACTCAGAATACAACATTCACAATGATACATAGTCGTAATAAATTTCCCTCATAAAAGAGGGTTTCCTTCTAGGGAAAAAAACCCTAACACAACTTCTACTGTTTGATATGCGACCTTATAATGAACAGTCTATATTTACAAGGATTTTTTTCCTTCAGGGGCTTCTCCCCCAAACCCCCACCGGGGGCCTACTTGCCCCTAGATCCCACAGGGGGGTAACCCCCCCTGCGCTCCCTCGTGTAGATGAGTGTACATTATTTTTTGGTGTGAAGTATTCATGGGGTATAAACACAGCTGAAAACAAATACCTCTAAATCAATAAGATAATCGAGATCCACAACCAACAATATCCCACTTTGAGACTGATATGAACAACTCCACTGATGTTGTATATGCTAGACTATGATCCTTCTTGGACCTAGAAAATTTCTCATGTTCATATTTATTCTTGAATACCAACTAAAACTAAGTAGGAACTTAGTTTCTCCTTGGTTACTCCCTTAGTTAACATGTATGTAGGATTATGGCTAGTGTGTATCTTTTCCAACTTCAAATGTCCATCTTCCAAGACAGATCATATGAAATGGTACCTGAGTTGTATATGATTAGTATTTTAATGGAATGTTGAGTTGTTTGCAATATGAATGGCACTCTCACTGTCACAATAAAACTTGTTATTTTCCTTCTTCTTTCCCAATTCCTCCATAAACCTCCATAACCAAATCATCTCTTTACTAGCCTCTGTAACAACAACATACTATGCCTATGTTGTTGAAAGTGAAACAACCTTTTGCAATTTTGAAATACAACTTATTGTTGTTCCACCTATAATAAAAACATACCCTGTGGTGCTCCTTCTTCTATCTTTATCACCTACCATATTTGAATCAACATATCCCTGTAGAACAATGTCTAAACCTCCAAAATATAACTCATGAGTAGAAGTACCTCTCAAATACTTGATAATCCACTTTACTACCTCCCAATGTTCTTTACCTAGATTTTTCATATACCTACTCACAACTCCCACTGCATGTATAATATCTAGTCTTGTGCAAACCATCACATACATCAAGCTGCCAATTGTTGATGAATAAGGGACCTTAAACATGCATTCTATACCCTCCCGTGTCTTGGGAAACATTTCCTTAGTTAATTTGAAATGGTTGGCCAAAGGATTACTAACTGGTTTTTCATTCTTCATTCTAAACCTCTCCAACACCTTCTCGATGTACTCACCTTGAGACAATGTCAATTTGTGATCTTTCCTGTCTCTTGTTATTCTCATACCAAGTATTTTCTTTGCAACACCTATATCCTTCATTGAAAATGAATTAGCTAATTTATTCTTGAGCATATTTATATCCTACATATTATACACTACAAGAAGCATGTCATCTACATACAATAGAAACATAATATAACTTCCATTTTCTAGTTGTTTAAAATAAACACAGTGATCAGAATGACATCTACTATAAACTTGTTCTTTCATAAACTTGTCAAACTTCAAATACCACTTCCTTGGAGCTTGATTTAGGCCATACAAGCTCTTCGTCAACCTGCATACCAAATTCTCCATCCCTTTGATGTCATACCCCTATGGTTGTTGCATATAAATCTCTTCCTCCAAATCCCCATGGAGAAAATATGTTTTTACCTCTAATTGTTCAAGATGCAAATATTGTAATCTTCTACTGCCACAAGACTTAAAATAATCCTAATTGAGGTTATTTTAACAACATGAGAAAATATTTCATCAAAATCTATACCTTTCTTTTGTGCAAACCCCTTTACAACAAGTCTATCTGTGTACCACTTTTTGCCTCCATCTTCTTCCTTCAACTTGTAAACCCATTTATTATGTAATGATATTTTTTATCCAGGCAACTGAACCAACTCCCAAGTCTGGTTATGTACCAGAGAAACCATTTCCTCTTTCATTCCTTTCTCCCACTTCTTTTTGGTTTCTACCTGCATTGCCTCTTCATAATGTTCTGGTTCACCATAATCAGTCAACAATAAATAATGCAATGAAGGAGAGTATTGTTCAGGGGGTCTGCTTAACCTGGTAAATATTATAACAACACTTGCAGGAGTTTGAGGTACCTGTTGCTCCTATTGTTGTACATTTTGATTTTCTGGTACCTTTGGATTTTGTTTTTCAGTAATCTCATCAAACACTGTGCATTCTGGTTTTTCTTTTTCTTGTATCTTTCCCTGCAACTAATCTTTGTACATGATCTTCTCATTGAATATGAAATATCTACTCCTAATTATTTTTTTATTTTCATAATCCCATAAGCGATAAAAAAAATCATTAACATTGTATCCAATAAAGGTACACTTCTTGGATTTTGCGTCAAGCTTTGTTCCATTTTCTTTATCAATATGGAAAAATGCTTCACAACTGAAAGTCTTAAAAAAAAAACAGTTTACCTTTTTACTTGTCCATGTCTCCTATGGAATTCCACCATCCAAAGAGATTGAAGGTACTATTTTTATTAAGTAGAAAACAATATCTACAACATCTAGCTAGAACTGTAAGGGAAAACTAGCATGCAATCTCATACTCCTTGCATGCTCCATGATTTCCATGTTCATCCTTTCTGACACACCATTTTATTGTGGTGTTTTGGGAACTATCTTCTCTCTACGAATCCCATGGTATGAGAATTAATCATAAAAATCCTTGCTGCAATATTCACCTCCATTATCTGATCTAAGACACTTCAACCTTTTTCTTGTCTCATTCTCAACCAAAGCTTTCCATTTCTTAAAAGTATCAAAAACATCAGATTTTTGTCGAATGCAATAAACCCAAGTTTTTCTAGTTGCATCATCAATAAAAGTAACATAATAGAGAGATCCACCAAGAGATCATAAGATGGTCCCCATACTATGTATGCATAATCTCTAACCTTTCACTCTTCTTTTCTTTTCCGACTCTGAGATATCCGACTCTTTTGTTTTCCATAAACACAATGCTCGCATAAATCCAAATCAATTTGTTTAATATTTGGAAACAATTGTCTTTTGCGAAGTATCTGCATCCCCTTCTAACTCATGTGTCCAAGCCTATGATCCCAGAGTGTTGTATCCACTCCTGTAGAATCTAAAGAGATAGAAAAGTCAGTATTACCAATACATAAATACAATGTACCTACCTTCTCTCCTTTTTCTATTACCAATGATCTTTTGGTGACCTTCCACACCTCATATGTAAATATGGATATACAACCTTGACTTTCCAACTACCCTGTTGAAGTTAGATTTTTCCTTAGATATGGAACATGTCTTACCTCTTTCAACAACCATTGGTTTCCATTTCTTTTCTTTATTTTTACCTTTCCTATTCCAACAATTTTGCATGTTGCACCATCACCCAAATGAACCTCTCCAAAATCACCTTGAACATAACATAGAAAATGTTTCATATGAGGTGTGGCATGAAATGAAGACTTGGAAAATTATCTACAGAAAGAATGAAAGCATCCTGTGACACATCACCTGTTACATTTTCTTCCTAATTTTTCTCATGTTGTCCATATCTTTGTTTCTTTGGAGCTCTACAATATTTCTTCAGATGTCCTTTCTTCCCACAATTCCAGCACTCTATCTTTCCAAGTATGGATTTAGATTTTCCATTCCTAGAATTCCCATGGTTTCCTGAGCCCTTTCCTCTATCCTTTTGTCTTCCCCTGTTCTCCATGTTCAACACATTACCTGATGTCTCACCTATGATTTTTCGTTGCATTTACTCACTAAGAATAACACCAACAACATCATCAAATTTTTAAGTGTTTGAACCAGAGACAGAGTTACTTATAGCCATGACCAATACATTCCATGTTTCTAGTAATGAGCACAAGATTAGAAGATCCCTCACCTCATCATCAAAGTCCACTTTTACAGAATTTAGTTGATTAGTAATCGTATTAAATTCATTTAAATGATCTGCAGCAGACCCACCTTTTGACATATTCATATTAAATAATATCTTCATTAGAAATACCTTATTGGACGTCAAGGTTTTTCATATAATTTAGCCAATGTGTCCATCAACTCCTTCATTTTATTTTCTTTCGAAATATTGAAATCCATTGACACTGCCAGGCTCAACCATATCATTCCTAGAGTTGTTTTGTCAATAATATCCCATTCTTCATCCTTCATGGTCATCGGATTCTTTTCTATTCCACCCAATCGTAGGAATAGATCCTTCTGATATAAATAATATTCATTATGCATCTTCCATAACTGGTATTTTTGGTCATTAAATTTATCAACCCTAAAATTTCCATCTTCCACCATTGCTCCCACTCGAACTAGGAACCCTCTTTTCCTATGAGTTACCTTTCACTCTGATACCAGTTGTTAGAAAAATAGGATCACAGAGAAATAAAAAAAAAATGTGGAAATAAAAAACAAAAGAGACACAATACAATATAGACACCTATATGCGTTGTTCACCCAGTGTGGGCTATGTCCACTAGAGAAATTTCTAGGTCCTTCCTTTATTATTATCTAGCAAATGAAGGGATACAACCTACAACACACCTGATGTAACTTCCTCTTCTTTCTCCACAACCAATACTTAACAACTTATCAGGGTTAGAAACTACTGGAACATGTTTAGGGTCTGGGTTGCTTCTGGTCACCTACTTCTTGGTAGAGATTTGAGGTGTTGTAAGTACTTCACTTTCTCTTTTAGGAGAGCCATAATTACTGTAGAGGATTCATCAGGGTAATTACACATAGTCTTCTATGAATGTCCAAATTCTTGTCCACCATCAATATTTAGATCTTATCTTTGTCATTCTCCCAGGGAAAATGTCTTCATTCCTTCATCCCTGACAATGACACCAAACTATGTTAGTCCCTAAAGTTTCCCTTGACCGTGAAAGGGAAAGCTAGGGAATCATCAATTCATGCTATGGTATTTTATAAAGTTTTTGAATATGATTTAAAAATGGTTTAAGGTTGGTTTAAAGATACAATAAATGTACAAAGGAAAATAAATATCTCACTAGCTTAGTAAATGATAGACAATTTTATAAATCAAATGGTAAAAAGTAAATGAAGAAATAAGTATATATGAGTTTTTAGTGTGTCCACTCACACATAGATTTCTCATTCACAAATATCATTAAGAAATAAGAACATGGTACTTGAAAGCAACTCTTAGTTATGAACAATTTAAACAACAAAATTTTCACTATATTACTCACAACAAAGATATCATATGCTTAGCAACAGATAAAAATGCATCCAAGTAAGAAAAATAAGAAGAAAATAACATGAAAATAATTTATGACCATCAAAATGCCTTTTCCATTTAGTGCCAATATGAAAATATTGTCTTTGCCTCACAGAGGAGTCTTTACAGAAAATAACCCTTGATTCCCCAACTGATCCACCATCTTTTAGTTCTTTCAATGTCTTTTTAAACACAAAAATTATTCCTAAAGATCCTATTTTTCAGATTACAGTTTTATATAAGATACTATCAAATGGCTATTTTCTAGGAGATAAATCTTCATATGAATATTTCTAGTTCTTGTAATGTAGTTTGTTAGTCACCATTAAAAGTTTTATGAGAAATCAAGTTTTTAGGATCTAGCGGGACACTAAACCAGTCTGGAAGCCCGATAAACTGAGGAAGGGGCTAAATATGGAAAAGAAAGGCCAAATATGGTAGGAGCGCTAAGAATATGGCCCCCCATGTGTCACAGATTGTGACCTCTCAAGATCGATGGTCGAGGATCATTTCAAGGGGAGAAATTGCACAAAGGATAATTTTGGAAAGCGAGCCAAAATTTAAACCGTGGTTTTTGTTCGGGGAGACATAGAGCCACCACATGAATTTCAGGGTGAAAAGCGGGTTGCCCCAAACCACTTCCTCACTCCCCCAAAATTTGGAAAAGTATAAAAGGGAATTTTGTTGGTTATTTTATTATTTTTCGAATATTGGACCATTTGAAACTTGGCATGACCACCCTTGATCAACTGCAACTCAACAGTACACCAATTGCATGCCATTTCCACTCATTTCCAGGTATTTTTAATCACAACCATGGACCCTATAATAACTTCAGTAACAGAGCATAACAAGTGGTGAAGAAAGAAACTGAAATGCTAGAAGAGCCAGAAGCCAGATTATGAAACATTTTCTTGCTAATCATTGTAATCGGTTTCAAAAGCAAAACTGACCCTTGTAATTATTGCAATCATTTTAAAAAACTGAAACATTTCATTTTTTGTAATCGTTTTCAAACCAAAGGAACTCAGCTTGTATAAATATTAGGAGTTACAAATGTATTAGTGGTTAGCAGAAGTGAAAGGGAACGATATTAGCTATTTGGAGCTTGAGTGTAATTTTCTAAAGATGAATATAATACACATGCAGAAGTCTTGAAGTTTCCATGAAAATATTCTAATGGTGGTGATATGAGTTTTGTCTCCTCTCTTTTTATGTATTTCTTGTATTTCTGATTTCATTTTCAATGTGTTCTGTTTAAATTTGATAGTCAAAGGCCCAAATTTCATCTTGTGATGCTCTCAACCGAAGCAATTTAAATTGTGTTAAGTTCTTCCTAACTAATTTATAATTCATTTATTTAATGCTCTGGTGCAGTTATATGTTTTATTTTCTTCCTACAGTCTGCAAATTTACAAATTATAACTTAGATTTATCGCCTCGGTCAACCTTTATCCTCTAGAGAGTTCTATCGACCAGTCAGTGCTTCCATTCATTTTCATAAGTTTGAATCCATAGCCCCAAGTTTCCCTCCTCTTCCTTGCCAACAAAATTATAAAAAACCCCACAAAACAACGAAACCTAGCCATTGATTGTCAAATAAATACCAAGTGACATGAGAGAGCCCTCTCTAAGCTGAGTAGGCTAGTACCCAACTCTAAGGTTGGTTTGTAGGTTACCTCAGCCATTGTTTTTATCATCCGAACAAATTTACAGAGTGCTAACATAGTCTTCCTTAACAACTAATTCGAATATAGACTAGATGACAGTTTGATGAAGCTTTCCAAATCCCACAAAAAGAGGAATAAAATTGTTGCTGAGTTGGTTCACCAGAGATGTAAAAAGTTTTATTTGAGAAGAATAATGTTAACCAAAAATGCCCAGTCTCATTATCCTAGTAATATCCTCAAGCAATTTAAAAATGTGGTAGCCTTCGTTTGGGCTTTCATTGTATGATAATTGCATAATCTCAGGTATCCCTCTATTTGAGTTATTTTTTAACACCATATTATGCCAATACAACATTATGTTTGACTCTCTTACCTCCTTTAGTAGGGCCTGTTGATCTTTCCTCTTCTTTTTGAGTTCTTGTATTTTTTCTTGTTGTTTTGCATTCCATTGCTCTATTAAGGAATTTTCTTGCCTCAACTTCATAATAATACCCTATAGTTATTTTACCTTGTCTTTCTCTTTTCTTGTTTTCATACTGAACTCTAGGTGTTCTTCTATTGGAGTAGGTAGATTCAAATCTATGGAGGTTCGGGTTTTTCATAATTTAATTTCATATTTCGAGGACAACCCAATGCTAAGATCCTCTTCTTTAGATTCCTCCTTTAACCTATGTGAACAATATGAAAGGGTCTCTCTCTCAACTTCCTCCATAGTGTCTTATGAATTGTCTTCAATAATAACTAGGTTTTCCTTCTTGATAGAAGGATGAAACAGAGCCTTTGATTTCAACCTAAGTTTGTTCGTAGCCCTGGTTGTATCTCTTTCGGGTAGTTAGATACAAGTTCCTTTTTCTTTATCATTTGGTTACCCTCTGCAACCTTTTTTCTAGTAGATTGTTTCTTCTTCTTGGTTGGTCTTTTGATTGGGTTTCCTATATGGTCTTCAGATTCATCCACTTCATCAAGTTCATTCTTTATATCTGGATCAGTTTGAACATAAATTTATTTACCAAGTTTAAGCTTCTTTCTTCGACCCTTAGTGATCTTCTCATTCGGTTCACTCTAGGAAAATATTCAATTCCATGTTGTGTCTGTAATTTCCTCTTACTAGAACGAGTCACCCTGGCTGTAGGGGATCTCTCTTTCACAAAACAATCAGTGGTTTGAGAGGCCTTTTTACCTTTTCCAGGTTTCTTTTCACTAGGAGTTTTAGACTTAGGTTCATTCTGTTTAGGTTTTAGTGACTGAATTAACCAGTCCCAAGACCTTTGAGCCTCACTTAAAGCTTATATCACCATTTTTTTAATCAACCCTTGGTGAAAACGACTTTTCTTTACTATTCCAGGATGTGTCTAAATTCTCTTAGACATCTTAGATAGGCTTTTCAATAAGAAATAGGGGAAATTGAGAGGATTGTCACCATTCACATGGATTAACAACCTGATATGATAAACATGAACTAGAGAAAAACATCCCTCACATGTGATGTACCTGTGAATGATTATGAGGGCAATTCTCCATTCCTTCCTCACCCAACTATGTGGGATGCCTTGGCTCCAATTAGGATTTTGTCTTCTTGGGATACAAAAATGGCTAACTAACTCCATTGATAATGTTTCTTTATTCCACCACCTCTCTCCATATATTGGTATCCTTCATGTTGTTGCTATGGAGTGCTATGTCATGTGTATGAGGATTCTACCCACAACTGTTTCAAAAGCATCAAAATTATGTGCAATGATAATGGAAACATTCTCATCATGACACTGAAATGTTGAGAAGAAATCGAACCAGCCTGCATCTTTAAACGTCTGCGCCATCTGAGGATAAGCTTCAAGTAATTCAATCCCCTTTGGCTCTAACCTGGTTATCTTCCCTCTCCTCTTTGGTGCCATAACACTGATAAAACTCTCCTGAAGATTTCTGATAATGTTTAGGGTTTGATCACCATCTTTTGAAAACTGTCGAAGTCTGGGAGCTATTCATTTACCTACACAACATGCATAAAATAATATACATACTAAAAATAGATAGATCGTGACTTCATAATTTGAGAATGATAATCGTGAATTGTGATTTGATATCAGACTCACACGTACAACCTGATCCTTTGAATGAGTTGTCATCACTACAAAACATGAACTAATATAGATCATAACAATATGTGTATATCCTATGACAATAATTTCGGATGTTTGAACATGATCTCGGGAATATGTCACATGCACAACTATAATTACTCCTGGCACTACAAGAACAACACTATTCTTGTAGCACCCTTTCCACTTTGGAAATTTAGAATTTTCAAAAAAGGGAAATGGACATGTGATGTGATGGAAAGAATATATCATATCATATCCTAACTTTTAATTACTTGAAACACATATAAAACATGCAGAAATTAATGCAAGGATATTTTCAAGACAAGAAAGGGAAACCAGAGTTTTAATGAAAATTTATGAAAAAAGGGTAGAACTTGGATTAAGGTAATCCAATAGTCAAAACAAAGTTAAGGACTAACACCTACAAGGATATAAGTAAAAAATACAATAAAAAAAAGTATTTTTGATCATTTCCCTCCAAACATATTTACCCTTATGGTCGACATCATCATCTTGAATTCTATTGGCTATTTTAAAATTGATTTTGATAGTGATTTTTTTTTTAGACCCATTTTTCCCTTCAAAATTTGCCAAATGATTACCACAATAACTATCCTTGTTATGGTTTCAAATAAAACTCAAAAAACTCTGTATTGCATCTAGGCCAACATCGTTATCCTTCCTACTACAATATCATCTTTCCACATGGAAATTATCTTCCATCAATACTTGGATTCCTTAGCAAGAAAACATCCATTTCATTACATATTTACGATCTAGGGGGATACTAGTGGCCACCAACTTATTCCACTAATTCATAATTGTTCAAGATATTGGCAATTATTCCACAGTTTTTCATGTCCGAAACTTCCAAAGTCGTTTTGAGGCCCTAAACAACTTTTTTTTTCACGAACGCATCGAGTATGTAGTTGAAGGTAGTTACTTCCATTCATAATGTGTACTTCTCAGCAAGACCTTTGTTACAGGATATTGAGAGCCCCAAATGGATATTGTATGCAAACGTTATGCCCCCAGAAAGTTGACATATCAACAAACCACATCGGGGCCCACAAGCCTTTTGGTGTTTCATCTTCTGGGGATAGGGTTTTGGATGTTTATGGTTCTCTCATTGATGATTTATGTTAAAAGGCCTTTTTGGCCTCTTTGGAATCATCTTATTACGAATGAGCATAGATGACACTTATCTTTCTTTAAAGATAAGCTACCAACATTATAGTTAGTTTGTGCACTTTACATTTTACAGTCTTTTGTATTCCATTCATTAAGAGAATGTGAAATCAATGCTATTAGTATGTTTCTTGCAATATCTCTAAGTGTTTATTTGTTACATCTCCACATTAATTCAATTCTCAACATAATCCAAATCAATGTTTTCAGATCAATTTTCTCTTTGTTGTTTCTTTATGCATGTCCCTAATAAGGTCAAGATATCATGAATTGGGTCTTGAACTCATTGAGCATGGGGAAGAACACTCCCCTCGGTTGAATAATACTCCCATGGAAGAAGAAAAGAGAGATGATGGAGAAGTATATCCTATCAAACTATTTCTCAAGGAATCCCTAGTGCAATAAAGGAATGAGACGATGGATAATTTCGACTAGATCCTTCAACGACTACTAATAGTAATGGAGGCACCTTCAACCAACAACCACTTAGGAGGTGTGATGAAATTCAAGTTACAAGTTAACTTTTATATTGGACCTTTATTTCAAGGCCATATAAGCATCGACACTTTGAAGTAATGGTTAAGTCTGCTAAAGGGTTCTTTCTCTATAAAAAAAAATTCCAATAGTGAAAAAATCACCTTTGCACTCCTTAAATCCCTTCCCCATGATATTGGTGGGAAAATTATTGTGAGAAACATGTTGGAGATGAGTGTAAAAAATTTGGGCCAAAACCCCCTTGGGAGGATTTTATTGAATCCCTCAAGGAGGAATACTACCCTGCTGGAAACTACAGTGACCAGTACATGATATGGACAACTTTGTGTCAGGAGAGAGACTAAATGGTGTCAGAGTACACCAACATATTCCATACCCTACACAGAACGTTGGGTATTAAATACTTTGAGAATAACCTATTTATTAAGTATCGTAGTGGCCTACATAGGTACATCCAATTAGATATGGAGTTCTTGGAAATATGCTCACTGGGAGTCGCTTATCGATATGTTGTCAATATTGAGAAAGAATTCAAGAAAACGAATAAGTGGGATTTCATTTATGCAAACCCATCACGACAAAAGAATGGTAAAAGTGGCCCTAATTCCAATATTAAAGGACAAATAAAGTATGTCCATCCCCAGGAAAACCATTCGAAGCCACAATAAATGAAGGGTAATGGGAAGTTGAAGAAAGAAACAAGGAAGTAGTGCAAGTTCCACAAAATCCCTTCATACAACATTGATTAATGTTTCTATAAACGATCATTGGTGGTTGATATGAAAGCCCCGGAGTAATATATTGGCTAATATTTTGATTCAAAACCATATAATGGAAAATGGATCATTGATGCAGAACCCAGTGTCACAATCACAATCACTATCACAAAGGTCCAACCAGAGGAACCAGAGGAACTTGAAGAAGGGGAGCACATATTCCACTCACAGATGTGGGTGAAGGAGACCCCACTCAATTTCATTATTGACATATGTATCCAAAGGAAACTAATCTTAGAATAGGTCATCAAGAGTCTAAAACTAACAATAAAACTGCACCCTCAACCATACACCTTTGATTGGCTTAGCCAAGGATGACACATCTATGTCAACCAACAGTGTCACTTACACTATGAAAAAATGACCTTCAAATATGAGGTGTTGTGTGATGTTTCCCCACTTGAATTTTGTAATTTTATTTTAGGAGAACCATATATTTGGAAGCATCATGATGTTTATGAATCTAATCCTTGTAGTGTCATTATTACTTTGGCAGGTCAACTCTACAGGGTACTAGAGGTAGTCCCAAATATTGCGGTCTCTTTACTCTATGTGAAGCAATGCAGGAAGGTGATCTCTCAGACTTGGATGTTTTTCCTCTTCAAGGTCCAGTCAAAATGTGAATGGAATATCACTACAACCACCAAAACCTTTTCTCGAGGTATCTCTACACAACATAATAAAGTGGACAAGATATTAGAAGAAAACAAAGACTTGTTTTCCCCAACTACGAGGGTTCCTTTGCATTTTTTAGGTAAAGCGCTCAATTGATTTGACACCCAGTGCTCCTCTACCCAATGAACTTGTATATAGACACTCTATTATGGATAATGAAGAAATCAAATGTTAGATCCAAGATATAATTTTGAAGGGCCACATTAGGCCAAGATGCTCACCTTGCGAGAGCCCAATTTTTATGGTACAATAGAAGGATGAGACATGGAAAATTTGTATTGGTTATATATCCCTGAAAAATATCACAGTCAAGAACCAATATCGAATCCCCCATATTGATTATCTTCTATTTTAACTCAAGGGTGAAACATTTTTCAGTAAGATTGATCTGAAGTGAGGGTACCACGAGGTGTTGATTGAGAAAACTTATGTATGGAAGACAACCTTCAAGTATAAATAAGGTCTCTTTGAGTGGTTAGTCATCCCTTTCAACTTAACTAATTCCCCAACCAAATTCATGTGGATGATGGATGATATATTGTGTCGATTCAAAAACTCCTTTATGGATGTATATATAGATTACATCCTTATATTTAGAAAAATTAGGGAAGAACATTTGGAGCACATCTAATAGGTCTTGGGCACCCTGCGACAATACAATTTATATGCCAATTTAGAGAAGTGTTCCTTCAAAATACAAAGAATTCAATATTTGGGATACATTATGGATGAGTAGGGTGTGCATCTGGATCAAGCGAAGATCCAATTAATTCACAATTGGATGGCCCTGAAGACACTGATCGAGATCTGCAGCTTCTTGGGCCTCTCCAACTTCTACTACAGGTTTATGTTGAGTTTTTATCATATTGCTTGGGCCCTAATCTAGGTGACCAATGGGGGAGACAAGGAAAATTTCATTTGGACTGCATCACAATAGAAAGCATTGGAGGATTTGAAATTATGCCTCTACTAATCACCGGTCCTTATTTTTTCCAAACCTGCAATAGCCATTCAAGATTGAGACAGATGCTTCAGATTATGGTATCGATGCAATTCTCACTCAACATGGGAATTAGGCGGCCTATCATAGTGAAACACTATCCGATTTTTTTCTCATATACCCCACCTAAGAAAAGGAGACATACTCCATTATGCAGACATGTTGATAGTGGAAGCATTACATTCTAGGAAAGGAAACGATCATCCACAATCACTACAATAGAGAAATATGCATATATGTTTGGCAACATAGGTATTTAAACATAGGAATAACACCTTTAGTAACCACTCACACAACCATATCAAATATAAACACATATATGTATTGACGTGCTAAAACCCCTATGGAGAAACATCCATGGTCCCATCCAATGTCCAAAATTGGAGCAATTTATTAATGAAAAAGAGATATATTACTAATATATTTACAAGAGATTTTCTCACAATTGATCATCAAAAAATTACCCTCCATTATCTTTAAATAGATATCATGGACCAATCAGGTGTTAAGTCATGGATCAATGTATCCATTAGGATCGAGGAGAATATGAACCATCAGATCACTCTATGTTGGGAACGTATCGTGACTGCCAGATTTCCTAACTACAAATGCATACTAATGCATACTAAAGAAACACACTTTTACCTAACGACACATTATACCAAGTTGATCTTAACTAAATCCTAAGTGTCTAAATATCCTAATATCCTCCCTTAAGAACAACTTGGGATAGGATTAAAATATTTACAAAGGAAACATAATCTGAGAAGGAAGGAGGAATTAGAGCCTATCTCCCCTTAATCCCAACTTCCCAAACTCTTAACATAGATTGAATTTTGGAAAAAATTACTTATGTTAGATACTTTGTAAATATGTCAACAACTTGATCATCTATATGGAAAAATGACACTTCAATAACTCTATCATGAATGAGTTTTCTGATGAAGTGAATTTGTATCTTGATGTGTTTGTTGTGCTAATGTTGAACTTGGTATTTGGTGAGATTGATGACAATCTGATTGTCGCACCAAAGGGTGGTCGGATTTTTTTGTTGGAATCCAAATTATGAAAGGATCTGTCAAAGCCACAAGGATTCTTGACTTTATTTAACCATTACTTGGTATTCTTCTTTTGTTGAAGAAAGAGAAATAGTTGGTTGTTTCTTACAAACACAAGTGATAGGTCTTGAACCAAGGCTAAAAACATAACTTGCAGTAGAATTTTTCTCATCAAGGTCACCAGCCCAATTTGAATCAGTGAAACCAACCAATAAAGGAGTCCCCCCTAAGTTGTAATGTATCCTGAACTAAACTATACCTGATACATATCAAAGTATCATTTTAGTTGATTTCCAATGGATTTCATGGGGTATTTGCATATACTGGGAAAAATTACAAACAACAAAGGAAATATCAGGCAAGTATGATTCAAGTATAAGAGGATATCAACTAACTGACGGTACAAGGTGGCACCAACTTCAGGAGAATTACATGTGGAAACAATTTTGACTCCAGAATGGTAGGTAGAAGAGGATAGCTTAAAATCTTCCACGTGAAAGTGGCGTAGAGGATCACATGAATACTTATACTAGGAAATAAAAATCCCTTCCTCAATTTTCAAAACTTGGAGACCAAGGAAATAATTCAAATATCCTAAGTTGATCATTTCTAATTTCCTCTTAAGCTTTGTTTTCACATGGTTTAAAAGTTTTGGGTCACTACCAATGAGGATAAGGTCATCAACATAAATAACAAGGATTATGTGATGTATTCCTACTTTCTTGGTATAAACATTAGGGTCATAATGGCATCTAGAAAATCCAGTGTCAAGAAGAAAGTTGTTCATTTTTGGCATACCAATATTGGAGAGATTTCTTAGTACCATAAAGAGATTTATTAAGGAGAGAAAAAAGGCTAGAGTCATTCTGGACATAGCCAAAAAAAAATTCCATGTAGATTTATTCTTGAATATCCCCATGTAAGAAGGCGGAGTTGAAATCCATCTGATGAACCTCCCATTTATGTGAGGCAACAAGGGAAATAACAAGGAAGATGGAATTAATTTTGGCTACGGGGAAAAGGTTTCATTATA
The DNA here is from genome assembly GCA_009831015.1 of Picea engelmannii. Lineage (NCBI taxonomy): Eukaryota > Viridiplantae > Streptophyta > Pinopsida > Pinales > Pinaceae > Picea > Picea engelmannii. The sequence continues at coordinate 262,285 of ML780131.1, read as the reverse complement.
TTCAATGCCTTGAACTTGAGAGAATCCTTTGGAAACTAACCAGGACTTATGTATTTTGACATTTCCTTGTGATTCATATTTAGTTCTATAGCCCTATTTACATCTGATAGGTTTTCATCCTTTCAGAAGAGGTACAATATCCAAAGTATTATTTTTCATTAAAGAACGATACTCTTCATTCATTGTTGTATCCAAATATAGATGAATTGAATATTATACAAATGTATTTGGATCATGAGTCTATGAAACTTGATACAAAAGAGAAGAGGCTCATTGAAACTATGAATGTGTTCGATGTTGATATGAAGGATCACCAAATTCTTCTCATGTTGAACATACCCATATATGAAGTGTTGGTGCTGGTTCAGGTTTAGGTTCAATGAAATCATGTGGAGGAAGGTGAGCAGGTGGAGGTGAATTTTCATAGTCATTATAATCATCATCTAAGGAATAAACTAGAATAGGAATAGAAGATGGCACAAGCGTCAAAGATGACTCACAGGATGAAGAAGGCACAAACATAGAATTAGGATTGCGAGCCAAGATAGTTTCATCAAATTTAACATCTCTTTGAATAATAATTTCATTTGGATGAGGTTGAATAAGTCTGTAAGCTTTGAAATCTTCAAAATAATCGAAAGAAATACACTTCTCACTTTTAGGTTGTAAATATTTCCTTTTCACATCAGGAATCTGAGCCCATGTTACACTGCCAAATACATGAAAGTGGATTACATCTATCTTAATTTTATTCCATTCTTATCCTGGTGTTATTTTTTTATGATCCTTTGTGGGAGTGCGATTTACTATGTAATTTTCATAGTTAATGGCTTTATCCCAATAGTTTAGACTTAATCCCTTAGACTGGATGATACAATTAGCCATTTATTTTAAAGTAAAGTTATTTCTCTCAGAAACACCATTTTGTTGAGGTGTATATGGAACAATGTGTTGCATTTGGATGCCCTATGCAATGAAGTATTTTTTAAAGTTATTTTTTACATATTCCCCTCCATTATTTGTTATTAATCTTTGAAGTTAATGTTCAAATTTCTTTTCTAAACGGGCCTTGTAGGCCAAATAATTGTCAAAAAAAATTCTCTAAAGTTTTAATAAGTAAACCCAAGTGCATTTGAAAAATTCATCGATGAAATTTAAGAAATACTTACACCTAGAAAAAGAAGGAGAAGAAAATGGATGACACAATTCTCTATGAACAAGCTGCAAAGGGGTCGAGGCATGACAAGAAGCATGTTTGTCAAAATTTTCCCAATGACGTTTTCCAAGAACAAAATCAATACAAACACCATCTCTATAAGAAACAAGAGGAATACCATTCACCATCTTTTGATTACATAGTTTCTGCAATAAGCGATAGTTTAGATGACCAAACCTCTCATGCCAAAGTTCACTCAAGTCATAAATATGAGCAACAAAAACTAATGGAAAAGGTGATGACCCAAAGTTATCAAACTTGTACAACCTGCTAATATCAACAATAATTCCAATGGAAAGAACATGCTTATGATATTTTAGATCCTTGATTACAACTTGGTGAGGTGAAAACTCTAGGATTTTACCTTGACCTAAATGAGTTATTTGACTCACTAATAGAAGGTTGCAAGATATACTTGGAACACATAATACATCATTGAAATGACCATTATCTACTTGAACTATTCCAAACCCTACAACACTAAGATATCTATCATCACCAACAAATATTTTCTTGTTGTTACATTCATTAAGAGAAGAAAATATGGCTATATCCTTATCCATATGATAAGATTCTCTAGAATCAATAAGACACTCATGAGATTAAGAAGTAGAAGTTTCATTGAAGGAGAAACTAGAAGCAAAATGTGCATGTGCACGAGAAGAAGAAGAAGAATTATAATCAATATTGATGTTGTGCTTCTTCATAGCTTCTCCTAAAGTTATCATCTTTTTAAAACATTGGGACTGCTCATGACCATCTTTCCCACAAAAGTTGCAATGTATGTTCGTATTCTTATTTCTGTATTTTTCTCCATTGTAACCATTAAGAGAGGAAGTTGGTTGAGAGGGTTTGGTCCCCTTGTTTTTCTTTTTGTTGCGGTGAGGATATTGCTTCTTTGGATTATTGGATTTTTCTTTCTACTATACCAATAAGTATTTTTTGGATGTACCCGCAACATTGATAATTCCAAGTTGCATAAGCTTAAATTTCTCTCGAATTAGAAAATAAAAAAAGGACTCAAGGAAGGGTTATTTATAATCACTCCTTAGATATTCTTTAGTAACATAAAATGTAGAAAAAAAAAATCACTACCAAGCTTAGAAAGAATAACATATATGCATCGATCTTCCTTCAGATCTAACTAGCACTTGATCCACAAAACTCTAAGTATTTTTAACTTAGATAAGTAATATTCAATGCAAGGAAAATCATTTGGAGTTAAAGTCATTAATTGATTTTCCAACTTGTGAGCTCAAATAATATTGTTTTTACCAAACATAGCTTAAATATTTTCCCAAGCTTAACTGGGGGCATTAATTTCTTTAAGGTGAAACCTTAAATCAGAAGAGATGGAAATTTCAATTAGTCCACGGGCTTCGTCATTTCTATTAATCCATTTGACACGATTTTCATCAATAGCGGGTTCTTGTTCTTTTCCAAAGGTAATCCAATACAATACTTTACTTATTAATAAATCCTCCATATCGGATTTCCATTGGAATTAGTTGGTACTACTAAGAGAAATATCACTAGGAGAAGTGTTGGCACATTATTATAAGACCCTAGGTTCAATTTATCTTAACCAACAAAACCCTTCAGAAAACGACCCTTTCGACATCACCTGCATGCAAGTGAAGTCTCACCCAAGGAATATATTGGGGCTATAGAAACCACATTTCTGTAGGAGTGAGGTAATGGGAGGTGATCATATTAATCATTCTTACTTATCTGTTGAGTGTGCATTATATTGTATTTTTCCTTCCTAGGTTACTTAATGAATTCCTTTATATAATACCATCATACTTCAGAGTGCATCATAAACCAATTACAATAGCATTCATACCTAGTGTGCAATGATTGTATGCTATTAAAATTTATTCTAACACACATAAGAGAATATTCATGATCAATCACATTAAATACAAGAAGACATGGTAATTAACGTAGTTCATCAAACTTTGGGCTACGTCCACAATGAATGGATTCTTTATTATTATTTCTCTGATCATCTCAGTCTTGTGCACTACGTTTACAACAGATATATCATGATATATTTCTCTCCATATTCCCTATCCACTCTACAGTGCAAGCCTCTCTCTCTGCAACTCTTCCCTAACATTCATACATAGAATTCTCCCTCATACTCAGTCTATTCTCTCACTCTCCTCATAACAGAACATAACAAACCCGAAAAACCTATGACAGGAACATAACATACTCAACGAACCTAAGAAACCCTAATCTTCGCAACCCATTTTTGATATTATGGTAGCTGCAGGAGGTATTAACCTCCATGTGTAACCCTAACAAGAATAGAGTATTCTGGGAAGCAAGAAGAAACCATAAAGAATTAGACATAACCCTAAAAGAAAAGTTGGCTAAAGGAAATATTTAATATTGAGTTTTTTAGCCTCCATAATGAGAATTTGGCCCATACATCTAAGGAGGATCAATATAAATAGAGGACACCATAGCTCATTGACAGATATAGCTCGAAACTACAGAAATTGAAGAGTGCACACTACAGAAATTTAGTAAGTGTGCAAGTCTGGAGAGTAGTTGTAGTTACAGCTACTGCAACTTGTATTTTCGGTTTAGGCTTGGAATTTCTCTTGTTTATGGTTTGGAATTTCTTCCTTGTGTACTATCTCTAGAGAGAGGTATGCTACATTGATTGGATATTAGGCCTAGGTTTTTCTTCCAAAATTATTCTCTATCAAGTTTAAGGTTCTCGAGGGTGGCTTCATCCTATGGTTGGGTGACAATATTTCTATATTGTTTATGGTTAAATGATAACACCATTATTTCTAACAGGTTATGGGCCCACACTCTCTTCAGATAGTCTAACTGCTGGAAGATAGATTGGGAGGATTTTCTCAGTTACAGTTGCAGTTGCAGTCAAAGTTTTTGCTACAACAACGAAACCGTAACCCTCTTGTTAAGGCACCTTAAGTGAAGAGATTGACCTAATTCTTGGATATCCTAGTGTGCCCTAGCCTAGTTCACCTCTTGGTACTCTCAACAAGATAAGATGTCAAGTTTGAGTTTTTGGTCAAAGTCAAAGGTTGACCAAGTCAAATTCAAGGTTGACCAAGTCAAAGAAGTCATGACTTACTCTATGAAGTCAGAAAACAAGTTAGAAGGGTCTTCTAACTTTAGAGCATGGAATACAAGGATTGACCTCATCCTCTCCAAGAATAAAGTGTTCGATATTGTGAAAGGAAATATCGTGGAACCACAGTTTGAAGAAGGAAAAGAGAAGGAACCTCAAAACGTTGCAGTTGTGGAGAAGTTCAAAGAAAATGACATCAATGCCATGAGTATCATAGTGGACTCTGTAAAATACCACTTGATACCCTACATCTTTCATCTTGACTCATATAAGAATATGTACGATGCCCTAACTAACCTCTTCTCAGTTAGAAACATTGGACAAGTAACGAGTATGAAGAATGAACTCTGTGATAGAAAAATGAATGATGATGATAGCATAACATCATACCTTGTGAGAATATCTTAGTTAAGAGATCAACTACAAGATATTGAAGAAACCAAATCAAGAAAAGGATATGTCAAAGATACAATGCTTCAACTGTCAAAAAATATGGTCACTACAGAAACCACTATCTTGAGTTAAAGAAAAGGAAGGAAGCAAATGAAGCAATAGTTTTTGAAGAAAAGGAACCCTCAAAGAAAGTCAAGCAGGATAAAACAGACTTCTTCTTCTAAGTCAATGTAACAATATTTTTCAAATATATTGTATATATCATGTTCATGTACATATCATGTATATCTATTTCTTAGAAGAAAATATGTTCAAGGGAAACAATACCTATGGAAGAATAAAAGGATAAGGATTTCTATTACGATAACTACAAGTCAAGAAACACACATGAAAAGATGAAGTGTGTTGACAATATTTGGTAACAATTCTTGTGGAAGATATTATATAAGTAACAAATGCAAGATAATATGAAATTAGAATCAAACTTGAAGGGACTTAGAAGAAATCAAAACAGAGGAAATTAGAAAAATATTTGTGATACCTTGCAGAAAGCAATAAGAATGCAGACGAAAGCGTGGACTATCTAAGATGGAGGTAGATGATTACAGAAAACGAAGAGCATGCATTCATGCATGAAGCAAGGATTAGGAGGGATATAATCCTAAATAATATGATATATTAAGGATTATTAAGTATCTATCCATGTTCCCATTGAAAGCAACATCCATGAAAAGCAACACATGTTCAATTTTATTTTAGAAGAACTCTTCTTCGAAAAGAAGCCTTAAAGTATCCTTGTTTGTCCATCTACATCCATGATCCTATGATGAAACGAATAAGTTGGAAACTTCAAGGCATGGAATCTATAGAAGACTCCATGGACCCAAGAGCTAAAGAGAAACATGAGGAAGAACATGAAGATTCCAAGGAAGAAAGAAAAAGACAGAAAAACCAATTATTATACCGAGAATCACAAAAGACTACCAGCTTGGTTTGAAATCACTAAGAAGAAATTGAACAGAGGAAATCAAAGTTATGATAAATAATAGTGTGAACAATAATTATGAATGGAAGCATTGCAATATTCAGAGGCTCTTCTAGAAGGAGGGAGAAGACTATGACAACAACTTGTTCCAGATATACCTCTTGTAGTATCCATGGATTGGAATTTACATGTAAAAGACTATTCTTCCCAATAAAGAAAATGAGAAAGAAGATTATACCATAAACAGACCCATGTATGTATATATAAGAAGACGTTGTATGGATTCAAACAACTTGATGCTAAGTATCTCATATACAACACAAGCATGGTAAAAAAAATTTATGACAGCCATAGTATATCAGAATAATTACTTAGAAGTTTGGGATGATGGATTGATAATCCATAGAAAACTCTCATGATGACATAAGAGGTGCTACTTGGATATGTTTTTGGTGCATACCCCCTACCTCTTCTTCGGCATGGGTACACTGACCTCTTGGTCTAAGGATCGTTCTTCTTCTGATGAGCTGAAATGACTCTTTGATTCCCTGCTGGAATCTTCAATTCATTTGACCATAGGTCCTTCTCAACTCTGCCCCACGCAAACAAGCACTAGGCATGAGCTTCACCTCCACACGACCACTGCCCCATGAACATACTAATAACGGGTTCTATCTCCTTTGAGCACTTCGAATTTCGCGATTCAGGGAATCACGACACAACTCCAACCTCTCACCTTTCAAGTCCCTGACTCCCAAAAACCCAGTGGCTGGATCAGAAGTTTTAGATCCTTCTCAATCTGACGGCCCTAGTTACTCATCGACAATCTCTCTTTTGGATATTCGAGACTGTATGTATGCCCTTTTCACCGATGGCCAGTCTCCCAAAATGAAGCCACCCCAGATCAACGGTCCATGTAACCCGCGATCCGATGGCCCTGGATTTCCCCTGGTTTCATGTATCATGGATTCAAAAGTCAAGGTTCGACCTTGCCCCCAAACTTCATGAACCCCAATCTCCCAATATTCAACTTATGACCCAGATCCAACTGGATCAATGGCTCTAATCCCCTTTGCACTTTCAACACCGGATGAACCTCCAGCTATCCTCTCCACAACTTAGTGTGATTGGAGGATCTTCGTGGTTTCAACACTCCTCTCTGGGAGCTTTTTATTTTTCATTTGAGAATCAATAAATCTCCAGTGTATTCTCCTTTGTCAACCCTTGCTTTCGATCTGACAGTTCACAATATTTCGGGGAATTATCCGAACCCTGATGGCTTTTGGATCTCTGCCACATGTCAGTTGAATGGACGCTCCTAACTTCTTTCTGGGTTTCGTGACCCTCAACTCCTAGGCACAATGTTATCCAAACCCCAAAAACTGAAATGTGAAGTCCCTCTATGTGCACAAGCCTTTAAGGTCCGCACAACTCCTATATATCCGATGACTGTCGACTATCTACGCTAGATCTAATGGCCTAGATATAATCTCCCTTATACACTCTCCTGTGTGCCTGGACATAGATTCGGTGGTCTGGATTTTCTCTCCCAATGTCGATCCAATAGTAGTTGTGCTCCCCTTCCTAAGCCTTCACTCCTTCCTTACCTTGGAAGATTTTCTAAGTTTTGAAGGTTTCAACCTTCGAATTTCTCCTGCAAGCATTGATACTTTGGGTCTCGTCTGCATTCTGAAAAATCTATCCTTTCTGATCTTTTTCAACTTCTGAAACCTTAAAGGGTTTCTCGACCTATGCAACTCCTTGCATGATCCTTGCATGTTGTTGTGCTATCTCTTATGATATTTTATGTGGCTTTGACCTCAAAGTGTCTTGGCCTATTGTTCCTTTCTATTGGAACTCTGTGCACAAAGGCACTATTCCTCTTGAGCTTAAGAACTTGAAACAAGTTCTTCCTGCGCACACTAATTGTGCTCTAACTAGCCTTCATATGGTTGTCATTCAAAACTTCACTGAATGTTGGCCTAGTGCAATCCTTGCACCTGTCTTTGTACTCTTTGAGCTTCAACTTCTTAGACCTCAATGGTCTCTGTCCCTTTCTCTCCTTGAAGGGATATAAGTTTCCTCTGGCAACTTATGCTCAAGCACCCCTTGCTGAGCCTACAGAGTGTTTAGTAACCCTGTGAGTGTCTTCCTTGTGACACTTCCCTTATCTCAGAACTCAAAATAGATTTCCTTCCATGCACTCTATGCACTCGCTCGATGTCGTCCTGGCAGAGCTTTACATAACCTTCAATGATTTTGTATTCTCTCTGTGCCCTCCTCTGCACAGTCTCACCTCCAAGGTGTTCAACAACCTTGAGGCTTCTCCCTTGAGCCTATGATTCCTCTGGTGCACCCTCCTAACACATCTCTATTCGAATTCTGCAGAACTCAGAAGTGCACTCTTGCACTGGCTTACAGAACCCTCAGTATTTTGTCATGCAACCTCTTGCATGAAGCCTCAAAGAAACTAGACTTGAAAATCAAAGAAAATATAGAATACATGAGAAAATATATCTATCCCTGCAAATGGAATCTAACACACATCTAGAACATATAAATGAACACACACATAGCATTCATGAAAGACACATAAACACACACAATCATTTGTAGGAAAAACTGCTCTTTTCTCATTAACATAAATATTTGATTACAATGTGTACAAAGCTCAAACTGCTACAGATTCTTGGCTCTCTCTTCTCCTCTCAAATCTACCTATCTGCCTCTCGCAGAACTAACTCATCTAGGTACAAAAGATCTTTTACAAAGGGGGGGCTCCTCAAGCTCTTCCCTCCAAGCTACCTACTTTCATTAATTACATTGAATGGATCTTCAATGATTGTCTAGTTCGAATCAGATCTAGATCTCAGCCTGTTGTCAACCATTTAAGGTGACACTATCTACATCCTGCGTAAAAGCAAAACTTGGCTCTACCATCCTTACAATAATTTAATTCATTTAATTTCAATTTGAAGTTTGAAATTGAGAGGGTTGGTGCCTCTCTTCTCCATTGAATGTTCACTCTAATGTGTTGGCTGGATGGCGCTTTGCTGGGTTGGAGAAATGCTCTTGCATTATACTCCACTACTGTGAAAAATTCATGAGCTCATGCACATGAGCTTCCCATCTCTATTGTTTAAATCCACCAGGATCCCAAACAATTCTCTGGAGTTGTCCATCTGCTTCACCACTTCGCTGCTACCGCATCTTCCTTGCTGCTATTGCAGGCTCTCTTCTGTTCATCCCCTAATTGACAGATTCTGTTGTTGAACTCAACATTAGATTTCTTATCTCTTCAACTTCCTCCTCCAACTATTCAAGTTGTTGGTTCTCTTTATGCAGTCTCCTCGACTGCACTTCTTCCCTACAAATGGGTAGATCAATTTGATCCCCCATGTGATTTTCTCCATCTCTTGTGGCCTTAGCTTGCCATCTTGCTGCAAATTTCATCTTTGTAGTATTACCACTGATTTGTTTCTCATATTCTTTTTCTGACATATTTTCTTCTGCCAGTTCTCCTACTAGTGCATATTCAACTTCCTCCAGTGGCTCTCCAGACTGTAGTTTGTCCTTTCCTTTTGCTACATACCTTGAAGCTCTAGTCTCCATTTGTTCATCCTCCCAGCCAAAATTTATGGGCAATTCCACCGAATGATCCTCTCCTGAAATCATGACTATCTCCTTGCAGTCGTTTGTTGGTCCTGGATGGTCTAACCAATCCGCCAACATCCTCAATTCCATCTCCCATAGAGTGAGTAACTCATCTATGTGCTCCTCTTCTGTTGGGGAAGATTTTGATGTCTTCTCCATTTCTTCTTTCTCTTTGACAGTCACAGTTGGTTTTCCTTCTACTGTTGTTGCATCTGTAACACAGGATTTGGCCTCCACTGGGCTTCTTAGTAGGAATACCTCAATTCTCCCAATGATCAGAATGCATCTCTGATCCTTCTCCATCATCTCTCTTTTCTGATCCGAACTCACCTATGAGTTCATGAGACTCTCACATGGCCTCATCTTCTCTCCCTTGGCCACCTGGAAATAAGGGATTTATTATCTTCCCTCCTAGCAGTCTATGAGATCCTCCAATGATCTCATATCATTTCCCACCTGAAAACTTGAAATTTCATTACTTCCCACCTGAAAGTATTTGGGATTAACCACTGACCTCTCCTCATTGCCCTCCTGGCAAATTGAAATCCCCTCACTACCCACTTGCCAGTTTTTGAGATCATCCAGTGATCTCTTCCCCTCATCATCACTAATATTTCTCCCATCTTTTGGCTCATAGATGTGAACCACTTATTCTATGTCTCTGAGGCTTTCAGCATACCTTAGCCACATTTTCAACAACCTTTGTTGTCTTATGGCCAACAATTCCTTGACTGGACACTTCACCTTCTTCTTTATGGGCCACTCATACACCCAATGTGTCTTTGCATCCTGCTGCATTTTCAATGCAAGTTATTCCATTCATGCTCTGACCTCAATGAGTTCCTTTTCCATCTCAACTTTTCCTTTTGGCTGGTGGTCTTCTCTTTGACCACATCCATGGTCTTCAATATTCATCTTCTTTCGTCTACCTTCCCTCTTGGAAAGTCTATTGTTTACTCTGCAACCGAGATCATTTTCATCATTTCCTATAGTCCACCTGACTGTCTATTGATCGATGCACATCACCTTACAACAATCACCACATATATGAATCTCTAGTTTTAGGATACCACCTGATGATATCATAATTCCTCCTTCAATCCTTTTCATCTGAAATATACAGACGAAATCCCGCTCTGATACCACTTTGGTGGTATCAGACTATATCATGTATCTCCTGCCTGCTATCCAAAAACAGAGATAACAACTTTCTTCTGTTCCTCCTTTGCCTCCCTCTACCTGCATTCTACAGACAAAAAGTGGCTTTGATACAACTTTCGTGCATACCCCCTACCTATGCCTCGACATGGGCCCACTAACCTCCTATTCTAAGGATCTTTCTTCTTTTGATGAGACGAAATAGCTCTTTGATTCCCTACTAGAATATTCAATTCATTTGACCACAGGTTCTTCTGAACTCTACCCCATGCAAACGAGAACCAGGCATGAGCTTCACCTCCACGCAACCACTGCCCCATGACCACAAGATTGATGTGGTCTATCTCCTATGAGCACTTTGACTTTCACGATTTAGAGAATCACGACACAACTCCAACCTCTCGCCTTTCAAGTCCCTGACTCCCGAAAACCTAGTGGCTGGATCAGATGGTCTAGATCCTTCTCAATCTGATGGCCCTGATTACTCGTCGACATTCTCTCTTTCATGGATTTGAGATTGTATTTGTGCCCTTTTCTCCGATGGTCAGTCTCTTGAAATGAAGCCACCCCAGATCAATGATCTGCGCAACCCATGATCTGACGACCCTAGATTTTACTTGGTTTCATGCATCAGGGATTCAAAAGTCAAGGTTTGACCTTGCCCCCAAACTTCAGGAACCCCGATCTCCTGATATTCAACCTACGACCCAGATCCAACTAGATCAATGGCTCTGATCCCCTTTTCACTTTCAACGCCAGATGAACCTCCAACTATCCTCTTCACGACTCAATGCGATCAAATGACCTTCATGGTTTCTACACTCCTCTATGGGAGCGCTTTGTCATTCATTCGAGACTCAATGAATATATAGTGTATTCTCCTTTGTCAACCCTTTCTCTGGATGTGATAGTTCATAATATTTTGGGGAATTATCCGACCCCTGATGGCTTCTATATCTCTACCACACGTCAGCTGAATGGATGCTCCTAACTTCTTTCTAGTTTTGTGACCCTCAACTCCTAGGCACAATGTTCTCCAAACCCCAAAAACTGAAATGAGAAGTCCCCCTGTGTGCACAAGTCGTTAAGGTCCACACAACTTCTGTAGATCCGACGAATGTCATCTATCTGCGCTAGATCTGATGACCCAGATCTAATATCCCTTATACACTCTCTTGTGTGCTTGGATGTAGATTCGATGGTCCATATTTTCTCTTCCAGTGTCGATCCAATGACAGTTGTTCTCCCCCTCCTGAGATTTCTCTCCTTCCTTACCTTGGAATATTTTCTAAGTGTCAAAGGTTTCAACCTTCAAATTTCTCCTGTGAGCCCTGAGATTTCGGTCTCGTCTGCATTCAAAAAACACTATCATTTTTTAGCTTTGTCAACTTCTAAAACCTCGAAGGGTTTCTCGACCTCTGCAACTCCTTATACGATCCTTGCACACTGTTTTGATATCTCTTCTGAGCTTGTATGTGGCCTTAACCTTGAAGTGTCTCAGCTTGTTTTTCCTTTCTATTGGAACTCTGTGCACAAAGGCACTATTCCTCCCAATATTAAGAACTTGAAACAAGTTCTTCCTGCAAACACTCCTTGTGCTCTGACTAGCCTTCAGATGGTTTTCATTCAACACTTTACTGAATGTTGGCCTAGTTCAATCCTTGCACCTATCTTTGTCCTCTTTGAGCTTCAACTGCTCAGACCTCAATGGGATTTGTCCCTTTCTCTCATTGAAGGGATATAAGTGTCTTCTTGCAACTTATCCTCAAGAAATCCTTGCTAATCCTACAGAGTGTTTAGTAACCCTATGAGTGTCTTCCCTTCAACACTTACCTTATCTCAGAACTCAAAATAGAGTTCCTTCCATGCACTCTATGAACTCGCTCGATGCCCTCCTAGTAGAGCTTTATAGAACCTTCAGTGATTATGTATTCTCTCTATGCCCTCCTCTGCATAGTCTCACCTCCAAGGTGTTCAACAACCTTGAGGCTTCTCCCTTGAGCCTATGATTCCTATGGTACACCCTCCTGGCACATCTCTGTCTGAATTCCATAGAACTCAGAAGTTCACTCTTGCATTGGCTTATAGAAGCCTCAGTATTCTGTCATGCAACCTCTTGCATGAAGCTGCAAAGAAACCAGACTTGAAAATCAAAGAAACTCCAAAATAGATGATAAAATATATCTATCCTTGTAGATGAAATCTAACACACATCTACAACATATAAATGAACACACACATATCATTCATGAAAGACACATAAACACACAGAATCATATGCAGTAAAAAGTGCTCGTTTCTCACTAACATAAAAATTTGATTACAATGTGTACAAAGCTCAAAATTATACAGAGTCTTGGCTCTCTCTTCTCCTCTCAAATATACCTATCTTCCTCACACATAAATCACTCATATAGGTACAAAAGAACTTTTACAAAAGGGGATCTCCTCGATCTCTTCCCTCCAAGCTACCTAATTTCATTAATTACATTGAATGGATCTTCAATGGTTGTCTAGTCTAAATCCGATCTAGATCTCATCCCACTTTCAACCATTTAAGGTAACACTATCTATAGCCTGTGTAAAAGAATGACTTGGCTCTACCAACCTTACAATCATTTAATTCATTTAATTTCAATTTGAAGTTTGAAATCGAGAGGGTTGGTACCTTTCTTCTCCATTGAATGTGTACTCTGAAGTGCTGGCTGGCTGGCGCTTTGCTGGGTTGGAGCAATGCTCCTGCATCAGTTTTAGTTTGAGCCTTTCCATGATGTCATGATCTATTAGAAAACAAAAGTTCTAAATTGAACCATGATATATTGTAATGATCAAAGCTATATGAAGCCTTCAGACAAAACCAGTGTTCCATGACATATCGAAGTACATTGAGATCAAGCATTACATTCTCTGTGATGAAGTCTAGAAAAGAGAAGTTTTTCTCCAATATATCTCCATAGATGAGAAGATAGAAAATATTTTGGTAAATATTTTGTCCAAGATGAAAAATTTTGCGCACTTAATAAACAATTTGGGGCTCATGGAGATGACTTCCTTATTTAAAAAGGAAGATATTACTCCCCGTTTGGGAGGGATCACTGATGTGTTATTGATTTATGGACAATCATTTTTCATTTCAAAAAATGGTCCAGGATGAGCAGGTCCTTTCCAATCCGGAAAGTGGTTTGAGATTTCTAATGGACAAGCATTTTCCAGTCCAGAAAATGGTCCAGATCAAGCATTCATTTTCGTAATGAAAATGGTTCAATAGATTTCTGATGTACCATATACATCGATTCCCCTTGTGGCCATTGTGGGGGAATGGTATAGGAAATTTATTCTTCTTGGAAGTCACTCTGAGTAGTGGTCAAGTAGAATGCCCCACCTTGTCAGCCTGTCATTCTTTTGAAGTTCACAGTTGTGAGCAATTTCGAAGAATGGTCCATTTTGGAGGTTGGTGAAGGGTAGTCATTTCCATTAGGAAATGGTCCAGCCAATCATTCCCTATGGAATACTAATTCTATCCAGGTTGCACTATGATTAGTGCCATAGGAATGGCCCATTTAGGTGAATGGTCTAGGTTCATCAATCAAGGATAAGAATTCCTTAGGGAAAACTCATTCTCTTCAGGTTGCACTATGACTAGTGTCGGAGGAATGACCCAGTTAGGTGAATGGTCCAAGCTTAGAAATCATGGAAAATTATTCTTCTATGCTTGAGAATAATAGTCCAAATATCCCATGGCTGATGTTTTACATTATGAGGGAAGATGCTCTTCTAGATCTCACAGATGTGAGTGGAAGAATGGCCCAGATGAATTTGTTTATATCATGATATTGTTTTATGCAGGTTGATATAAGATGATATGATTTCTATGGAGACTGTATGTATCTAGACAGTATATGTATGCTACTGTGGTGGATGTGTTCCATGGGTTGTGAGTATGTGTCACTGATGAAGTAGTCATTTGTTACTTGGTGTGGTTGTGTACCTCTAGATAGTAGCTGTGTACTACTATGGACAGACACGGTTGTGTTCTATTGAATGACATTGTTCTTATTTCCATGTATACTATCAATAGTGTTTAAAATGATTATCAACTAGATGGATAGTTAGTGTACTGATGGACATAATTTCTCTATATGGAAAATGGTACAGGACATTTATTCTTCTAGGACGTATGTCTTGATTAGAAGAATAGTCCTTGTAGCCCATGGCGTGGTTTCTAGCATCTGTTGGAATACTTATTCTTCTAGGACATATGAACAGATTAAAAGAATGGTTTGTGTATCACTCTGTGGAGTGAGTGACTTATTCAACATCATGCATGATTACTTAGATGGATTATGGCTTCGAGAGATGATACAATTGATGCTATTATATGATATTGATAGTGATGATGGTGCTTGTGATCTAATCATGAGATATCATGTATGGCTATGATGATGCTACCAGTTGAATGGTATGTTTGTGCTCAAGACCATTTCTTTCAATACCTCCCTAGATAGGAGGGAGTGTTTATATTATGGTATCTACGAGAGGTATTAAACTCTACGCCTAACCCTGACAAGGATATAGTATTCTAGGAAACAAGAAGAAACCCTAAAGCATTGGACATAACCCTAGAAGACAAGACAACTAAAGGAAATATTTAATAGTGAGTTTTCTAGCCTCCAGAATGAGACGTTTTCCCAGAAACCTAAGGAGGAGTAGTATAAATACATGACGTCAGAGCTAATTTTACAAATACATCCCACAACTATAGAAATTTAAGAGAGCGCATTGCAGAAATTTAGTAAGTGTGGAAGTCTGGAGAGCAGTTGTAGCTGCAACTACTTCAACTTATATTTTCGGTTTAGGCTTGGACTTTCTCTTGGTTATGGTTTAGAATTTCTTCCTTCTGTGCTAGCTGTAGAGAGAGGTGCACTACATTGATTGGCTATTAGGCCTAGGGTTTGCTTCTAGAATTATTCTTTGTCAAGGTTAAGGTGCTCGGCGGTGGCTTCAGCCTATGGTTGGGTGACAACATTTCTATATTGTCTATGGTTAAAAAAGAACACCTATTATCTATAACACCCATTACATATTTATACATAAATTATAGGGATCAAAACCCTATTATTCATATCTGAAAAACCCAATTACATCTTTTTCTAACTCAGGGAAACTCATGTTGACTTGTTTTTTAGGCTTTCTTTCCCTTCTTTTACGTCTACATGATGATTTTTCACTTTGACATTTATTCTTCCTATGTTTTTCTTCTTTTTCTTTTGGCATGTCATACTATTTTCCTTCCTTTTCTCCCACTTTCTTCTATTTATTTCTTCCCTACTTTCTTCTCCTTCTTTATTCCCTTACTTTCTTCTCCTTATTTATTCCCCTACTTTCTTCTCAACTAAATCTGTTCTTACTACACATTGCTCTCCTAGATGTGCCTCCACTACACACTCTTGAGCTTGAATTTTCCTTTGTTGTGCACTCCACTCCTACCTTTCCTTTTTTATTCTTCTGCTACGTCTATCCTCCATACTTAGGATTTTCATGAAAACTATATCCAAAATACTTATCCAACATGCCCCCAACACTCACTTGTGGCTCGTTCCAATCCATTCAGGCCTATTGCACACTTCTCCATGCCTTTATGAACTTTTGGGAGGCCTCCTTTTCTATCACAACATCCCTTGTTATTTCTTCCTTTGTTCCCAAAATTTCCTCTATGCCATGCACAATTAGGGTTGTGAGATTCTCTTTTATGTCATGCACTTATTGCTTCACTTTACCCTACACAATTTCCAATTCTCCTATCACCCTTATCATCCTCTCACAACATTCATAATCATTGTTGGAGGACATTTTGTTGATCCCGTAACTTTTCGATTTAATCATATGAGTGCCTTTGTGCCAAAATGGTCATCATTCGTTCAACAAGTGGGAGACTATTTCTTCTCTCCAAAGTCTTTTGTGCCTTTTCCTGCACATCCCTCAATTTGATTTCCACTGCCTTCATTTCTAGATCCTCCACCAGGGTTGTCTAGATTTGTGCACTTTCCTAATAGAGATTTGCGCATTCCTCCTCCATCTTCTTGATATTTTCTATTGTTTTCATCATTTTTATTTCTCTTCCTTCTCTTTCCTTCAGTGGTTTTCCCAATGTATTTTTTTATTTCCAGGTCCTTAATCCTTGTGCACAAGCCTTTGATGACTTCATTGATTATTGAGACCTTTTATTCCATTGTGGCCTCCACTACTAATGGTACTTCTGGAATTTTCTTATACAAATTTTGGAGGTCCTGTTGTGTCTTTTGTTCCATTTTCTCGACTTCATCCTTCTCTTTTAAGTCTTTCTCATCCCTTTCCTCAACCTAATTCCTCTCCTTCATCGCTCCTTCAACTTTTTCTTCAACTTCACTCTTTTCTTGCAGAGCAGTTGTATATTTTTGTTGTTCTTTTGTCTTCTCGTTGGTTGCCTTGATCAATTCTCTCCCCTCTTCATCTGCACAAAGCCTTATCTCATGCATAATACTTACTTGCAAACTCTATAGTATGTGTATAGGAATCCATGACGCCGGTATGTTCATGTGACTTAGTCTTTTGATATGTTCTTGCAACTATGGTGTCGGGAACTCAACTGCATATGTCTGGATTTCTAGTACTCAGCGTCCAACTACTAACTCGGTTAGGACTAGATTAGTAGCCTCTCCTTCCTCCACCAGACTTCTCAATGGTGCTTCCTCTAATCTGCGCTCTAGCGTTATTCTAGATGCTTCCAAGAGATACTGCTATTATGTCAATTGTCCCTGCACTTGTTGATGTAGTTCTTCTTGTTTCCTTGTTTCTTCCTCAATAACCTCCTCTGCGACATCCTATACTTGGTAGTTGATTTTGTCCATATCATCTTCTATCATATTATCGACATGGGGTACCTTGTGCAATGTCAACTTTTTTCATGTAGCTACTGCTGGACCCTTCCCCTTGTATTTTATTTTGACTCAATATCTTGGGCTTGTTGGTTTTATGTCTTCTGCTGATGGCCCCGACACATCTCCTACGCCATTGTGTTCGTAATTTTCCTTCCCCTCACCTAAGTCTTCCTCATCGTTATGTTGTTTTCCCTATCCATCTAGGTGTTCCATTTTCTCCATTGAAACTTTCAAAGCATCTTCCCAATCGTTGGTGATCATGCTTACATCCTCTTTTGTCAACTTGTGTCTAGTTGGAAGTCATTGGTCCCTTTTTTCTTGAATGTACATATGGTGCATCCCCACTTTGAAGTGTGCAATATCCTTCTATGTTTCTACCATTTAGGCTCTGATGCATGAACTATGTTCTATTATGGACCTAAATGTGTCGAAATAGAGATACAACATAACATTCTTATTTGTTCGTCTCCTCTTGTTTTTTGTATGCCATAGATTGGCATACCGCGAAGTTGCATTAACTTTACTAGTTTTTATCATATGTTGGTAATCACCAGAATCCTTCCATCCAATCAGTGAAATCAAGATAAGAATCCAAGAATAATGAAACTCCATGCCTTTCTCCTGGGCTTCTATGTAGTCTGTCCAAAATTGATTCACACAAAAATTGGCCCAATTCATTTGTACCCCCTCTACGCATTTTTCCGCGGTTGCCATTACTGCGGATGCCACTTCATCCTTGCAACATTTCCTCAATAATTTGTAGGCCAAAACCTACATTTTGAATCCAAAACCATCATCATTTATGTTTGAGACCTGTAGCCCCCTCGTTCCTATGAAGGTCTAGAACTTGTCCTTCATAGATTACAATAGTGCTTTTCCCCTACCTTGTTTGTGAAAAATTTTGTTGGATCCTGTCCTTCTTTTTGAAAAGCTATGATCCACGTAATTAATTGGGTATCAATGGATACCAGTGGGTCTAGCCAAAACATCCCTCCATGGATGCAACTTAGCATCACTTTTATACAAGCGTTTGTTTCCAAACTTTGGCCAAAATGCGAGATCTCCAACAGGTTCAGTGTGCATGATTTTTCTAGTCTTGTCGCCCAAGTATGTGGTTCAAGAAGGATTTATCCTATTCCTAGTACAATTTTGGTGCAAAAATAATTATCTCATGCCAACTATGGAAACTTTTTTTCATCTGTGATATCGTGATCTGCAAACTTCAGGGAAACAATATTCCCTAGCATGTCCCCTTCAACAATTGCACCTGATGGTATTTACTGTGTGACCAATATTTATTTTCCATCTACAAGAACTTTAAATTATGGTGTAGTTTATTTACATGGTAGTATATAGTCCATGTGAAAATTTGAATGAAAGGTCGAAGCTCCAGTTGTTTCCTCGACCACTTGTGCAACTGGTGGTATTTTTGGTTGCTTGTGTGTTGTAGATGATGGCACTACAACTTTAGGTGGTGCCATTCTTCTCTGCATATGAGTTTGGTGATTATTTTTTTCTCATTCTCTTTTGTTTGTGGTTTGTATCTGTTTCGCTATGTATTCTCATAGTTCTTTTATCAAATGAAAATAACCTTTTTTCGTTGGCCCTTATATGCTTTTGTCACCCTTCAATAGTTGTATAATTTTTTTGCGCCCACTGGAAGAATCCAGTCAGAAGCCACCATTAATACTTTCTTTATAGTGGAATTAATGCCAAATACTTTTCCAAATGTTTCCTTGGATTTTTGTTACAAGGGAAAAACTCTCTATGGCCAGGGTAAACCACAGCATATAGGTATGACTATAGAAATCTACTCAATTCTAACATATGTTATATAAACCAATGTGCAAGAGAGATAAGAAAGAAGCCTACCTCGTTCCAACATTTGAAGATGTCCATGGTTGAGCACTTCAACCCAAAGATTTGTACCTACGAAAAGTTCTCAACAAGAAAGTAGAGTAAGCATATGGTGATAATATAAAAGGTTAGCACATTAGATAGCATAATTCATCAATAAACATTATAAACATGCCCATGGATAATAATCATATATTTGCATGATACCAATAGGACGAGAAAGGAGTATTTATATTAATAAATAATTAGCAGAAGTGATAACATTACAGACTTCCATGTTGGCATGGTTTGGAACCAAGAAACCAAGTTCCTTCCAACTGGGTCTCCACTAGTTCAATCCTCCACCAAAGGAAATCTCATAGAAAAGAGACAATGAGGTTCTCTCAACAATAGGGAAAGATCTTGGGGGTTGAACATTGTGTTCATACTTGAGGGACAAAGGGATGTAGACTCAATATGAATTAATTTCTCCAGAGTAACTTTTCTCTCAAAGTTGAATTATTTCTCCTATTTTCCATAGCTCGGAGTTCTTCTCTTATAGCCTTCAAAATTCAACTAAAGGGTCAAGTCAGAATGTTTCTAGTATATGGAAGGCCAAGGATCATAGATATCCTATCATGACATGGAAAACCGACTTCATTTTTTTATTTTATGGCACAAATCTCGATGTACGCAGGTTGTAGTGGAGAATCCTATGTATACACATGTTGTATAGTATATAGGACATGTATATGTGGAAAAATATGTATTTTTAGCTCTGGATTCATTAAAAAGGGATGATAAGTCTGCATAGAGAAATGGACAAAGGCCCTCTATGCAAGATAGAAATGGTGAGGAAAATATTGCTATAACATATGCCCCCTAATGTGTGAGATCAGAGGAGTATCTGCGATGGCCAAAATACATTATAAATAACCCAGAAGTGGAGTGGTGTGAACCCAATTGGAAAGACTAGTTTCTCATTACATTCTGTATTGACTTTACATACATGCCTTCCAATAGAATACAATGCAAATCCATGTGGAAAATATACCAAATAAGTGTCTGTGGCCATGAATAGGCAAATATAAATGCGTTTATATGCCAAAAGATGTCACAATCATGAACAAGGCCCAGTAGAACCAATCTCAAAACCAATCTAAAGATATCTATATACAATGAGTATAATCTGATGTCCCATGATTACTGAAGTCAAATAGGTGTTGGTCCAATGAAAGGGAAGCAACAGCTTAGGAAAGCTATGGCTAGATATTGATGTCTTCAAGTCTTCTACACTATCGACCAAGGTGCAAGTCTACATCATGTGAATAAAGGAGTTGAGGTCGAACATAATGAGACATCATTTGATTACAATTCATTGAGGTATATCATTAACAAACGTGATACAACCTACCAATAATTAAAGTAGTTATCAAGGCAACGAGCACATTCCTACAAGTGTGAATAAAGGAGTCAGTGACTAACACTTGAGGAATCCATTTATCAGTAGACATTAAGGTATTCCCATCTATCCATGGCGAGAAAGCCTGCCATTAATGACTGCAAGCCTCAAGGTACTCATAAAACTCTAGGTCCCATATCCAGAATAAATGAGTTGAAGTCGATGGAAAGAGACCCATTGAAAGGAGAGAATTAATGCATATCTCATCAGACATCATGAGGAACAAAGCAGGAGCTTCATAATTTGGTTGAGATCGGATGCAGAACATGTTCATGAACCAATGACCCTGTGTGTCTTTCGCATGTGCCAAATGCAAGTGGTACATGGAAAAGACCCTCTGAATAGTAGCCAATGATGAAAAATGATGACAAAGGCGAGGAAACCACCAATAAGGCTAATGATATCCAAGAAACTACACAAATCCCAAAGTGTGAATAGATGTCTTGCCATCAAACATAAGGGAAACCACCCAGTCAACAACCAATGATGAAATGTTGACTATTAGGTTCAAGGTGACCTACCAGTGATGAAAGTAGGGCTAGGGTGCATGATAAGACCATATTATCATGTGATTCTGAGACAAATTGATGCTATGGCCAACATACAAAGTCAAGAGTTCTGAGGAATGACTGACACAGGTTGATAGACTTCCTTTGAACAAGATCACGAGACATATAGTAGACTCCAACATCATAGACTCAATAATGTAACTATTAGATGCAGGAGGAATCAATAATGTTTTCTATAGGGACTGGAAGAGTAAATATTCGATAGAGAAAACTATGTAATGAGATCAACTTCCTAAGGCCATGCTAAACCCAAACTTATGATGACAAAAGGACTCAATAACTTTGTGCTCTATTCAAATGCGATACGACTGCTGCCAAATATAATATAGTACTCCCTTCCCGCCCGTTGTTTTTTGTTTTTTCATAACAAATGAATGCTATGATACAGAGGAGGAAACGAGTGTTGCAAGTAAGAAAAAATAGTTCCAGCAATGGAATGTACCTATGCTCAATGCAAGGAAATTCATGCAGGAGATGGACACTCGGGGTGATATTCCCTCCAGGGTATAGGGTGTCAAATTGCGAAGGATATAATCAAGGCTCTTCTTGGTTGATGATGAAAAAACTGCTTAAGCAATGGTTTATAACGCAAAGAGAGAACCGGCTAAAGGCTTGATAGTGTAAGCGAGGGAATGAGATGCAATCACAACTTAACGCCAAAAAAATGTCCTTTTTTATGTCTTTTAGTCTACTTGTGTGAAAAAGGGATAAACTTGTTCCAAATAGATGTATTTTCAAATCCAATTTATGAGTGTGAAAAAGACAAGTTCACTCAACGATCTTTTCTATTATTGGTAACGAGTTAGAAAAGATCTTAACTAAGACTCATTTTGGGAGTCCATGGGGAATAAGGCCGCATGTGTATGAGTGATAAATGAGGCTCATCATAAATTCATGTATCAAGCTATAATGGACTTTCGGTCCTAAGGAAAAAAATCGGCATGGGCACCAAATGAGAAATAGGATCTAACTAGGGCACCCATGTTTGGTAAGTCTCTACCATTTATTAGTGACACTACTTATAGCAAACGAAAGGTTCCGTGTCGCAACAAATGGGTTTGTACCTAAGGCAAAAAAAGCGGTGTTTAGAGGATAATGAAAAAATGCACAATGGATTGGATACCTATCCTATATTCTAGGTTATGAAAATACCTTCCCGAGGTGATGAATGACCAATCTTAATGTTGAAATCCGCAAGAAATCTGGGTCAAAACTACAAAATCCAACTCAAAACCACTCTTGTATTAGTCCATTAGGTGAAAAAATGGCATGAAACTATATAAAGTGGGTAAAAATAGCTTATAAATAGTAATAAAATAAAAAAATACTATAGCATTTTGATTTTTACCCAAATAGAGCAATTTGGACCGAAATATCTTCAAGATTCAAATGGTGATCGTGGGAGAATCAGGCAACGAAATCACGAACCGTTTGGATTAGGTAACTCTACTTCTCATCCTATTCAAATTCAGTGGATTGCATTTTTGAATTAGGTTCCATTTTTTTAGTTATGGAGGGCGTAAAATGTGGATTTTGGTGTACACAGGATGGCTTTGTTTAGGTCGCATATACAACAAAGTATATGCCACTGTGTGAACCACAGGGCATGTATATTGAGCCCTACACACTACTGTATGCAAAGGAAGCTGTGTACAGACAGGTAAATGACCAAAAAGGAGGATTTTAACTCAAAATTTAATTTGTCCTTTGCAAGATGGTTCTTGAATGGAGAGAGAGAGAACATGAGGAGGTTGATGTAGCTATGGATTGAGATATGGTGGCTCAAGTAGCTCTAAAAAGGTGTGGATTGTATAAGCTTTTGTCTCTCAAAGGAATGAGGGCCCAAGTGAGGTTGTTGGAGATGTTGGTGGGTTATTGGGAACCTAATAGCAAGAGATCTATCCTCGATGGACAACCATTGAGGATCGAAGTAGAGTACATCTAATTCTTGAATGTTCTATCATGCCGAGGAAAGGTTGTAAAAATCAAGTCACATGGAGCAGGGAGTGGGATGAATATCGAGGAGTATATCGATGCCCACTGTGTAGCGGGGACTCCCAAGGTAGGAAGTCAAATCCCTATCTAGACAATAAATAACCTCAGCCTAAATATTATCATGCTTGTATTGACCAGGATCACAGGTTCGACTTCATTACACCAGGCATTAAGGCTACTCATGTTTTATGTAGAACAGTGTGTGAGACCCACTCTCTATGACTGTTGTATGTCACTATTGACCAATATGAAAGGTTAGTTGACAGAGTGAAAACAAGGGGGTAAGTGAAACTTCCGGTTTTCCTCTATTCTTTGCAGTTTCTTTTTTGAGTGAGTTCCAAGTCTAGGACCTAGAGTGGAGATCCTTCCTAAAGGATCGCACGATCCAACCATGGCATGGTGGACCGAGGTCATGAGACGACAGAGGGGAGGTAGTGTGCCAACACCCTACAAAGAGGATTTTTTCTTCTGGTGGCGACGACAATTCATCAATCTGGATGACTATCCCTATGTGAGGATCGATTTCAGAGGAGATACAGATATGCCACTTCCACTAGGGACTGCCTACGGTGACATAGGTAATATGTTTTTAAATATTTCATTTTTTTGTATTTTTGTATTATGAGACAAAAATATTTTTAGGTGGTGTGGAAGTATTAGCTAGACACTTGTGTGACATAGACATGGGTCTGCGATGGCCGAAGGGGTTACCTCGACATCGATGGAGGAATCAGAGTGATGAGTGGATGGGAGGAGAAGCTGATAGAGTCCTACAAAATGTGAAGGGAAACCTATCTCGTTTGACTCAAAGGATTCCAATGGTTCAAGTAGAGGAGCTACCTGAAGCCATGCAACGACAAGTGGTTGGTGTACCTAGAGCATGGGCACAACTCTTTCGACGTCAAAAAAATGCTATGTTTTTCAATTATAACACACATCTAGGCCCATAAGTGTAGATGTCATGAGATCTATATATCGGCTATATATATGTATTGAGGGTTTTAGCCCCAATTGTGTAATATCAACACCATATTTTTGAAATATATAAAAAGGGATCTTCGGCTTTACTTATATTTTACAATGTGTACATTGATTTAATGGTTTTATTTCCTTTATTAATGTGAAAAATGCCAATCTAAAATGTAATTAACATAGGCATCGGATACATGATTAGCACTCCTAGGAATGTGATAATATGTGATAAAATCAAACTGTCGTTTTAAAATACATACCCGTAGGAATTGTCAGAGTAAATTAGGATCTCGCACATAGTAATGACCATTCTACTGGAATACTACTAACTGGGAATCCAGATGAACCTCTAAAGAGTGAATACCATGGGAGATAGCATCGCGCAAAAGTTCTATGACGATGTTATATTCGACCACATTATTCATGGATGGCCCTAGGCATATGCCACCTGAAGACACCAGAAGACCCTCAGCTGATTAAACCACCCAAGTGGCTGAATCCAAGCTCCATGTATGACGACTGGCTCCATTTGTGAATCCTAGGTAGACTGAAGACTCCATTGACATCTATCAATGAAGGGAAAACTCGATAAGCAAGACAAAGACAAAAATAAAGGGAAACAATATGTATATACATTGAATTACATTAGTATACAAAGAGTTCCTCTCAAGCCTAGGGCTCTAGCATAATATCTTTTCAAGTAGAGCCCATTTCTGGGCTCGAAAAACATATTCCTTTCATAATATTCTAACTCATAGGATATTTTTTCTAGAACACGTCGCACGATATAAGGACCGTGCCACATGGGTTTAAACTTGCCTGCCCCTAGTGGTTCTTTGGCTTGGTCCTATAAAAGGACCATGTCACACTCAGCGTATAACCAAGAATAGACAGACTTGTCATACTAGAACTTGACACATTTTTTGTTTTCTTCGATAGTCATAAAGGCGTCTCGACGCTTCTCATCAAGACTCTCTAGGTGCACAAGGCGTCGCTCTAGATATGAAGTGTCAGGTAGGAGTGCAAATGCCAACTTAAGAGAAGTTATTTCACATTCAATAGGAATAATAGAATCCACACTATGCACTAATTGGAAAGGGGAAAACCTGGTGGCAGTGTTAACTGTGGTTTGGTATAACCAAAGCGCAAGATATAGCATGATGTGCCAATCATACATACTCTGAATGACATGTTTTTGCAAAATGGTCTTGAGAGACTTGTTGATGGCCTATACTTGCCCATTTTCTTGGGGTTAATAAGGAGAGAAATGAACATGTCTAAACCCCAGATTAGATGCTGGTTCTACCATCATTTTGTTCTGAAAGTGATTTCCATGATCAGTGACAATCTCACTCGGGATACTGAACTGGGTGATAATTTGATTGAATATGAAGAAGGGAGCAGTCTTTCCATCGGATTTCACGGTAGGCATGGCTTCTTCTCACCTAGTAAATTAGTCGATGACCATGCTAATATGTTGATTCCCCCCAACCAAAGTTGGGTTGCAATCTACGAAGTGTACCCCCCACATGGTGAAGGGACCGACGATAATGACTGGGTGAAGAGGGGATGGGTGTGAGCACATTTTCCAACACCTAGCAGGGGTGACACTTATTAACCACGTCAATACAATCTTTAAAGGTATTAGGCCATAAATAACCAGCTCACAAGATTTTTTGGGTTGTCACAAGCCCGGATGTTAAGGTCCTAACCCGCACATAGGTAGATTAATGTATTCGGATGTAATAAAGGTCAATATTAATAAGACCTTTCAATAAAATAGAATAAGGCGGATGTAAGAAGACCTAATAGAAGCTTCCGCTTCTAGAAGGATCT
>ML780131.1:203907-230314 GCA_009831015.1 Picea engelmannii | reverse complement strand
GTTGCTATTTCGTATATCATTTCTGTGTATTGTGAAGATTATGCTGGATATTTCACTGTTATTCTGTTATTTCTAGCATTTCGGTTCTGTTCTGCATATTTTATATATCTGGTATCTTGCACCGGATAGGTGACCACCACAAGCCCCTTTGTGGCAATCATTTAGGACTGACTCGACCTCTTCATGATTTAAACAATGATGTAATATATCATTTATTCGTCGAAAATACAAAGTGTCACCGATGATAGTATACTTCTTAGCTTGGTATATAATACGTCGTCGATCATATCACGAGAGATGCTTAGAGAACTTCAAGGTCTGAAGATAGAGAACAATGTCTTTGTACCTGGGGTCGGACGATGAGACAAGAAAAATGTGTTCGTCTGCAAATGAATCAACATGGATAACATCCTCATCTACTCATGGAAAATCAGATATTAACTCTATGAAGACTAGTGATTTCTTGGACTTCGTCGAAGTGAAGTTGAGATCAAACTCTTGAAAAATGACAATCCATTTATTATATTTCCCCCATATGGTACGCCTGGTAAGGACAAATTGAAATGGATTGACATCAACAACCACAGTAGTCTTTCAAAGCAATATATAGTGATGTAAACATTGGACTGTGTGAACAACAACCAAAGCTATATTTTCAATGTGAGAGTAATTAAGTTCAGGGCCGACTAAGTTTCGACTAATATAGTAGATGACGTTCTCATGGAGCTCATCATCCTCCTAAACTAGAACCATACCAATCATCTCTTCAGACGTGGAAATATAAAGCAAGTAATCTCTATTGTAATCAGAAGACTTCAACAGAGGGGTCGATAATAAGGCTTTCTTCAAAGCGTTGAAAGACTCCTGGGCTCGCTCATCCCAGATAAAAGGGGTGTCTTTCTTCAAGAGGTGCATGAAACCATTAGTGATATTGGCATAGTTTAGTATTAAGCAACATAGAAAGTTAGCTTTCCCCTGTAAACCCTGAAGTTGTCTAATCGTGCATAGGGGAGGCAATTAAAGTATTGCCTCAACGTTAATAGGATATACCATGATCCCCGTATCGTAGACTAAAATTCTCAAAAGACAACCAGAGTTAACGCAAAAGATGCATTTATGAGGGTTCAACCGGATTCTATAATAACGACATATTTCAAAAACAAGATGAAGGTGCATAACATGATCCACTCTCTTGCAGGAGTGAGCATCAATATCATCAAGGTAGGCTTAGACTATGTTCTTAA
This sequence comes from Picea engelmannii, assembly GCA_009831015.1. Taxonomy (NCBI): domain Eukaryota; kingdom Viridiplantae; phylum Streptophyta; class Pinopsida; order Pinales; family Pinaceae; genus Picea; species Picea engelmannii. Next base: position 229,070 of record ML780131.1, on the reverse strand, counting down.
TATCATGAAAAGTGAAAGTTATGGCACGTTGGAAGGTTTCTCCAGCGTTTTTAAGGCTGAAAGGCATTTTCTGCTATGCAAAAGTACCCTAAGAACAAATAAATGTCATCTTGTGTTGGTCCTTAGGTTTGATTTGGATTTGGTTATACCCTAAAAATATGTCCATAAAAGAAAATATTTCTCTTCCCGCACACTCATCGAGAATATAATCGATGAAAGGTGTGGGGACATTATCTTTAGGAAAATCCTTATTCAAGTTGTGAAAATCCATACATACATGGATTCTTCCTTGATTTTTATTCACAGGAATAAGGTTGGATACCCATTCGGTCAAGGGAACTGGGTAGATGAAGCCATCATTAAGTAGCTTATCCACCTTTGTCTTAATAGCAAGAGCCTTCCTAGGATTTACATCTCTAAGACATTGTCGAATAGGTTTATCATCCAGATAAGTTCTAATCTCATGTTCGACAATACGAGGGTCGATCCCTGGCATCTCTTCATATGACCAAGCAAATACATTTCTAAATTCTTTGAAGAGTTTGGTGTAGATTGGAATTTCTCCTGGCGACCAATATGCACCTATATTTACATTTTCAACCTTTACAAGGGTACGAGAGATATCGATCGATATGGTAGGAGAGATACTCGCCATGTTTCCTTCGACATAAATGTTGTGGATATCAAGTGAAACTATGGTGTGACTGACTATCTCACTCAAAGTATACTGAAAGTTATCTTGCTTGATTCTTTCAAGACTTGGGAGAAAATAAGATCGATGATGCATATCATCCCAAGCTCTATTGGAACCATTCATGGCTTCGAGGATGGCTTCATCCAAAGTCAAATTCTCATTTAGGAAATCATGTGAAGAAGACAACGAGGTGGCCCATTCAGGCCTAAGAACAGGATCCTCCTCGTCCGTTGGTGAGGTAACATGATCGGGATTGGCGGAAGAGTCAAGAACAACTTTATACATGATCTCTGCTGTCGATAGTGGCATGGCCATGCTAGCATGTGACTGACCTTCATATGACAAATTCGGGGAATGTAGGGTCCATCGATCACTAAAATAGCAAGTGTGGAAAGGAATGGACCTCCCCGTCAAAGAAAGCCTACTATACATGGTGCAAACGTGGTGATTCGGTGTCGAGAAGTCAAAAGTACCCATAAGGGAAGAATACATTCCGACACCGATATTCTCAGTTGTCGGCTAAGAATTGTCAATCATGGGGATCGATGATCCGACAGATGAATTAGGACTAGAGTACACAAAATATAATTGGTCGATGGTCACGGTCTTCCCTTGATTAGGAAAACAAAGCATACGGAAGACGGGCGATACAACAACGACCATAGCATAGGTCCAAATGAAGCCTAGTAATAGGTGATAATCAAGAGGCACATCAACTACCTCTTCCTCCACCTCTACCATATTCACACCTAAATGGACCAGAAAGGTAGGGAGAATACCATGGGGGTAGAAGGAATGACCGTCAAATGCAGTCAACATGTTCGATGACTTGGAAAGGGTCAGAGAATCGAGAGCTTTCCAGAAGACAAGGGACATCATGCAGGTGACAACACCTTCATAAACAACCACAAGTTTGATGGTATACTTGGAATACTCCATGTGGAGTACCTCCAAATCTGACATCACACAAGGGGTTTGGCCCAGATCCTCAACAATAGAGTAGTTCTAGGCAACTCTAGCATTAGGATTGTGTGTAGAGCACTTAAGTACTCTTTTTGGAATATGAGGCGGTGGATCTGGTTTCTCGATCTGTAAGTTCATCTCTGGAGGAGGAGGGAGAGCTTTTAGACCAGAGTTAGCTTGTGAAGAGCTATAATCTCGATATCGAGTGGCTACATCGATTTTCACATCGACCATATTGATACATACGCGGTCCCCATCTTACGATGGTGGGTTTTCACTCCCATCAGCCACATTTCTGGCATTCGAAGAGCTTGAGGCTAAGTGTTGGTTATGTGGGAATGGATTCGTCAACACAGTAGGTGGTAGAGTCAAAAGCCTCACAACCTCCGTGATTTTGGGGCATACATGTGTAAGGTGGTCATGGATACGAAGTTTACAAGGAAACTTGACCTTACGTTTCTCTTTCTTTCCCTCTCCAACCTTATCATTCAGTTTCCCATTATTATCTTTGTCCTTGGGTTTATTACCATTTTTTGGACCCTTACGATTATTTTGACCTTTCCTTTTATTCTTTCCTGGTTGTTGTTCACCATTTGGGTTTTTTGCCAATTGCATGGAATGTACATCCATCGACTAAGTGGGGTTGAAGACATAGACGAAGATGGTCCTCCAGCAGATTGGTTTAGAGACAAAGTCTTCAAGTGGCTCATCGTCGATTCTGTGGACTTTACATTAGTAGATCCTACAATGCCATCGACATGAGATCTAGGTTTTTTCCTAGGGTTGTAACTTGACCGCGTTGCTTCTAGAAGAAGGTGATATAACATCCCAGACTGAGAATATATCAAATCTATCTGTTGGGCTCTAAAGATATCTTCTTCTTTAGTGGTGACCCTAGAAGTAGCAACGTCCTTCGAGATAGGAGGGTGAAAATACTTAAGGAACCATTCTAAAAGAAAGCCTGGGGGTATAGGAGTATTAATCAACCTCTTCCATCTACACCACTCCTGGATATGATCTGAGATATGAGTGGTAGTGTCCTGGCATAAATTTGACAAAAGTTGGAGGACAACATCATAACGAATGGGTAACTGAAAGTGGTTAAGAAAGACCATCACCAACTGATTAAATGACCCATATGTCCCCCTGGGTAGCTCAATATACCACTGCACCGCAACTCCAATGAGAGTGCATTGAAACAATCATAATCTAATGGAATCATCATTAAGAGAACTATATGAGTACCAAAGCTGAAAGGTAGTGACCTGATCACCAGGGTCATCTCCATTATTGCCTTCAAAATTTGGGATGTCTAAAGGAAGTTTGGTGAGGATGGGAGGGCATGTGGGATCATGAATCACCAGGTCATTCATTAACTTATACGAATATGGAAGATTAAGTGTGGCCAGAAAAGGGAGATGAGGTTGTGACATATGGATCCAACCTCCTGCGAAAGGTTGTGCGTGTGGAACTATAGTCCATCCAGGATTTTGGTAAGAACCATGGCCCTGTCCAAAATTATAAGGCTCTCCTCCGGGCTGATTCATATAAATTGGGTTGAGTGTCATTCTAGTAGGAATGTTCTATTGAGGATTATAAAAATTGCCCCCAACTGAGTAAGATTCGGGTTGGGGGTTATGAAAATTTCCCCCAAATAGATTGGATCCAGGTTGGGAGTTTTCCAAAGGGTAAGACTGACCTCCTCCGAGAGGGAACCCAAAGGATTGAAGTGGATTCGTCATCCGAAAAGTATTGGTCGAAATTGACACCGAGGAGGTAGGGATATAGGATGGAACTTGTCCACCAGGTTGGTTGTTCCATCCAGCCGTAAAAGGATTGGAATCAGGGTTGAAAGCAGTGACACTTCCTATATTAGGATTCATTTGAGGGATATGAGAACCACCAAATGGAAATGGAGTGTACAAAGGTGTAGTTCCCCCAAGCCCAATGCTAGCATTATGGACAACAACTAGGATGGAAGTTGAAAAATGCGAAGTGAATTCAGGCATACCATAAGAAAATGGAATAGAATCCATAGGGATGGACTGAAAATTGTAAGTCGGTGAATGACCAAGACCCCCAAAAGGGTTCGAGGAAAGAGGCGAAGAATTAAATACAGGTCGAGCCATAGTACTAGTATGTGCCTCCAACACTGCAACTGTAGTGGTTGCAGGAGTGTTGAGTCCCCATTTCAACATGTATAATTCCCTGTATCAGAGCCTATTTTTCCTATGTTATAAGCCTAAACTTGACAATTTACTCACAAACACATACCTAATGACCTGGTTCATGTTCACAAGAGGTAATTGATGATTTAAAGCATGTTTTGTTTAACTTTATTGAATTAATTTTATTAAAGTGTTTTATTTTGTATAGTCCTAACGGTTTGACTCATGAGCAACATATTCCGGTACTGTCTTCTCTGCATCCATTTCGGTACCCAGATTCATGACTGTGTGTATTCTGGTACCAAAACCCCTATTTTTGGAATGCACTAGTTGGACCAGCGTGATGATGAAGATTTCGAGAAGGCAGTTGGACCGAACCTTCCAAATCAGTTTTCCAAATTACAAGGGACTCCATCACTCATGCACTTCATGTCATGAGGATGGAGTCGATTCCTAGAAATTCGATGTAAATATCAGTTGTAATATCTTTAAAAATTGTTTAATGTTTATCCATAGATATTGATAGTATCATCTTACCTTCTATATAAGGGGCATTGTATAGGTGATAGTAAGTGGAAAATAAGGAATGTAACAGGTATTTTATCAGTACCAAATAATACATATCATTTATATGTATGAGATGAAGAATTGTTGATCCAATTTACCAGTTGAATTAATGAAAAAGATCTATTATTCAAATCTCTACGTATGAGTAAAATGTCTTAGTCTATTATTTCCTTAAGAGGTTCCTTGTTGGTTCGGCAAGGGCCCACCGCCCCAACCAAGGTAAACCTCCCTATATACGTTTTGTGTGATTGTGTGAGTGTTTTACTGTAGTGTGTGTTATTTATATTTAATCTCTTTCAAGAGTTCAACATTGAGTTATTTGATTCTGGATTAGTGTGAACAATGAGGTGCTAGATTGAATAGATATTTCCTTCTCAAATATTGGAGATTTCCATTTAAATTGTTTGAAGTGTGAGATTGGTATCTTGAGTGTATGATTGCAGTAGTTTTGGTATGTCAAGGAACCAAAAGACTTTATATCTCATCTTCATGCTCCATAGTGAAGTCTCTCAGTTACGTTGATTGTTCCTTGTAATGGTATATTTGAATTGCATAAAGTTGGAATTGATTTCGATTTCAAGAGTGATTGGAGTTGATTGATACAAGAGACAAGCTTCTAAGGTTCATCTCTCTAATTCATAATCCTAGAATGAACATGCTTGTTTCCCTAGGATATAATCTTTTTGATTGGATGTTGTTTGAAGAAGTTTCATTATCAGTTTTCTCTTCTAAGTTCAAAGGTTTTTGAAGTATTTAGAAAACTTTGAAACAAAGTTTTTATGTTATTAATTATTTCCTATATGCAACAGACATAGGTATGTTACTTGTTCTCGACAGATATAGTGTAAAAAATCTTTTTATTACGAATCCCAGATTGACATATAAATGAGTGTAAGATATACATTGAACATGTTTATACACCAAGATTTTGGCACCATTGTCGGGGAGTTGTAAATGGTAATAGGTATCATTTTGAGTTTTGATTGGTTTGATGAAGTTTGGATTGGATTTAAGGACAATTTGAGGGCAGAGAGAAGAAAGTAAGATGAGATATAAGAACTTGTGCATACACTTTGGTGGGGTTTCTCCAAAGTTAGGTTGTCCTCCTACCTTTGATAATTAGGAATCTGTGTTTTTATTTATTTACTGGAATTTATTTTATGAGTAGGTATAGGGATAATAAAGGTATATTTATTTCTCCCAAAATTTTAGAAAAGTTAGAACAACAAAAAACAAAAAAAACCCCTCCCATACTAATTCATCTAAAATTCGTGCAGGAAAAATTCTCAGAGGAGACAGCTCAAAGGTAGGGATTGCAACAACAACTAAAGGCACTAAATCTGAATCCATTGTTCAGATCGAAAGCATAAGAGAGCAAGAAAAAGAGGAAGCACTAGCGACCCCATCAAAAGGAGAAGCTGGAAAAGAAACAAAGGTAGTAATAGAGGAGGTTGCATCTGCTATTGGAAGGCCACACAAAAATTTGTAACAACTAGAGATACCAAATAACCCAGTGGTTGAACCATCACTCAGTGGAGATACCTCACCACTCCCCTATAGATTATTTAGAGATATGGCAGAAGAAGAGGGAAATGAATCTAATGAAACATAGACATTTGGATTTCCCATATTGGATGTCGCCAGAGATGTTGCTATGAAGAAAATTCCCTTGTCCTCGCTACCACACTTCCACGGTATGTTGAAAGAAGACCCTGACTCATTTTTATTTTAATTTGACATATTGTGTAGGAGTTATAACTATACGGATAATGATCGAAAATTAAAACTTTTCCCAGCTACACTAAAATATTCAGCACTAATGTGGTTCATGAGTCTAGGAGGGCACACCATTTTGTCTTGGGATGGTATGAAGGAGACCTTCCTCCAGAAATACCAAGAGTACTGCATACCTAGGGATGCTAGAAATGATATATTCAAAATGCAACAATCTGAAGAAGAAATCTTAGAAGATTACCTAGAGAGGTTCTTATACAACTACCAAAAGACTAAGCAATTTTCCTTAGACACAAATACAAGTAGGATTATCTTTCTAAAGGGTGTGAGGGGTGACTGCATTAAATTACTAAACCTCATGAGTTATGGGGATGTGTACCAAAATCCATTTGCAAACATAGCAGAGTATTGTAAAAGATACTCTCGTAGTCAGTCCAAGACTGGAAAAAGTATAAGGGATCCTACAAATAGAATTTTTAAACCGACATCTGGAGGTGTCACTATTAGAAAATTTCAACTGTCTTGAACTGGGAAAATTCTATTAGAAAATTTAAACCGACTGTCTTGAACTGGGAAATCTATTAGAAAATTTAAAAACAAATATCCTAAATACCATCAGTTCCCAACTTGATACTATGGAAATTAAAAGAAAATAAGAGGAAGAAAATGTTGCGTTAGTAATTTTTTGTCATCGATGTAGGAAGAAGCACCCTAAAAAGGAATGGCCCCTTTATGTTATTGAAATCCATGGTCTCTGTATAGAGGATCATCCTACTAATAAGTGCCCTTCTTTACCTAGACTCAAGGCCATATTCAAGGGAGGAGGATAACCTGAAACATCTTACCCCCCTAGGAGACCATGGAGACAACAAAACCCCAATATGTTTGTAGACCCAACTACACAATATCCACAACAACAATGGGTACCTCCCAAGTCGTATCCTCAATGGTTTCCACAACAGCCAAAAACCCAACCTTGGCAACAAGGGTGGAGAGGACCTATACATGGGAATGTTCCCTTCCAGCCAACAAAGTTTCCCACCTATCCACAATACCATTCGGACATTTCCCAACTTCTCCCAGGTGTTAACCCTCTTGCTCTTCTTCAACCTCCATAGTTTCAATAACAACTTGCACTACCCATGAATCCAAATATGCAGCAACAAATGCAATCTGCACCTATTCAAAAACCTCATCAGCCTAGCCCTATTCTTGCACAACCTATCCCTAACCCAAATAACATGTGACACAACCTATACAAAATGTTGAAGTACAAACCTTCCCCACTTATGTAATAACACCAGCTCCATTCAATGGAATTAAATTAAGATCAGGGAGGGTTGTAAACAAAACAAATACTACTGTGGTTATCCAAGAAGAACAAGTAGATAATCACACAAATCAGGAAGAAGAACAAACAGATGTCCAAATGGTTCAAAGAGAAGAACAAATGACTAATCCATTAAATGAAGAAAGAGACACCCCAGTACAACAAGAAATTCCTTCTCCTAACTCCTTTGTAGCAGAAATGCCTCAGAAAATAAATCATCCTTATCTAGAAAGGCTACTTGTAAAGAAATTTGAGGAACCTCTAAGACATAATCTAGATATTGAACTCAGAAACATATGTGTGAAGATACCACTAATACAGGCCATCAAGGACATACCTATCTATGCTAAAATTGTAAGGGACCTTTGCATTAAAAATACAGGGAGAAAGAGGAAGGAGCCTCCTATCATACATGTGGTAGGACAGTTGTTAGAGTTTACAACATCAATGCCATCTAAGTATAGTGATCCAGAGAGCCCAGTGGTAACCTTAGAAATTAATGGTGTTGCCTTACCTAACACATTGATTGATCTAGGGGAAGCAATAAATGTGATGTCAGTAAACACTATTCAACTATTCAACTAGATCACCTAATACCAACACAAACTTTGTTGGAACTTGCAAACAAATCAGTCATCACCCCAACATGAAGTTTAGATGATATAATAGTTACTTTTGCCTCTTGGGAATACCTTGTGGATTTCTTAGTAATTCATCCCAAATCCTCCAAACCAGGACACCCAGTAGTGCTTGGTCGACCTTGGTTGGCCACTACTGATGCATTTATTAGTTGTCGATCTAGAGAGATGACAATTTTGAATGACACTCACAGTCAAAAACTTATCCTTTCCCCCCCCACCCAACCAACCATTGAAGTTCCTCTCTGGTTGGAGAATCCCTATGGGGAGGAGGACTACACTCAACCCTTTTTGATACTTGAACAAGTAAAAGGACTTCAAGAGAAAACTAAAGAAATATTTTTAAGTCTATTATTGGTTGATTCAACATGCATTGAATATCCTCAATATTTCCCTAACTACACACACATATTTAGCCCCAAATTTCAAGAAATTTGACACCCTTCCACTTCTACAATAGCCACTATTTCACAAATAGAGGAAGTGAAAGAATCATTTGTTCAAGATGTTGAAATCATCCTTGGAAAATCCTTATATATGAATGTTAGCTTAGAAACAAAACAACAACATAAGTTGATACAAATGATTCAAGGGAAATCTGATGCTTTTGCATGGGATTACTCTGACATGAAAGGGATCCACCCAACACCTGCATGCATCATATCTACACTAACGATCAGATCATACCTATTAGGAAACCCCAAAGAAGAATGAATCTAGACTTGAAATATATAGTAAAAGAAGAACTCTAGAAACTCCTGCAAGCCAATTTCATTTACCCTATATCAGATAGAAAGTGGGTCTCCCCATTAGTTATTGTACCTAAGAAAAATGGTGAATGGAGGATTTGTGTGGACTTTCGAGAATTAAACAAGGCTACCTATAGAGACTACTTCCTCTTTCCTTTCATAGATTAGGTCTTAGACACTTTGTCTGGGAAGAGATATTTTTCTTTCTTGGATGGGTTTAGTGGTTACAATCAAATCCAAATTTCACCAGAAGATTAGGATAAGACCACATTTACCTACCCCTGGGGGACCTATGCCTATAAGGTTATTCCTTTTGGTTTATGTAATGCTCTTGTTATCTTTCAAAGGGTTTTCTTGGCTATTTTCTTTAATTTGACCAATGATTGTGTGGAAGTCTACATGGATGACTTCACGGTGTATGGGGATGATTTACAACATGCATTGGATAATTTGGAGAAATTACTGGTTAGGTGTAAAGAGACCAACCTTTTGCTTAGTCACGAAAAATCTAGGATGTTGCTCACGAAAGGAATTGTTCTAGTTCACCACATCTCCAGTATAGGAATAAGGGTGGACCCTGCCAAGATTAACATTATTTCCCAAATCAAGATCCCTTGCTCAAAAAAGGAAGTCAAAAGTTTCTTAGGTCATGCTGCCGACTATAGGAGGTTCATTCAAAAATTTACAAACCTAGCTGCCCCCCTATTCAAACTGTTGACAAAAGATGTTGAATTATGTTGGAATAAACAATGTCAAATCTCTTTTGAAATCTTAAAAACAAAGTTGTCAAGTGCCCCTGTTTTGAGAGGACCAAACTGGTCTCTTCCTTTCCATATTTGCATAGATGCCTCAGATACCACTTTGGGAGTTGTCTTAGGAAAAAGGGAAGGGGATATTCCCTATGCTATATACTTTGTCAGCAAGAATCTCTCACCTACTGAAGTAAACTACACTGTCACGGAAAAATAATTTTTGTCACTAGTACATGCCATCAACAAATTTAGACACTATATAATAGGATACAAAGTTTTTGTGCACACTGACCATTCAACTATTAGATTTTTAATGAATAAACCTGTTACAAATGCTAGAGTGACTAGATGGCTATTACTACTACAAGAATTCAATATCACTATCATTGATAGGCCTGGAAGAGATAATTCGGTTGTTGATTTCTTGTCTAGGCTTATTCATGTAGGTGACAGTACTCCAGTAGATGATGATTTTTTGGATGAGAATCTATTTTCCATTTATACTTACACCCCTTGGTATGAAGACATAGCCAACTATCTTGTAACAAGAAAGTTGCCTCAAAGTATGTCATCTAGAGAAAAAAAAAATAATTATTCAGCTAAGTGCCAATTATATGTGGCATGAGGATTGCTTATACCGAATTTGACCTGATCTAGTAATCAGAAGATGTGTTCGAGAGGATAAGATGTAGGATATCTTAAGAGCTTGTCATGATGGCTCATGTGGAGGCCATTTTCCCGACAAAAGGACAACATACAAGATTTTACAGTCTACCTATTACTAGCCAACCATTTTTAAAGATGCAAATAAATATGTGGCCAGCTGCGATGATTGCCAAAGAATGGGAAAACCTATTGCAATTGATGAAATGCCTCTCCAAGACCAAGTAGTGATCGAACATTTTGAAAAATGGGCTTTAGATTTTGTAGGACCTATCAACCCCATGTCCTGCAGAAAAAAATACATCTTAGTTTGCACAGATTGTGTGACAAAATGGGTAGAAGCCAAGGCTTTGTATTCAACCAATGAAAAATATATTGTAGACTTCCTCTTTTAGGAAATGTTTACTTGTTTCAGGGTACCTAGGGAAATAGTAGCTGACCAAGGAACACAATTCACCTCAACTTTGGTCAAGGATCTTACTGAACAATACATGATCAAACACAGAAACTCTTCTCCCTATCACCCCCAAGAAAATGGCCAAGTATAATTGACCAACAAAGTGATATAATCCATCCTCACTAAGATTGTTCAGTTGCATCACAAATACTGCACTGATAGGTAGTCAGAGGCCTTGTGGGTCTATAGGACAACTTGGAGGAATACAACAGGCCATACACCTTATGAGTTGGTGTACGGGAAGCAGGTATTACTTCCGATAGAATTTCAGGTAAAAACCTTCATAACTTCCATGCAATTAGGAATGGATCTGAATGAAGCTAAAAAATAGAGGCTATTACAATTAAATGAGTTTGATGAGATAAGACAAGATTCTCTACAAAGAACCACCCTCATACAAGAACAAAGGACCAAATGGCACGACAAGTACATCGAAAAGAAGTCCTTTTAGTTAGGTGATTGGGCCCTCCTATATGATAGTAGATTCAAAAATTTTAAGGATAAATTGTCTACTAGATGGTTGGGACCCTATGAGGTGGATACATTATATGACAATGGTTCAGTGAGGATAAAGACTATTGATGAGAATCAGACTTCCTTTGTAGTAAATGGGCATCGGATGAAATTTTATCATAAGCCTCTATCAAAAGAGGATTTTTTCAAAAATTTATCCTGGTGGATAATAGTGGCCACCCACCTTTTCTGACTGGCTCAAAACAGTTTTATGGCAAATTTGGCAATTTACTATTTTTAGCAGTTTTTAACTTTCGGGGCCATTTTGAGGGCCCAAATGAAGGTTTTTAGAGATAGAGGTTCTCAATGAAATCTAAAGGCATGATTTAGACCCCAAAATGAATCTCCTTGATGATAACTTTACAATCAACTATCATACTCCTAAAACAGAGATCGTATGAAAAAGTTATGATCCCGGGAAGTTGATGTACTAACTTACCCAAACGGGGCCCACATGACTTTTGGTGCTTCATATCCTAGGGTTAGGTTTTTGTATGTCTAGGACTTTTGGCATTCATGTTTATTGTAAAAATTCCTTCAGAGCCTCATTGTAATCATCTTCTTGTGAATGCAAGTAGCCGTCACATCTCTTCTCAGAGATAAGCTGCCACCATTCTAGCGAGTCTTTCACTCTGTATTTTTATAGTCTTTGTACATTTATTTCATTAATAGAAATTGTGTATTACTGTATATCTGTGTTTATGGTTTCACCTCTGATACATTTCTGTTATATTATTGAATACCTTCGATATCTCTGTGCATTTCTTTATTATATCTCTGATTTCATTTCGTGACAAAAATAATCTAGATTAGTGGTATTAGAGCAAGTTGTTCTTGGTCATTTTTTTCAGTTCATGTCCCCAATGAGGTTTGATTATAGCAAGTTGGGTATCAAGCTTGTATCTCTTGAGGAAAATTGATATTTCACACCCAAGAAACCCTCAATAGAGGAAGAAAACAAAAATGACGGAGCATAGGATCCTATCAGTCTATTGCTTGAGAAAGCTCTCACACGATAGAGGGACGAAATGATGGAGAATTTTTCCCACATCCTTCAATGCTTGCTGATAACAATAGGTGCATATTCATCAAGTGGCCACTTTGGAGGCACCTCACCTTTCAAGGTACAAGTTAATTTTGATATTCATGTATTTGAAGGATAGATAGATGCAGAACCCTTAGACAAATGGTTAAATCTGTGAGAAGGTTATTTATCTATTCACAAATTTTCCGACAAATAAAAGATCACCTTCGCACTCCTTAAAGCTATCCCCCATGTCAAAAATTTGTGGGAAACTTATTGGGAGCAGAGTTCCACAGAGGAGTCTGAAATATATGGGGTCGATCCCACTTGGGATTTTTTTGTGGATGCGGTAAAGGAACAATATTACCCTATTGGAAACTATGAGGACTAGTACATGAGATGGACCACACTGCAGCAAGAGAGGGGCCAAGCAGTTATAGAGTTCACCAATACCTTCCATACCTTGTGCACCAAGTTGGGTATCAAAGACTCCGAATGAAATTTGGTTCTAAAATACCATGGGGCTCTACACAGATACATCCAAAATGAAATGGATTTTATAGACATCTCATCACTCAGTGTTGCCTATCGATATGCTGTTAAAATCGAGAAGAAATTTAAGCACTAGAACAAACGGGATTTTGGTTATGAAAATATGCAACAACCAAAGTTTGACAAAGATGTCCCTAACAAATAGTCTCTAAACAACCAATCCAAGCCACATGAAAAGAAGGGTCACGGGAAGAAAAAGAAGGACATTGGAAAATTGTGAGATTTCCACAAAATCCCCTGGCACAACATCGATGAATGTCGCTCAAAATAGTCATTGGTGGTTGAGATCAAAGACAAGGAGTCAAACCCTGATTCAGAATCTGATTCTGAAAATACTGGTAAAGGATAGATCATTGACATAGACCCCATTTCTATTGTCACGACTGCAATAATTCAACTAGAAGAACCAACAGATCCTGAAGAGGGGGAGCACCTTTTTCATTCATAGATGTGGGTGAAGGGCACCCCACTACATTTTATTTTTGATAACGGAAGCTAGAAAAACCTCATCTTAGCAGAGGTCATCAAACAGTTGGAATTGTCGACAACACCACACTCGCAACCATACAACATTCGGTGGCTTCGCCAAGGACAAGATATTCGTGTTAGCCAACAATGTCGATTTTCATATGGCATCCAACCCTTAAAGGATGAGGTATTATGTGATGTTTCCCCACTAGATGTCTGTGATGTTCTCTTGGGCCAATCATATATGTGGAAGCGCCACGCTATTTATGAGTCTCAACCCCACAGTGTCATTGTTTCTCTGGGGGGTCATCTGTATAGAATACCATAGGTAGTTTCGACTATTGTTCCACCTAAAAAGTGTCGCAAGGTAGTATCTCATACTGCAAAATTCAGCTTCTTCACAATCTATTCAAAAGGGGAACATAAGGACACTGCAACCGCTACAACTTCGCCCCAAGCACCTTCTATCCAATAGAAGCAGGTCGACAAGGTTGCAGAAAACCGAAAATATTCCTTCTGCACACTGTCCTCTCATGTAGCCTGACTTGTTGAATAGCCTTAGCCTCAACAAGTTTGTGAAATACTTCCACAAACTGAGCAGGACAACGTCTTCAACAAGGCAAGCATCTCACCAAGATGCAGATTCAACAAACAATTTTCCCTCTCCCCTGGGAACTCAACGCAATGGATACCATTTCTTCCTAAGGAGGGAGGATTGATCCAGGTGGATATTGGTGCCTACCCACCTTTTCCAACTGGCTCAAAACAGTTTTCTAGCAAATTTGGCAATTTACTATTTTTAGTAGTTTTTAACTTTTGGGGACATTTTGAGGGCCCAAATGAAGGTTTTTCAAGATTGAGATTATCAATGATGGATGAAGGTATTATTTAGGCCCCAAAATGAATCTCCTCAACCATACCTTTCAAACGAGCTATCGTACACCTAAAACATAGATTGTATGCAAACGTTACGACCCCGGGAAGTTGATGTACTAACTTACCCAAACGAGGCCCACATGAATTTTGGCGCTTCATCTCCTACGGTTAGGTTTTTTGATGTATAGGAATTTTGGCATTCCTATTTATTGTAAAAATTCCTTCAGAGCCTCATTGTAATCATCTTCTTCCGAATGCGAGTAGCCGTCACATCTCTTCTCAGAGATAAGCTGGCACCATTCTAGCGAGTTTTTCACTCTGTATTTTTACAGTCTTTGTACATTTATTTCATTAATAGAAATCATTTATTACTATATATATGTGTTTATGGTTGAATCTATGATACATTTATGTTATATTGTTGAATATCTGCAATATCTCTGTGCATTTCTTTATTATATCTCCGATCTCATTTCGTGCCAAAAATAATCTGGATCAAAAATGTTCTTCAGAGTTCTGAAATGAAAGTGGTAAGCAAGAGGGTTTCTCCTCCTACTGACCTACCATAGTAAATTCAATTAGATAAATTCATTTAGCTATGTACATAAGTGTGTCACTAGATAGAGCTTCTCTTTTATTTTTATAATATAACTAACAAAAACAAAAAGACAACAAGTTGGTGGTGTTCCCATGTAGATAAACAAATAAGGAGGACATTTACCAAGATGGAGTCTTCTTTAAGTTTTTTAGACTCCTTAAAATTGAAAACACCAGAGAGAAGGAATTGGCCCAGGCTCGAGAAAAATTCATGGGACAGTATAAAGAGTTTTCTTTAAGTTTTTTAGACTCTTTAAAATTGAAAACATCGGTGAGCAGGAACTGGACCAGGCTCGAGAAAAATCCATGGGACAGTATAAATATTTTTCTTTAAGTTTTCCAGACTCTTTAAAATTGAAAATACTGGCAAGAAATAACTAATCTGGGCTTGATAAAAATCCGCAAAAAAGTAGTAGTTAGGATTATTATTGTTATTTTTGTAATAAATAGGAAATACCAGCAGGAGATGTGATTACCCTAGTTCCAAAAGAAGAGGGTTCTATAAATCTTAACAATTAACCATCTAGAATTCCCTCCTGTCACAGATTTCTTCTTGCATCATTCTTATGCAAAATCAGAATTCCCAAGTTTTGGTTGAATCTGATCACATAACACCAATTGTTTATACAGGTCACTGCCAGCAGAATGTGTGCCAAAAATCTCCCAAGCACCTGAAAACAATGTTCATCTTTGTGCTTATACGACACCAGTGATCAGTTCTATGTTCATCTGGTACCAATGGTCATCACTGCGCTAAATCATCTCACTGATCTTATCTAGTACTGAACCCCATCTGGTATCAAAGAAGGGACCCTGCACTATTCCAGTACCAATTACAACTATGCACATAGGTGATTCAGTACTTAGATGATCCAACATTGGTAAGGATATGACCGGTAACTCTAATCATACTTCCAAGTTGCGCTCAATTATTAAGTGATAAGACATACAGATTCAATGTTTTTTTGTTTTATTAGAGAAATTAGATTAAATATGCATTTAAACATCTGGTTACTCTTGGATCATGACACACACCTTTTCACGAAATTTTGTAAATTCCACGGCCACATTTTCGTAAGGAGAAGATGTCCCCATTTCCCAAAATGCTAAAGAGTACAAGGTCATTACATCTCTTACCAGATCAAAACTCATGCTCAAACTATCTATCGGGTACATAGACCTCATAAACCTATGATTTTCTACCGCGCTATGTGAAATGTCCAGAACCATATCTCTAAGCATGTCAATTAATGATTCCAGCTGATTTCACAACTCACAAGTCATGATCATAACGACCACACCCCTTATAATCATTTGACACTCCTGTTTCCCACGAGTCTGTAAGTCATTAGTAGATTCGACCTGCCTCACCATATCATCATGATTATCGATGTGACTGTTGTAAACTACACTTCCATTTATAAATGCTTGTCTGGATGGATCTGCCATCCAGATGAGCGTTATTTACCATTGTTGTCACACCACCTACAGACATCTCGTTCCTTTGTATTCCTTGCATATTTTTCCCCATATGGTACTCTATCATAGTCGATATTATCTAGTACTCAACCCTCAACCCTCTATCCATGCCTCATATGCCTGAGATAATTGTTTAAGCTAGCATGGGGGTCGATAGGCATGAATCCATATTTCAATTGTACAGGGAAACATCAGAATATCAAGATTGCAAGGAAAAATATGAACAGGCAGGGTGGGTGCCATTTTTGGAAAAATTTAAGGGCCATAATAAGGGAATTTCTCTTGCCTTTGCATATACATATGATGGAGAAAGTGTTAAGTTTGGAGATATGAAGCTAAAAATTACAAAAACCACTATAGAAGAAGCTACAGGTCTCCCCATGGTTGGAGAAATATACTTCAAGAGGGTGATCATCGACAGGAAACTTTGTTAGAAACTCCTCAAGACAGAACATCAAGACCCTAATTGGACCAAGGGTGTCCATTGAAGCTACGTCAAAGAGGAATATTGGACAATTCTCATAATTCTGCAAAAATTCCTCACCTGCGAAGGAAGGTATGTCGTAACCTTCATTTACCATTTGAATCTTTTATCACATTTCGAGGGAGAACCACAAATTCATTTTCCTCACTTCCTATGGATGAGTTTAAAGAATATGGTGAGGGGAGTAAGGTCGGTTTCCAAGAAATATGAAACCAGCCTTCATCATCATGGTTTAATAAAATGTTTGGTTGTTCATTCTTTGAGGATGCAAGGTGGTAGTTGGAAGCAACTACTCCAAGATAATTTTTCCCAAGAAAGAATATCCAAATCTATTGAAACACAGGAGATAGGGATACACAGTGGGGGTTCAAGAAAAAGGGAAAATAAGGACATAAGGGAGACATCAGGAGGTAAAGAAGACACTTTTATGCCCAGCTCATCTCAGCCCATTGAGAAATCAGTGACACAAAAATCTATTGCAGGGGAACCTCCTACATCGAGGAAGAGGAAAGCCACCCAATCCCAGAAAATAAGTCCTACCTTGATTCAGAAAGATAAAAGAAAAAAGGGAGACTCTAAGCTGGGGGTATGATCATACAACGTTCCTGAAGAAATCATGGAGGTGTCAGCCAGCTAAGTAGAGAAGACCCCCGACCTCAATAAATAGAACAAGAAAAATTATGCATAGTCTAGAGTGTATGGCTCAGTCTTGCATCCTAAAGATCAATTATAACAGAGTAAGAAACGATAGAAAAAGGAGACATATCGACAAGATATTTTACATGAATCAACTGTCAAACCTCCTTTAGAATCTATTAAGGAATTGGAAGATATCCCTGAGATAGTTACTCTATCTTCCCAAAAACTTGTTGGTGAATTGAAAGAAACTGCTAAGGTGATGAGAAGAAAGAAAAATAATCCTGAAAGGGAGAAGGCACAAAGGGAACGAATTCCAAAACCTATGCCTCAATATTCTAGGATAGAAATAAGGGTTGCCCAGTAGAAGCAAACTCCAGAATTTACAACTCAAAGCCTCAATATGAGATTCAAAGAGACATAGGAGAGATAAGTTTCCAGGCCTGCCACCATTATTAAAATAAATAAGAGGAAGTTGTTTGAGGAGACTTTTACCCCTATTAGCACATCTAAGGAAATCTATCTTCCCATATGAAGGACCACCAAAATCATGGCCAAGCAGATGGCAGTTCCAAATATACCATCTCTTCAAGGAGAACTTGTGGATATTCCGAGTTCTCCAGAGAAAGGAAATGACTGTGGAGCTACAGTAAGTGAAACAAAAGGGTTTGTAACAAAAACTTTGAGGGGTTTGAGAAAAGAAAATAAAGCCTATGAGGAGGTGACTAAGGAATAATTCACAACTAGCCCAGACAAGTCCCTGAACAAACAAAAATTTATAGCAAAGATTGAGAGGATGAAGAAATAAATTAAAGAATACAAGGTATTGGACAGACATATCAAGGCAGAGAATGCACAATTGAAAGAACAACATGAAGAGGTATTTTCCAAACTCAACAAAGTCTTACGATTGATCCAATACACTAGGGTAATCAAGAAGTGAATTGAGGACATGCAATAACTTCAACATGGGGGAATGTTGAGTCCCCATTTTGACATGTATAATACCCTATACTACCTTGTATCTGAGCCCTTTCTTCCTATGTTATAAGCATATACTTGACTATTTACTCCCAAACACATACCTAATGACCCGGTTCATGTTCACAAGAGGTAATTGATGATTTAAAGCATGTTTTGTTTAACTTTCTTGAATTAATTCAATTAAAGTGTTTTATATTGTATAGTCCTAATGGTTTGACTCATGAGAAACCTATTCTGGTACTGTCTGCTCTGCATCCATTTTGGTACCTAGATTCGCGACTGTGTGTATACCGATACCAAAACCCCGGTTTTCAGAATGCACCAGTTGGACCAGTATGATGATGACGATTTCAAGAAGGAAGTTGGACCGAACCTTCCAAATTAGTTTTCCATATTACAAGGGACTCCATCACTCATGCGCTTCATGTCATGAGGATGGAGTCGATTCCTAGAAATTCGATGAAAATATCAGTTGTAATATGTTTAAAAACTGTTTAATGTTTATCCATAGATATTGATAGTATCAACTTACCTTCTATATAAGGGACGTTGTATAGGTGATAGTAAGTGGAAAATAAGGAATGTAACAGGTATTTCATTAGAACCAAATAATACATATCATTTGTATGTATGAGGTGAAGAATTTTTTATCCAATTTACCAGTTGAATTAATGCAAAGATATATTATGCAAATCTTTGTGTATGAGTAAAATGTCTTAGTCTATTATTTCCTTAAGAGATTCCTTGTTGGTTCGGCAAGGGCCCATCTCCCCAACCAAGTTAAACCTCCCTATGTACGTTTTGTGTGATTGCGTGAGTGTTTTACAGTAGTGTGTGTTATTGATCTTTAATCTATTTCAAGAGTTCAACATTGAGTTATTTGTTTCTAGATTAGTGTGAACAATTAGGTGCTAGATTGAATAGATATTTCATTCCCAAATATTGGAGATTGCCATTTAAATTGTCTGAAGTGTGAGATTGTTATATTGAGTGTATGATTGTAGTAGTTTTGGTATATCAAGGAACTAGAAGACTTTATATCTCATCTTCATGCTCCATATTGAAGTCTCTTAGTTATGTTGATTGTTCCTTGTAATGGTTTATTTGAATTTCATAAAGCTAGATTTGATTTTGATTTCAAGGGTGATTGGAGTTGATTGTTATTTATTGTTTTGATTGCTACAGGAGACAAGATTCTTAGGTTCATCTCTCTAATTCATAATCCTGGAATGAACATACTTGTACAAGGTAATCTTCCATAAAGGTTGTGTCTTGTTCGACCCCTATCTGACCCAGGGTACAAGTAGAATAACCCCTGCAGGTAACCTATGAGATACCTAAGTCAAGAAACTAATAAACCACTGTATAACTGATGCACATGCAAGAAGTTGTAAGTCTGTATTATCGTATGGGCAAGGTAGCAAAGCCCAAAACCTTGAACGCATCACCTCTCATAGAGGTATGGTTACTATAAAGATCCCCAAATACAAATAAATCCATAGAAATATCTCTGACGCTAGGCAAGTATATGGGGGTTATCCCTTCAACTAACTTTGTGCGATCTCATGATTAACTATGGTGTGAGCAGAGCCTCCTAATATTACCAATTATAAAATGGTCTTCTCAACTCCCTGTCTCAGACACATATGTTGATTTAATTTCCTTGGAGAAGTTTACTCACAAAATCCTATTCCAAGGCACTAAATCCTAGACTAGTTTGTGCACCCTAAAAAATAAAATCGTGACTAATCAATTTTAGTTTAAAGCGTAAATTTTATTGGCCGTGATTACTGAAAACAATATGGAAGTGAAACTCATGATATTATGACTCTGCAAGAAAATAAATATAAATATAATGCAAGTCTAATTTTAATTTTTTCAATGAATGACATGCTTATAAAAACAATGCAATTTTCAATTTCAATTCTGCAATTTAGAAGTAAAATGCAATCTTTCACTAAATTCACTAAGATAATGATAAATATTCAAAAGACAAAAATGACAAGCAATGTAAAATGCCTATTTTTTTGTGTTTTCAATATATTAAAAATAAAATGCATGGAATGATAAGCAACTTGATATATAAATTCTACTGTGTATAAATAGAATAGCTCAAGAAGAATACCAGGAAGCCAAGAAAAAAACCCAGAGTTCAAGGACAAATCAAAAATGAAAAAAAATGAGAAAGACTCTGCCCAAACATCCAACTCCAAATAGGTTTCCCGTCAACCCAGAGAAGCTTAACAGGCACTATAGAGAACTAAGAAGGATCAACAACTATCAAATCCCACCCAACAATCACAAGACCAAGCAAATAGGAAAGGAAAAGTGGTATACATGACTGTTCAGGAAAACAATGTATATATACGCAACTTGCAGTGAGACAATGCATGTGTGTACGCAACTATTAAGGAAAAAGGTGATTATAGGCTTGAAAACAAGGCCGGACAAGGGTAAAAGGATGAAAAATTGGGCCCAGAGTGAACAGGATCTATCAAGCAATGATACGAAAAGAAACATAAAGGAAAAAGAGCAATGCAAGGAGAAAAAGTACTTCAACCCTTAGAAAGAAGATCTCTCCCTAGTGGAGTTGTTACACCTCAAAATTACTCACTTCGATAGTGTCACAAGTGTTGTAAGTGTCACATCTTGTCCACAAGTGTTGCATCTTTACTACAAGTGTTACAAGTGTCACAAACATCATACTTCCATCTTGCCCATGTCGTGACACTAACGACATCACAAAGACACTTAAGACACCCCAAAGAGTAGTTTTGAAGAAGAGAAGTCACTTGAGAGGGAGTACAAACCCCTTGACACTGAAAGAACCACTAAAAAATGAATTTTTGAGAGGAGCGCTCCCCTACCCATTGTCAGGGAGTGATGGCGCTCCCTGAGCCTCTTTGGGGGAGTGTTTGAGCACCCTGTGCACCCTTTTCGAGGAGCGCTACCCTTTTTTAGCAAATTTTGGGTGTGTTGAGACAAATAACTGAAGAATCCCTCAACTCCTTAAGGTTGTTGGATTCAAATAGATGGTCAAGGCATGATCTTAGGGAAGATACTCAACTGAAGGAGAGGAATCCTCAACTTATCCCAAAGATCTCTCAAGTGGTTGGACCTCTCCAAGGTTATATAAGGAGGCCTTCTCATGGTGAAAGGTATATGAAAAATATTGGAGATGTAAAACTTATGATCTCATGAGTGAGATTCCACCAAAGAAATCAGTAGAGATTACTTGAGAAAAGGGGTTGGACAAGGAGAAATGGAAGAATTTGTTGCACCTTCATTCAAAGGATTGTAAGTACTTTTACTTGTTCTCATTAATATAATCAATGTTTGGCCTGTTTATTTCAAACTTGTGCTTGTTCCATATGAGTTTCTCTATAGTAGATGGATCTATGTTTGAGCTAATCTTAGTAGAGTAGGAAGTATTTTGTACATTTGTTTGTTTTGCAGGACCTATCAAGGAGCTCAGGATTAAAGCTCAGCCAGGACTTTACAAGGACAAATGTCACTAAGAAGGTACACATATTTCTCCTTCTATTTCATTTATTATCTTGGTTAGATCTAAAAGGAATTCAGTTTCCATGTTAATCACTTTTTCATCTGGGCCTTAGGAGTCTAGAAACCCAGAGGGAATCCACTTGTCCGTAGGGGGATTCACCTACAATAGAAATTGGCGACTCCACTGGGGAGGAGATCTAATTTTTGTTTCCATTCCAAGATATTGTTTTTTCCATTTTCCCACTGATTGGATCTTCTCCAAATTTTCATTTTTATTCTTATATTTGTTTGATTGCCTCTTTATGTCATCAGGATCACCCTAATTGACTGAATTTCCTTGATTTTTTGAGTTTCTAAGCTTTTTTCTGAGTTTTTGGAGCAAAGCACTCCCCTCCTGTTGTTGAGAGAGTGCTAGCACTCCCCTTTAGCCTTACACAGAGCACTAGAATGCTTTGGTTCCCCTTACACCAAAGCGCTACCCCATTTTTGTGAGAAATTGATCCGTAGGATCTTTTAATGACTATGGTTGAGTTTTAATTTTTCATGCGTTAATTAACCATTTGAGAAAACTTAGTGAAGAATGAAGAAAGAAGAGGAATTATGAAAACCATATATACATTTGCAGATCTGAAATGAAAGAATAAACAACAAACCATAACACGCAGATTGATAACGGAGTTCGGCATAACTTTGCCTACGTCTCTGGGCCTTTTTCTTTGTGGGGGAGGCTTCTTTATTTTTGTTCAAATGCTCAAACATACATCACTGCAATTCCAAATGGCTACAATACTGATCTGGTCATGTTCTTCCATATCTGTAGAACCCTGCAAAGAAAATGGAACGCAAAACAGACGTTCGAAGCTCTTAGAAATGGTCCAACAACGTCTCCTCCTCAAAAGATTCTCTGCATCAAAATGTCTTTAGCTTGGTTTCCCTTCAGTATAAATCTGTTATGACTGCTCCAGTGGCTTTAAAGCATCCAAAAACCCCTATATGGGCTCTTTCGACACCTCAATCGGTCTAAAAACGAATAAGTTAGACCTCTTGGAAGTCTTCCCCTTCATGCTTGTTGTTTTTGCATCTACAAATTGCACCCTTCTTGTGTGAACTTAGCACACACGCAATAAATAGTGTGAAAACCCAGTACCGGGTGCAACTGTGCCAATGATGCAAACCGTAGGATGGTTAAGGGCCCGCCAACCCCTAACCGCCTAGGCACCTAGGCATATGGGTCATGTGACCGCGCATATAGGCAAAAGGGGCCAAATGGTTACAACCGTGCCAACTCCCCACTCCGGTCATGGGCATATGGCATATAACATAGGAACCATGGGCTTGGTTTTGAAAATCCCATGCACCAATAATTACAACCACACGCATATACATATATAGTGGACACATAAAACAACTATGTGACCATGGGCCGGGGCTAAGCCCCGGCCCGACCCCCTCCCATATATACAATTATATAACTTTAAAAACAATGAAAATAGTTATATATTAAGTCACATAGTGTGGGAACATTGGTCGACGGTCTTTGTTAAAGCTTTATGCCTGTGGGAAGGTCTGGGGGTCGAACCCCACAGACTCCATAACAGTTTTTAAACAACCAACCATACCAATAACATGGTGCCACGTGGCAGCCCATGACTCGACCACGTGGCACCTTACCATTGACCAAATAATTGCCACATGTCATAATGTGATTCATCAAAATCTGACAACTCATCTCTGCCACATCAGCATACATACCTGCCACGTCAGCGTACGGACATGCCACGTCAGCGTCCGTACGGACTGCACAGTCAGCAATTTTTTTTTCTTGTTTGACTTATTGGATAGAACGCGATATCTTCTCCATACGGAGCTCATTTGACAAAGTAAATATATCATTGGAATCCAAAAGACGAGACGAACACAATGGCATAGGTTTTGTCGCATTCTAAGCAATTTCATTTTTGAGCATTTTTCAAACCCTGTTAGGCTTCTGGATCCGATTTTGGATCACACCTCCTCACAATAAGACCTTTTGGTCCCCAAAAGGTTATTGACCAGTAAACAAGCTCGGGAGAGGCCACCTGGCTTGCTCTCTGTCTCTGAACTCTGTCATGTGCACCTGTCTCATCAAGATAAACTGTAACATAATCATGACAACTGACAATATATTGTTAGCCATTTGAACCCTGTTACATCTTACTGAAGCTGCTATCATCCATGTAGAAAACATTGCTAATGACAGTATCAAAAAGATGACTGCAAATGAACTGATATACTTGAAGTATTTGCATGACATGAGCTTATCTTGAAGCAACTTATGACTGATTTTCCATTCAACAACCATGTCTTGTTCTTTCTTAAGATCAATTATTTCATTTGAAACAATTATTGGTTTCTTTCATGCTTGCACTACCTTCGTTAATTGTTCCCTTGTTTGAAGTGTTTTATTTGCTTTAACATGATGAGCATGAACCACATAATCATGACTCATGACTTGCTTTAGTGAATTGATATTGATTCTTTGTCCTGTAGAAGATTTCCTTACGATCAAATAAGTATGGACTACCTAAGATCATTCCACATTCTCTTAACGACGCAACATCACAAGTTACTTTTTCCACATACTTAGATGAAATTGCAAATTTGATTGTGCACTATTTTGTGATGTGCATCTGATGATGATTGCTCATCCATTTAAGTGTGTAAGTCTTATGATGAGTTTGTGTTTTTAATCCCAATTGCTTAACCAATTCTTCTAAGATTAGATTAGATTGAGATCCACTGTCGATTAATGTGTCTATCTTAGTGTGTCGCATAATTACCCTTATATGAAACAAGTTGCTTCTACAATCAATTTCTTCACCATTTTTACCTATCATACCAACCAATGAAATCTTTGACTCATCACCTGAATCCGATCCCAAGTCTGTGGGTTTTGATGTCGTTGCCACTGTTTGCGTTCCCTTCTTTTCTTTGAACCACTTTGGCCTCTTCTCGGGATGCAACTGCCAACATCTATCCTCATCATGTCCCTCTTTCTTGAAATGCTTGCAAGATGGCTTTCCTTCCTTCTTTGTCACTGCATTTTCATTCTTGCCATTTCCATGCCTTTTCCTCTTGTCCTCTTTCCTTGAAGATGACGATTCCTTTGACACACCTGCTTTCCCTGCTTCAATATACGTAGCTTGAAAAGAAACCTCATCAAGGTTAGTGGGTCCAAACATAAAAACAGTGTTTCTAATATGCGCAGGTAAACCTCCTATATACTTCATAAGGGTTTCTTGTGTTTGCAAAGGAATATCTAACATTAATGCCATTTTTCGAAATCCATCGG
>ML780131.1:179372-195914 GCA_009831015.1 Picea engelmannii | reverse complement strand
TTTTTTGGCTCACCTTTTCCCTCCAAAATGACTTTCATTTTATAATATTTAATTAATTAATTAAATCACTTTAATTAATTAATTAACCTTTTTACCTCTAAAAATCTCCTTATCTCTCCTTGTGGCTTCCCTGGCCACTGAAATTCACTTCTAGACATCCCATCCTGTAGTGCTGATCCTCCTGATTCCAATGAGCTATTACACTGAGAGGTTCCTCCAAGTAATGTGCCCAAAATGACCTCTTCAGTGAATTCCATTGACTTATAACTCAAAATAGTCAAAATCATGGAAATCGTCGGAATGCAACGAAACCAAATCCAACCTATGAGGAATGGCTCATAATGATGGAATATGATCATAAATGAAAGATGGACCCCACAATGCCTCTCAAATACCCCTGTACTCGCTCTAGCATCCATCTGGCTACTCTGGTCATCATAAATCTCTGCCTTGTGATGATGTCCCAAAGTGGGGACATTACATACCCCTCCTAGGGGACAACCCCCTTTTCATGTTCTTCCTGGAGGGAAACCACCCTTTTCCAGTCATACCCCAGTCGTTAATCCACCGTTGGCAAGGGGGAAACCTTCGTTTGCTAGAAACCCTTCACAATCCTGGGAGTATTTTCTGGAGGCAAATTTACCCAACCGCATGTTGGGGGGCACTCATATCATAACCCACAAGAAGGAGTATCAAATCATGTTCCTTCAGGATCATCTTATGGACAAACTTATCCGAGTGGCATCCCAAACACCACCTGGAGTCCTCAAGAACAACAACCTTATCCTCCCCATGGGTCTAATGTGTATCCACCTTTGGGATCTACTCCTTACCCTCCTCAAGGGCACAATGTTCATCCTCTTTCTGGGCAAGCACATCACCCGGCTTATAATGCTCAAAACCCATCAGGTTATGCAAATGTTTCTCAACCATCATCGAATCCTATTTATCCTAGTCAGCAACAACCATATGTAGGAGGACCTACTGGTTACAACTATCCACCTAACCCAGTTTATGGTCCTACTGGTGTTCCTATGCCACACCAGTATCATCTGCAAATTAACTGAAAACTACCTTTCCTTGCAACTCTGGATCTCAAAGACTTGTCTCAGTTAACTAATGTTCCTATTTTTCATTTACCAGTTTGGCCAGTTATTCCAGCTAAAATTTCTTCCGATATTCCAAAATTTGATGGAAAATATAGAAAATATCCAAATAACCATGTGATGACTTTCCATTTGTGGTGTTCATAAAACTCCCTCATGGATAATTCTATACATTTGTGTCTTTTCCAGCAAACACTTACGAGCTCAACAACAAAGTGGTATGTTGAACTACCACATGCTTCTTTTCATGATTTCAACTCCCTTGCCATGTCTTTCCTCACGCACTTTCAACTAACTATTCACTATGAGATGGGTATTGAACTATTAACCTCCCTTCGTCAAACTGACTCCGTACATATCTCTGACCATATTCATGAGTGGAGACGATGACGAAGGATGATCAAGGTAATCATTCTTGACATATTATTAGCAGAATGGTGGCGTAGTCACCAAGGAAGAAACGATTACTTAGGCTCAGTATTTAGATTTGGCCATGGATGATTTTAGGGGCTAAATTTCGCTCATGGGCTAATTTTCCATATTTTTTCCAAAAACAAGATTCGCTATTTTAAAAATGATTCGCCCAAATTCTATAGGATAATATTATTTTACCTTAAAAAGCACCAAAAAATTATAAAAAATATATAAAATACTTAGAAATTTGAATATTTTTACAAAAATATCACCAAACATTTATAGTTGACATATGAAGGATTAGTAAGACTCGCCAAGGTTTCTACATTTTAAAATAAATTTCCATCCTTAAAATCATCCATGGATTTGGCTTATTCCCAATCTAGTACTTTGTATGATTTGATTCCAAATGTTGCTCGAGCTAATACCGATCCATCCAAGCCGTCATCCTCATCTCATGTGGACGGTGTTATTGGTTCCGTCAAAACTCAATCTACTTCCCAATCAACCGCACTCTCCTCTACCTCCCCCCAAACTCATATCTTTGAGGTGAATACAATTCAATCTACCCCTTCACAACAATCTGAAGCTAAGAACAAGACAAAAAATAAATAAAAAAATACTAATAACAATGAACAACCAAAAAATCAAGTTCAAACACCTGCTACCGATAAGAAACCACAACGGAAAATGAAATTCCCATGTATCATTTGTGGTGATGATCACTACACTCAAGACTATCCACATCATAATGAAGTGGCCAAACTTTTCCAGGGAAATTCACAACCCACTGTGCTTACTTAGCCTTTTCCATAGAAGCAATCCATGGTTGCTCAAACCCCCTCTCCTGGGGGAAGTTCTAGCCATCCTCATGATGAGGCCTCGACGAGTACACATATTTATATGTTTAATGGGATTAATTTTACCACTCTCTCTAAGAAATACGACACACCGGGTAACCCTGACAAAGGAAAGGTCACTAATGGTACCGATACTTTACCGGATCCATCACCATCCTCCATTAGTCCTCCATTGGTTAATCCTCCGTCTAGACCACTACAGATTGAGAAACCTACGTTTGACTCTATCTTACGCCCTCCTAAAAGAACTATCTGTAAATCGACCTTTAATCCTAGTTCACGTGCCACCCAGAACTAGAACATTGTTGAATATTTGGCTCAAGCACCGTGTGTTATGTCTACGTTAGAATTTCTACAACACTTCCCTAGTCAATGTAGAACACTCTTGGCTACTATTGGCACTATTGATCCTGAGTTGTCTAACCATATCATGTTTAACCTAGACAATTATGCATCTCGACTCTTTCACCAACTTGATTTCCAAGTTGATGTTGTTGTTCACAATCAACAAATCCACCGAACTATTCTGGATGAGGGAGCCTCAACTTGTGTCATGTCTTTAGCATGTTGGAAAGGTTTAAAATCAACCACACTTAACAAATCCCCAATGATGTTACATGCCTTCAATAGGCGAGGTTTTCATCCCCATGGGATTTTACAGTCTCTGCCCATCCAATTGGCTGGAAAAACTGTCACTGTTGATGTCGAGGTGGTCAATTCTCCCCTCGATTACAACTTGTTACTTGGAAGAAGTTGGTTTTATGATATGAGTGTCATTGCCTCGTCGATTTTTTGATGTATACAATTTCTTCATCAGGGAAAAATTGTCATTGTTGATCAATTGGATTTCCGCACGACCGATGTTTGTGCTCCTGCTACCAACAACATTCCTTTCTTGGGATACCATAAGATCACATATGAAAGCCTTGATATTGGCTTATCAAAAGATTCCATCCTTATGGGTACCTTCCCTACACCACTTCCACTGACTACACATCATATTGCCACCATCGATATGATTTCGACCGTGGCTTATCAATCTTTGGAATCATATGACCCTTGGATTGTACCTAGTCCATTGGCATTCGATGCACTAGGTGACACCTCAGGATGATAACCATCATTGATCCTCTTTTCTTCCCCCTTGTGAAGAAATTCGAGAAGATATATAGTCTATCTCCCTTCCTGATGTCAATTTTCTATTGTCTCTCATGCCTTCAACTTTCGATGATTTGGATCCAGTATTTGACATGGTAATATCTATGGTAGGGATATTGGATCCTGATCTCCTTACCCCTATCATGACCATCGATATATGTTCCTTCCAGAGTGATTTTCTTCCATCCAGTGAAGATATCTTGGAAGCCATGACTGAGTTTTGTCCCTTGACATGGTGTCCTTCTAGGATGTTATTCTCTTGGAAGCCATGATCAATTAGAGTCCACGAGCATATTTTTTCTCTCTATGTGAAGTCATTAGAAAATGAAACCGAGGTCACCAGCATAGTTTCTCTTCTCTGTCGCAAGCTTGTTAAAAATGAAACAACAATCCGGGGATTGAACCTAGAACCCTGAGCATAGTTCTTTTTGTGTCAAGCTCGTTAAAAAATGAAATAGTCACCTCTCTTGAACCTTTGTTTCATCCACTTTTATCCTTTTTCTCCATCTAGTAGAGAAATTGGTGACAAACTCAAAGTCGGTGAATGAATTGAAGATTGGAGGGAATGATTCCAGTCTTTGATGATCATTCTGGAGTTAAGCCACTAGATTTCAAGCTGGGGGGCATACAGAGCTTAGTCTTTGTTATTTTTCATGCTCGTAAATACATGAGCATGCAACCGGGTAAAATTTTATCTCTTTTTCAGACCTACATGGATAAACAAAAAAGGAACCCCCTAGAGTCATCTTTGAGATCTTTTCAGACTCTCTAAACATGAAAATATTTCCGAGTGATCTTGCTTCCTTTCCCACTTGTTAAAAGGTTTGAAAGGGCCTCTTTCGAGTGATAATTTATCTCTTTTTCACCTCGCGAGACTAATATTACGAAAAATGACAACATTGGAGTCGTCTTTAAGTTGTTTTTAGACTCTCTAAATATGAAAAATCACAGATTTTACCTTCTCTAGACTGATTAAACAATCATAGATTGAAGGGCACATATGGGATCGAACCCTTATTTCTTCCAGTTTGTTAAACAAAGGAAGAGGGACTTATCGAAGGTGAGTCATATCGAGCATGTGTTACCCTCCTCGAGCTCGTTAAATTAAAAAAAGGTACTCATCTATCTGGATGGGGGAAAAATTGAAAGAAACAAGCCAAGAAGTTTTTTGAGAACACTACCAGTAATTCTTACGATCGCCCTTGAACACGACACTTTGTCTTTGCACACATTTTTATCTGCTGAACCTCTGCACTGAGCCAATCCTCTAAGTTTCTTATACTCCTTTGGGTCACCCGACGAAAGTCACCGTATCCACTGCATTATTATGTTTTGGTCCATGTCAAGTTTTTGTTGTTGTGCCTCAGTGTTCAAGGGAAGTATCTGCCTGGAGAGTTAGCCATCACAAATATCTTGTTTCAATACCTTTGTTAGTACATGTTCATTTGATATACCAATTACATCTCTGTGAATTTTTTGTGTTGTTGATGGGGGATACATCAAGGCCCTCCTTCGACGAGTCTATTCCTGTCAACTTCAACACATTATCCAGGAGACAAAATTAGAAACCAGTTAGTACCTTGGGACCTATATGCCTCAATAAAAGGCCTCCCCGTGTCCGACAGTGGGTTTACATCATTGAATATTGATCTGATGATTCCATGGATTTTTGACTTCAGCTCATTCATTCACATTCATCAGTATGTACTAGAGTACCTTGGGAATCATTGACATCGATGGTGATCTCCCTTGCGCTTGTTAACGGTTTACATCATTGACTAGTAATCAAGTGGTTTCTGCCATGTTCAATATCAAGACATCTATTCACATGGTTAGATTCGTACTACATTGGGATCGGTAAGAAGACCCTGGTTTGAGTGTCATCACTCTTATGTATACTTTTCCCAGGTTGCAAAGAAGTTCTTTTAATACTGTGAAACATATATTGTTACATAGATCCACTTTGTATTGGTCATGTCTATGTCTTGTTGTCTCGTAGATCCACTATGTATTCTTCATGGCTATGATCAGTTCAATCCATAGGAGTATAGATCCGCATTGTATGTGCAGTGGCTATACCATTTTGTTAATATAATTATGGATCTGGAGTGTATTTTATGGTGGCCATACCTAAAATGTATTTATCACTCAATCATAGGTATGCATGCCTTGGGTTTAAAACATGTCATGATGTTTGTTTGATGGTTGTGTGTAGATTTTTTTGGTTTCTTTGCATCCATACCCTTGTTCGAAAAAGTCTACAAGATACTTCAATCATCATCATCTTCTAACTTCATACTTTGGGGGGCAATCTGTTACACCTCAAAATTACTCACTTCGATAGTGTCGCAATTGTCGTCATTACATGTGTTGTAAGTGTGGCATCTTGTATGCAAGCGTCGTATATTGAATACAAGTGTTGCAAGTGTCACAAACATCATACTACCATATTTCACCTAAGGGATGGTCCCATATCTTCTTCTGGAGGATCGTTGTCCCATTCAGAGCTTGTGGGGGGTGCAGAGTGTTATATCCTTGGGTTATTGAGTAGAAATCAGAGTTGCCCCATCCCCATTTGTCCCTTGAGAGGATATGTAAGGTGCATTGTTTGTCAACGTAATAAGGAGGAGGGATTTTTGCGAATGCATTTGATTTGGGATGCCCGAGAGATCCCATCTTTTCCATCTTCCTGAATCATCCCATGCACAGATGTCTATGATTTCGTTGATGCCATGCTGAGAGAGCCACATGCATATATCCTTGAGATATTCTGATTCGATGAGGGGGCTTTTCCCATAATGTTGTCTTGCCATAGCATAGTTTTTTTTCCATTCCTTGGGATTTGAAATAGATGCTTATAAAAGGGTTCTAGATCACGTCTTCATAGATTATAGATCAAGGTTCCTTTGGGGATGTTCTCTTCCTGGAGGTTTCTCATAGAGGTGCCATTGAGATATATTTTTTTAAGAGATTTATTACTGGATGTCTGCGATTTTCATAAAGATTCCAAATTATTTTACCTCCCAATGCTAGGTTTGGAAGCTTGGGGTCTCTTATCTGTAGGCCACCTTATACATAGGGGTATTTGACAATTTCCCAATTGATAAGTTGGTATTTATTTTGGTTGTCTTTCCCTCCATTCCATAGGAATTCTCTAATCATCTTTGTAATATGAATCGTGGTCGCCTTCAGGGCCAGGAGAAAGGAAGCCTGGTATATTGGGAGGGAGGAAAGGACTAATTTTATGAGGGTGAGTTTCCCAGCATTGGTGAGCCACTGTCCGCCCCAAGATGAGATTTTAGCTTTCAATTTCCTTATAATTCCATCCCACAAAGAAGATTTGTTGCAACCCAGAGTTAAGGGGAGTCCCAAATACTTTATTTTTTCCCAAGAAGCATAGCTCGAGAAGCCTAGGTAAAGGGATATTCATTGAATAGTTTGTTGATTTGCGTTCCACCCATACACTGCACTTTCCCTTTTACTGATGAGCGCTCAGGAGATGCTGCAGATGATTTGAAGTATTTTGTTGAAGTTTTTCGCAATTTTTACAGAGGCTCCACCTAGCATGAGGGAATCATCTACAAAGAGGGCATATTTTATTGGATCAATGCCCTTCATCAACCTGATGCCTGGGACTGAAACAATCCTCTTTTGAACAATCAACTTTCTTCTTAGAGTATCAAACATCAAGATGTACAAGAAGGGGTTAAGAGGGAAGCCTTGCCTTAATACCCTAGAGGTCAAGAAATAGTTTGTTGGTCTGCCATTTACTAGAGGGGATATCCAAGGATTTTCAGTGCATTCTTTTATCAACTTGAAAAAGTTGAAAAACCCAAAAGAGAGGAGAACTTTGTAAAGGAAGGAGAGGTTTACCCTGTCGAAAGAATTTTCCATGTCGAGCTTTATCAACATCCCTTCCTCATGTTGTTGATGACTGTAGTGCATGGATTCTTGGACATATATTACATTGTCGAGAATATGTCTCCCTTTGACAAATCAACCTAGCATGGGGGAAATGAGATTCTCTAGCAGGGGCTTGATTCTATTTGCCAAAATCTTGGACAAAATTTTATAAGAAGCATTGCAGAGCGAGATACGCCTGAATCTTTCGAAGGAGCTCATATTAACATCTTTGGGGATTAAATATAAGAAGGTGGAGTTAGTGTTTCGTCCTACTTTATATTTTTGGTGAAAATATTTAATCATCCTTAGTAGGTCAGTCTTAATTATGTCCCAACATGCTCTGTAAAAATGGATTGTGAATCTGTCTAGTCCTGGGGCTTTGTCAAGCTCCTTGGACCAGATGACATTGTTGATTTCTTCTTTAGAAAATGGTTCCATGAGGACTAAATTTTCTTTACTGCCTCTGATAGGGGATGTGTGAGAGGAAATCTGAGATAACCTATTCAGAGTCAGAACCTTCTTCCTTGTAAATTCTCTTGAAGTGAGTTTCTTCTACGGCCTTGAGCTTCTCAAAACCTTTTTGGATCAATCCATCCGACGAGGAAATTTCAGAAATGTGGTTTTAAGAGAGGCGGTTTTTGAACTACCAATGAAAGAATGAAGTTTTTCGGTCTCTGGATTTTAGCCACAAGATTCGAGACTTAAGCCTCCAATACTCTTCCTCATGATGAAAATCAATTAAATTTTTTCTTTGGGAAGATTATTCTTTATCCAAATCTGAGTTGAAGATGTCTTTGATCTCCATTTCATATTGTAGATATGATAATTGTTGAATTGTCTCTTGTCTATGTCTAATTAGAGTGTTCAAGGGATTTTTGAGCCAGTCTTTCAATGCATGTTTTGTTGTTTTTAATTTATACTCCCACATAAATATTGGAGACCCTGAAATAGGATAGGACCAAGATGAGTGGACAGTTTCAAGAAATCCCTTCTTTTCTATCCATAGAGGGTTGAACCAGAAAGAGATTGGGCCCATATTTTCTTCTTCTTATAAAATCCAGAGGATAGGTTTCTGATCGGAAGTCAGATTGGGAAGGATCTTGGAAGAGATTATCCTCATTTATTGAAGAAACATGCTCTGGATTAAGAATATGTCCAAGCGAGATGAGATGTCATCAACCCTAACTCTATTGTTTGTCTAGGTGAAAAGACCTTTCGAAGGCTTGAATTCAAGGAGTTCCCACTAATGGACTAGCTCCTCAACGAAGGGGAGAATTTGGTCCCTTCTACTGTTTCCTCCTCTCTTTTCTTTTGGTTCAAATATAAGGTTTAGATCTCTGACTAGAATTATATTCGAAGGAGGGAAAATCTCTAAAAAATCTACTAGCGTTTGCAAAAAATCTTTCTTCTCAGAGTCCTTGACAGGAACATAAAGATTGAAGAGTGAGAGATAAATCTTACTTGGAATATGTTAGAGTTCAGTGAATATCCAATGCTGAGTCTCAAAGGAGATTTCTACGTGAAATTTTTCCTTCGCCCACAAGGTTGCAAGGCCACCTGAAGAGCCCCTTGCACTGATGGATTTTCCTGCATTTTTCTTCCATTTCTGATTGATGATTTCTAGAAGGGTGTCCCCTTCAATTTTTTTCTCTTAGAGCAAGATAATATTGGGAGGGTCGCTTTTTAGAAGGTATTTGATTGCTTCAGCCTTTTAATTATTCCCCAAGCCTCTGCAATTCCAAGAGACTATATGCATTATTTACTGGAGTGGGGAGGGCCTCCCTTGGGGGGCCTTGTTCTTGTATTCCTTCCAATGGACATTTCAATGGTAGGTTGGCTTCCTTGCATTTGTTTCCTCTCTGCTTCTTCTTCTCTTTCTTCTTTATGATATTTTATCCTTTCCCTTTTTGAGTGTCTTTCAAAAGACTCATCCTCTGAA
This sequence comes from Picea engelmannii, assembly GCA_009831015.1. NCBI lineage: Eukaryota > Viridiplantae > Streptophyta > Pinopsida > Pinales > Pinaceae > Picea > Picea engelmannii. The sequence continues at coordinate 186,534 of ML780131.1, read as the reverse complement.
GATCCATAGTTTTTCGAAGGTTTCTTTTTTATTATATCTGCATAGGAAGGGGAGGAGGAAGCTCCAATTGGGGAGTCGGGATGGATCTCAACATTGTTTTTTCATATTGTGAGAGAAAGGATCTTCTGCTCAATTTGCTCGATCATTGGATCCAAGATTTTTGGGGGGTTTCTGAGGATTTCAAAGGGGTTTTTGGAAGCCACTGGGATTGGTGGGGCTGAGCTCCCTTCCCCATGGGAATTCTCTATAGTGGGGGCACCACACCCCTTTGATGTCCCTTTTCCTTTGGATCCACTATTGTGTTTTGACGAGGCTTCTTTATGAACCTGTGTCCATTGGTTTCCTTTCAATTTTTCCACCTCCTCCTCGACTTTATTTTTTCAATGCCGGGAGAAATGACCATAACCATGACAATACCTAAATTTAAATGGGAGCTAGGCATAGTCCAATTCTTGGATGTAAGACCAATATGAAAGATTTAGTTGTATGGATTCTAGGATTCCAACCTCCAGATCAACTTCCACACATATTCTTTCACAGGAATATTGTTCCTTTGTCTCTACTTTGTCAATGTATTTTTCCAGGATGTTTCCAATGGCTTCTAGGGACTTCGGGTTCCAACAATGCAGGGGTAAATGAGGAAGGCGGACCCAGACTGGAACAACCGATGGGACGTCTTTCATTGGATAAAAATATGGGGACCATTTTTTTTGGTACAAACCTTGAGGGCCCATAAAATATGGTTCGTTCCTGAAGATGAGATTTTTGTCTTCTATATTGTCAAAAATAAAAACGAAGAATCCCCTACCAACCAGATGGATTATAGTTCATTCCTTTACTAGAGGAATCAAGTTCCTCTGCACCCATGCATATACATATTTGGGAGAAGGTCATAAGCCCATGAATTTCCCAATGATCCCCCACTCATTCAGGTTCAAAGAATATCTACAGGTTTCTTCTGCTGGTAGGTTGATTGAAGGGATGTTGTCCATTTTTTTATGAATTTCTGGTGTGATTTTGAGGTAGGTCGTTTGTTGCATGAAATGACGAGCTTCATGAATGCGTCTATATCAAGTGGTAGAGTGGGTGTGGGATCCTCGAGGCCCCCTTCTGGGGCCATGGTGAGAGAGAAGGTGGGAAGAGGGTGCACCAGAGAGCACACACATGGCCTGGGTATGGTTTTTACTAGTAACTCCACATTCTTTTAAGGATTTTAAGTAAGTTATTATTGGTTGATTCAAAAATTCCATTACCTTGATGGTAATATCTAGAATAATATTGGAATTTAATTCCTTTTTCCATAACAAATACATTCAAATCCATCGAAGAAAAATAAGATGCATTGTCAAACATTAAGGATTTTGGAATTCTGAAGTGTGAAATGATCTGATTTTCGAGGAATGAAATCACCTGATTAGTGTTGACTACTCTTAAAGGTATAGATTCAAGCCAACTGCAATCCATTACTGTAAGGATGTATTTATTTTGAAGGGAGAAGGAGGGATTGATCGACCCAATGATGTCAAGGCCCCATTACTGAAATGGTTGATCAATTGTCACTGGCTACAAATGGAAAGTAGATTTCTTCACTTTTCCAACGACCTTTTGGCATGTAACACATTTTCAAGCCATATCAAGAGCATCTATAAACAACATAGGCTAGTAATAACCATCTTTGAGGACTTTATGAGAAATTATTTTTCCACCGAAACGACCTCCTTCATTACTCGAATGCAATTCATTTGGAACTTTTCTAGATTCATCCTTTTCTAAGAAACATAATAACACTCCATCAAAAAATTTCCTAAAAGGGACATCAGTAATCATTTGAAAAGGACCAGATCTAAGTTTTAATTCCCTTCTATTTTTCAGGCCGAGATATTCGAGAGTAGTCCCATGTGTTAAATAAAATTTAATTTTAGAATACGAAGAATCCATTGTGGTTTGTGCACAAAAAAAATGATTTTTACAGGGCATTGACTCATTTAATGAAACAAATTTATTATTAGGTTGATCTACTTAATCAACCACTAATTTGAAAATACCATGACCTCTAACAATCTGAGTTTGTTTAATATCAATATCGTAATCTTGAAGAGAGGTAATCCAATGATCCCTCTTCTCTCCAAGTTATTTTTGAACCAATAAATATCTTATTGCGGGGTGTGGGATGATAACTTTAGTTCTAGATTTCAATAGATAAGGCCTAAATTGTTTTATTTCTTTAAACACAACAAAATATTGTTTATATACTAGTGGATAGTTCAATTCTACTCTTTTAAAGGAATAACTCATGAATGAAATGGGGATTTCATTATTTTCATCATTTTTCTGGGTAAGTACTGCAACATATGATCTATCTGATACGAAAGTGTAGAGGATAAAGTATTTGGTAAAATAGGGACTCATTAAGGATGGATCTTATGTTATAGTTTGTCTGATGGAATTAGAGGCCTAGTTTTCATGCGATCCCCATTTAAAAATAACATCCTTTTTATCATATTCTTCATGGGTCTAACCATCTTGGAAAAACTAGGAACAAAACTTCTAACAAAATTTATTTTCCCAAGAAAATACTGCATGGTTGTTTTGGATGATGGAGGAGAAAGGTTGGCTATAGCTTGTGTTCTTTCAAGGTCTATCATCATTCCATTTTTGGATACTATAAAACCAAGTAACTTTCCACGATCAACAAAAAAGATTGATTTCTTAGGATTCAATGAAATACCATACTTACGACAATATACTATTACACTCCTTAGGTGGGATAAGTGATATTTTTTAATCTTTGAAAATATGGTAACATCATCCAAATAAACAACCACCAACAGATTTATAATCCCACAAAAAATCTATATCCATGGCCCTTTGGAAAGTGGCTCCAGAAATAATTAGGTCGAAAGGCATTTTACAATAAGCATAAGTGCCCCAAGGGGTCTAGAATGTAGTTTTAAGATGATCTGATGGAGACATAAGGACTTGGTTATATCCAAAAAAACCATCCAATAAGGATAGTCTTTTAGCACCAGACACTTGTTGTAATATTTGTTCCATGGGAGGAACAGGATAATTATCTTTGTCGGAGGCTCGGTTTAAGCTGTAGAAATTGACACAAAGTCATATTTCCCCATTCTTCTTCCTTACCGAGACTATCTTGGACACCCATTGGGTATGTCGAACAAGAAAAATGATCTTAGTTGTTAACAACTTGTTCAATTATTTCTTAACTATAGGTTCTAATTTTGGATTCATATTTGTTATTTTTTGTTGGAACAGTTGGGATTGAGGTTTCATTGGAATTACATGTTGTATTATGTTTGGATCAAAATTTTCCAGATCTTCATAAGTCCAAGAAAACACATCTTTCAATTCTGTAAACAAATTAATAAATTCTAAATTTTCTTGTTGTGTGCACTCTGTTCCTAGATAATGTTCTGGGGATGGTCATCTGTTCCTAAATTTACTGTTTCATATTGCAGTGAGGAACTATTCATTTTACAGTTAACCACTCCTTTAAATTTGTCATGTAAATCATAAAAAATTCCAATCTACTGAGATATTTAGGGATCGAATTTACCATGTGAGATGAACCCTTAGATGATCGTGAATCACATATTACAGTAAAATCATGAAGATTTTCATCATGATTATTCTCATCAATCACAACACCTTGAAAAGTATCTTCCATATGAAATAAATTTATGATCTGTTGATCATCATCAAAAACCCGCTAATTAGTGATGTTATCTGGAATTGACGGCCTTAATATCAATTCAATAGAAAATGAATTATGAGAGAAACCTTCAGTAGGAAATAATCTTGATGCTACGTTTTCCAATAAATCCGCTTTAGAATTTCTATATCTAGGAATATAACTTATGTTAAAAGGAAAAAATCTATTAATCAAGTTTCATACCTCGTTTTGGTAGTTTTTAAGATGAACATATACACAGTGAATGGCATTTTTTTACTTGCTTGACTACAATTTTAGAATCGCCAAATATAGCTAAACATTTAGCAACGAGGTCAATTTCTTTCTTGAGTCCCTCCGAGAAAGATTCATACTCTGCAATATTATTTGTGCAGTCGAATTCTAATCTATAAGAAATAAATTTCTTATTTTCTTTGGGATATATCAATATACAATCGACACCAGCTCCTTCAGGTGATTTATACCCATCAAAGCACAAAGACCAAATTTCATTGTTCTCATAACTATGTACATTACTTACAGTATGATTAGAGGTCATTACTTGAGTCCAGACTGATATTTCAAATTGTTGATTAGGGTATGCAATAATATATATTTCAGCAACAAAATTCCCAAAGAAAGTATTCATACCTTGATTTTCTAATGCATTCACACTTGGGACAAAAGGTTTGCTTGGATCATTCAGATCTGTAACTATGTACTTTAGATAAAATTCCCTATTGACCCTAATTTTATTTGGATGACTAGTGAGTGAAAACCATAGGTGAGACCAATATGTAGCAAAATAACCATTAAGTTACTGAGACCAATCATTACTTAGGAACATGCCATACACTTCTGGAATATCTTTTATTACTATGTCGATTACCAGATATACTTTTGAATTGGATGACAACCTTATCAAAACATCTTTAAGATTGCCAACCACTGTAACATAAGGTCTATCCAACTGAATGGTTTTCATATCAGATGGATTAACTTTATCATTTATTTTTTGAGAAATTGACAAAGGCATCACATTTGATGAAGCCCCGGAGTCGACCATACAATTTTGTACATTTCTGTTAAATATTTTGAATGTTAATAGAAAAGGTGGCACATTAGACCTCTTTCATGGTGTGGGAGAAGGATTCAGAGGTTGTTTATTTTTATCTGATGCATCCAAGGGTATTTTTTCCAGGTTTGCTACACTTTTAACTGGAACATCCTTCTTTTTATTTTTGTTTTCATCTAGACTTTTATCTAGAGCATCCCTCTTCTTATTGTTATTGTTTTCAACTATGCTTTGTAACATTTTCTGTTGGATGTAAGGAAATTTAACCAACTCATAGATAGAAATATTTTCTTTTAACCTCTTAAAATCCTCAATAGGATCATAGTCTAAATCGAAGAAATAAAACTTCTTCGATGTTTCATCCTGTTTCGTTTGTTTTGATATTGCATTTTTTTTTTGCGTCAGGTGCATATTTGTTTTGATCTTGAGGCTAATTTTTACTACGAGTATTATAAGGATGTTGAGTATTATGTACTATTTCAAAGTTGTCTTGAAAAATTCTATCTAAAAAATGTATGAAAGATGGAAGGGATGAATCTCTTTCATTAGGTGTTCCCTCATCCTCATTTTCTACATCATTTTTTTGTTCAACTGGGACATCATAAGTATTAACAGATCTAGCTAATAATACTTGTATAGCATGGTGTAATCCTTCTAAACTCATACCTTCAGCTAGAGGGTTTGTATTATTGGGAGGATTTTGAGGTGGTCTTCTAAAAGGTGTTCGATAAATTCCTTTGCTAGAAGATCATTCCTATGTGGCTCGTTTTAGATCTACAACCTGGTTGGATAAATTTTGAAAGGATTTTTGCAAGATTTCCATATCTATGGGTTCCCGATCTTTCTTACTAGAAGGTGGTTTAGTGAGAAATTATATCTTCTTCTTGGAAGAAGAAGTTTATTCACTTTCAGGATTTGTGTTATCCTTCAAGATGAGCATGTCCTTTTTAATGATAATTGCTTCTTCAAAAGCATCTAACATAGTATTATTTTTAGACCTTTTATCCCACATGGTTGTAGTGTGATGTAAATATTTAGCATAATATGCAACAATCATATTTTCTATAGGCATAGAATATGTAGGAATCTTATTTTTTATTGTAAGAAATCTTTGGTTAAAATATTTAACTTTTTGTTGGGGATTCATCTTCATACTGGATAACTCCATGAATAATACTTCATGAGATTTTTCGTCTCTGAATTTTTCTAAGAAAAAGATTTCAAATCTATCCCAGGAAACAATAGTTTGAGTTTGTTGTGCGAAGTACCATGTGGAAGCATTTCCCTCAAAGGTATAAGTAAAAATCATGCATACTACATATTCATGTTCTACATTTCTAAGCCTAACAACCAACATGAATTTTTTTTATATGATCCTCAACTGAATATTTAGAATCGGGATCAAATTTAGGTAACAATTTTTCAGGATGCTTAGGTAAGGGAGGTTGATGTCCTGGTATGGATACAACATCTTGGTCAAGTGAAGGTCTGGAGAGATTATTTTTATTAGCCATATGGGATGAAGTCTGTGAGTTATTTGAATTTTGATATTGTTCAGAAGATGAAATTTCTTCATCATAGGATTCCCCTCCGAAAGAAGGTGGAGAAGCGTCAGGTAGTGAAGTAGGAATACTAGATCCCCCAACACCTAGAACAAGTGTTTTAGATGGGTTAACAAAAATGCCGTGCACCGTGTAATTTGGTGTGCTAGTAGTAGGAACATTTTCCTATTGACCAGAAAGGTTAAGAGGTTGATGTAATTAGTCACCCAGTTGTCTAAGTCTGGCCAAGGTATCATGAGTTCTTATTACTGATTGATGAGAATTATGGATAATCTCATGTACATCAAGTCCCTGAGGAAGCGATGGCATAGGTTCAACAAGAATAGATTGAGAATGTGGTTCGTGTGGAATAATAGGTTGGGCTTCAGACGTAGTGGTTGTATTAGGTATAACAGTGAATTTTGAGCGACTACAAGTTATAACTGGAGAGAAATTGTTAGGAGGTGTCATTTGACCCCCTCATGCCATCAATATCTTACAGGCCCTCCTTCTAGCACCATTTGTTGACGAGCATGTAGTGAACACTCATCAATTGGAAGGGGAAAGTCCAGTCTGAGGTTGTCTAAGTGTAAGGTAGCTAGAGAGGTAGTGGGGAGGCCCAGAGGGCCCATAGTGATAATAGTGGAGGTCATTCAATGTAAGGTGGACTAGGTCCACTATATTATTAAATAAGGTCCACTATGGTAGTTATATATAATAAATGTAAGAGGACTTCTTAGAAGATTCTACTTCTAGAAGATTCCTCCTCTAGAATGTTCTTAGGTGATGGTAGCACTATATAAAGGGGTTCAAGCAATGTAATGAGACATGAAGAGAAATATTGTATTTGGAGCT
>ML780131.1:150277-177867 GCA_009831015.1 Picea engelmannii | reverse complement strand
GGAGCTGAAGCTCATTAGGAGGATGCCCCCTCGAAGAGGCAAGTGAACAGGAGAGGATCCCTTCCATAATAGGATCCATTGTATGGTGTTTCCCTACCTCAAGGGTTTGATAATAATAAAGTGTGGTTTCTTCTATCTTGCTTGTGGATCTATTGCGTATTCAGTATTTGTGGTGATTATATTTGCAGATCTGGTATAGGTACTTAACACTAAGTAACCTAATCTGTTTGAGATAACTTACCCTAACGGGTTTTACGGCTCCGTTAGCTGATAAAGGTATCCAAAAACAAATAACTAACTATAGATTAACAAAAATGTACTATATACATTCACTAATGTATTTACATTAAATATATATTAATAAATACTACAAACCTTTAATTAAAAAATATACAATACATATATATGTACAAGGTTTATATAAAGCCTTGTGAATCTAAAATTTCACTACTGGAAACAAAACTCAAGTAACATATGAATATACCAAATTCTCAAACTAATTACTAATTTAATTAAAAAAACTCAAACTATAAAAAAATGAATGAATCCAGTCCCTGAGGTGTAGGACAATCGGTGATGGAGTGTGTTGTTAAGCCACTCCGTGTTGAAAAGTCACCGGTTCAAAACCTGCGGGGACAAAAAATCCAACCATGTTAAGGGTTGGTGTGCCTCAGGCCGGGTGCGATCCCTAGGTGATTTTGATGGCTTAGATGCCCCTGAGTCGCGGTTTCTCAAGCCACAGGTTAATCCCGATGCCAACAGGTTCGGCCACATTAACAAACAAAAGAAAAAATGAATGAATGAAAATTGTAATGTTTTAACTTAAATGGGAAAAACACTTTAAGTTTAAATGTTAGTTCTTATTCATTCAGAAAATGATAACTAAACCAAAATAATAAAATAAAACTAACCTATTACTTATCAACAACCAAAACAAAGTTATGATTATGCCTTCCTGTGTAATAATTTCTCCAACAACTTGTCTTCCAAAGAGAAATCTAAGGAAACCAATTTACCGAGTAGCAAGACTTATGGTATTACCCAAAGAAATTTAGATAATTAAGTAGTTGATATGTCACTTATGAAACATAAAGGAAATTTTCAAAATCAGACCCATTATGACAATTTATGAACCAATATGCAGGGAGGGAAATAATTCCAACCAACCTAATTGATTATAACAAATTAAAAATATATGAATTAACTCAAAATATTGAGATATTTTCCTTACAATTGAAATATCATATGGATCTTAATAATTTGGAATAATAGACTATAGTTTATAAAACATAAATGACATGAACAAAATGAAAACTTCAAATCAAGTAATTATAAAACAAATCAAAGTTAATTTAATCAACACACATTGAGATTACAAGAATACGAAATTAGACGACCAATAGAATAATAATACCAAAAAAAATTTTTGATAGGAAAAAATCCATTGGGAAAAATGTTTATTCATATCCTCCTTCAATATAAACTTTAGTCCATTGTCCAAGAATTTCAATCGTGTCTCATTTCAAAATAACAAAAGTATTTAAACAAAACAACAATTGACTCTCGTATCCACATGATAGAGGAAGATATTTTCAAAAATAGAGTAGTTGAGAAATCAAATTCTAATCTAAGTTATAATAACAATATTCATAACAACTTATACAAAGTTTGTTATAACAATCAAAATTAAATCTCCAATTGTTTGGAGATGAAGCCTATTTACTAATCAAAAGAACACCAGAAAATCCATAATCTTTAATGGCTAAGAAGCACATATAACATACATCAATCCATTTGAAGACCTGAAAATAAATATTAGATAAAATTGTAACTTTGATTAACTAAATTAAGACTTGCTACATAATCTTTGGTTTTGTAGCTAGTCTAAAAACAATAATAAAAACAAATCATGCTAAATAAAACAAACACAACCGAAATGAAACTAAATTTTGTTACCCAAATCAAACATTCAAGAATGTAGAAGCATTCATTTCTGATCCAATAACAAGGTTGACATTTGTTGAATTTTTTATGATTATGTACCCATAATTTTTTGTCTTTTTAATCGCCTGAGATATGCATTTATGTGATTGAATATTTAGTTTCGAGTTATCCGTTTGATTGTTTCTATTTCGAATCATCCTGGACAAAACATGACCAACCCTTATTCCTAAAATAAATTTTGTAGGCTTGGTGTGAATGTTTAATCCTTTTTATTTGTTCCATATATTTTTCTTCAATCACTGAATACATAGGTCATGACTGATAATCAACATAATATGGCATTAAATCCTTCAAACTAGTTATGATAGTTTCTAAGGACCTCTTAGGAAAAAACTCCTTCTTCCTTATTTTCATTTTCTTTGCAGGTAAAGCAATATTTTGATGCTGTAAAGACGAAAGAGGATCTCTTTGGAGTTGAATTTCAATATGAGCCTCATGTGGAAAATTCTGAGGAGGTAAAACCTCTTCAGCATCCTGATTAATGTCAATAGTAGGGTTTTTGTGCTGGGGTAAAAACTGATTTCTTACTAGGAAACTTTCCCAACTGTCCCCAATACTAGCAAGATGACACTCAACCAAGGTACACATAAGAACGTGATGGAACATATTGGTTTTAGGTTTTTGATTTGGGTGTTGATAAAACTTAGAAATCTTTTGCAAACTTTTGTGAAAATAAAAAGGAAAGTCTAAATGAAACCCTAGGAAAACCATAAGAAAACGTATATGAAAATAGAATACCATACCATAGCATCCCTCATAGTTTATGAACTATTTGATAATTAACAAGATACCATGCCATCTAGGATGGAATAATTCCAAGGGAATACCCTTAATATGGTACTTTGTTTTCTCATATGTCAAAAGAGACCACCAAGGGATGTTTTTAACCTTAACGTTTTTAAACCATTTATCCCCTAAAAGAGGAAGACCAATAGATTTGGAAATAAATTCCTCATTAATATTGAACTAGACATGTCCTACCTTATCCTTAGCACCATCTAAGGTCTTGGAAAATTCCCTGGCCACTTCCAAATTAAACCCCTTAAATGACTGAATGAAAACTAACCAATGAACCTGGGTGATCTTATCATTTACATCGTCATCAATTAATAGATTTTGTGGGCCTCTTATTTCTATTCGGATTATAGGGGCCATAATATTTTTGAAAGGATTGACAATGAAGGCAGACCAGAGCATAGACATGAAAATTTTATTAGGGAAATAATAGTGAAGACAAGGCAAGGTAAACACGTAAGAATCAACGAAGGTGGAGCCAACATACTTGATACCAAATGAGAAAAGGAGGATTTGAGGATAACCTGAAATCATCTAGCACTCGGAAAGTTGATTATCGCCTGCAGAGCATAGGACAACCAAGTTCAAAATAACATGACTCATGTAACACTCCCTATCTACCACAAAACCCTGGCCTGAAATCAAGGACATCCCTACTGATGCAGTTATGATTAAGGATGTAACCAGAAGGTCGGTCGATAGGAACGAGAAATCATAAAGGAATATGGTGCAACACAAGGTTTTATAAAGGGACATAAAATATAGATCAATCACTTAGAGTTTGGAATGGGTTTCTGAACCTTATATTACAATAGTTTATCATAAGGTTTAGTTTAAGGTTGATTTGTGTCATAGGTTTAGAATAATCAAACATAACAAATTTCATATTTCCATATCAAATTTATATTTAGGAGATAATATATTCCTTAAGTCTTAATCCTATAATCAACATACTTCATGAACCCTTTTCTGATGTTTATTTTATCTAGAAGAAAGGATAGTATTTGAATTATGCAAAGGAAAACCATCATAGAGTTTCTTCCAGTGGTTTTTCACAAAAAGAGGCTTTAAATTCATGCTTTGAAGTCATGATTTAAATAAGAAAAAGAATCATTAATGTTGAAATGGGTACTTGACACTCAGAGGCAGGGGGTGAATCAGTGTCACAAAACTTTAGTACAATTTTCCACTTTTCACAAATTAATTGAACAACAAATATTCATTTCATTTTCTCGATCAATATATATAAAAAATAAATAATTTATTTATTAAATAAATTCAATGAATACATAAGATCAATCTTTGAATATCATCTTCATACAATTATGAGAGACCCAACTCTTTGTTACAAGACCCAACTTGTAGTTCTCAGATCCAACTGAGAAATGAGGAATCCAACCCTCATAACAAGTCCCATGTTGTTGATCTCAGATCCAACTAAGATGTGAGGAATCCAATCATCATACAAGACCCAACTTGTAAGCATGCACCAACCTAATAGAATGAAATTTCATTGAATCCATTATATATAAATATATACTTCAAGAAATTCAACTACACTATCTTCCCAACATTCCTTTTGTTTATATAGTCTTCCAACTAGTGTGAATTTGAATCATTGTGTCTTTTCATATTTGAACAATTGTACCTGTTGGCACAAGGGAAGACCCAAGGTTCAATGCTACAACAATGCACTAAGAAAACCCTAACTACTAGCCCTTTTGGAAACACCTACGAAGAAGATGAAGTCTCACCTGAGGTAGAGGCAGGGGTGGTTGCAGGACTCCAGTGTCTGTAACCTTGTCTGGGACACAGATTTGTGTTTAAAACACTCTAACAAAGCACTTAGCAGTTATAGTTCATCAATATTCAGCCTTAATTTACAGTGTAGATAAACCCTAAAAATAGATCAACACAATATTTATAAAGATCCAATAGGTTCAAGTACTAAGCATACCAACATAGATCTGATCTAGCATTTATTCAAATTATTCAACACTAAGATACCATATTAGATCCTTTTAAGCATACATCAGTTCACTAAGCATTCAATCACATCGACAAGAGAACAACAATAAAGCACATAACAAACACAATGTAGGATATACATGGTTCACCCCCACCTTGGGGCTACATCCACCAACTCTTATTATTTATTTCTTTCTTTCAATATTCTACATGCACAGAGCCATGATATCTTACTCCGCGAAGGACAAGAGATCTGCACACCTATCTAGATCCTCCTTCCCTGAAGTACAACACAAATCCTTCCAGATTCTCTTACAATCACTTTCACTTAGCTCTGCAAGTCTCACGCAGTATGAGCAAAGAAATTACAATTACCACTTTCACTTAGCAATTAACACTTAGCACTTAGCACACTCTCACACTGACCTCTTCTTACATCACATAGATATCTATTTATATATTACAAAATGGGCCTAAACATGGGTAAACCCATGCGACGACATCCCCATTCCCATTACATAAGCCCAAAACCCAAAAATCCCTAAAAAGGGGTCAAGATCCCATGATCTCTGCTTCGAATTGCGCTCTGTCTTTGATAGCCTGTCAAATTCCCAAAAGTTGGTCAAACATGACGAAGGATTCTCAAAACTTGGTCAAGGGCCAACAGGCCCCCAACACTCACTTGTGACTCATCCCAAGTCACTGTGGTATGGGTAGTTGTGCCTCAAAATCCTCAAGCTTGGCTTGAACTGCTTCGACCTATTTCTACGTCAGGGCCTCCTGCTCGACGAACTCTTGGATGACTACTTCATTGAAAGGTCCCTCTAAACGTTGTTCAACTGCAGCAACTACTTGTTCCAACTCTGCGTGTCGGCCTTCAATATCCTCAAATAGTTGGCAAGCTTCGTCCTGGACTGGTTGGAGCCTTTGAGTCACTTCCATGACTTTTCTCTAAATGGTGTGGACCTGCTACTGAGAATTCCATTGTTCTTGGGATCGCTTCATCCTTTCAATTGATGACAAGAGCTTCAATTGTGCCTATATTGTTGTTGCTTGCTTCTTTTCCTCTTGGAGCTGTGACTCCAGTAATTTTATCTCAATATCTTCAGTGAGTCATTCATAATTCTGTGTGCTACGAGCACTTAGCTATTTTCATTCCAGAGAGAATGTTATGATCCTACTAACTGTGCTCTGGGCAGTGGATTCTCTTTGATCTCACACATCCTATGGGGTAATTGGCACTGTTCATAGCTTAAGGTCTACGATTCTCTATTGAAGTTGTTGGATAACTTCCGCGAGCTTCTCTACTTGATGTTCCACTATGTCTTCCTCCTTTTTCTCTAAGCCTGTCATAGAGCGAAGTGCTCTGCTGAGTGCTTCTTTTACTCTCACCCACTCTACGAGCAACTGCTCTTTTTCTTATTGTATCTGTGCTTTCTCTTCTTCAAACTTAACTTGGAGGGAAGCCTTCTCTTGCTGCCCAAATCGAAGTTGCTCAATAACTACTTTTTGTACATTATTTAGGGCCTTTGTGGCCTGTTCAGTTTCTTCCTATGCATGACGAAGGAAATCTTCGGTCACATCGACTAGTCTACGAAGTTGGGCAGGCTCATCTCCCAACTCAGGTGCTTATGGTGGTGGGGGCACAGTGGATACTGTAAAGCTGGATTGAATGTCATGTTGTAACCCTCTAAGTTCAATCTCGATTCTATCATACATCTCCTCCTACTTGGCTTCATGTTTCTGCAAGATGTCCTGCAAGGCATCTGCTACAGCTGCGATTATAAAGTCGAAGTCATCCATAGTAAGCATAGTTTGCATCTTAGTCAAGGTGGATCTAGATTTCTTTCGAGAAGTGGATTTTGTGGGAGAAACCTTCCTTTTATTCAAGGGATCGACCTCATCAGTAGGGTCCCTGGGCAGTGTTACTTCACCTTTCTTCTGATGGTCTTCTTTTCCATTTGTCTCTTCTAATTTGTCATCACCCCCTCATCCAGGTGATACTGAAGTAGCTCATTTCGATGCGTTGCTCAATTTTTGGACCTCTTCGGTCTTCTTCCTTCTGCTAGGTCTAGCATGATCCTTTGCTTCATGAGTGGTCTCAGGGATACCAATTAGTTCAGGGTCTGACATTTCTGTGGGGTATGAGGGGATGAGGAGTTCTACTGACCATCCCTTGGTGATCTATTCAAGGTCCTCCTCTATAATATTGTAGCACGATTAAAGCTCTTATTTGTGCTCATATGCATGTGTGGTGATATAAATGAAGTGTCGATCTATGCGGAACTTCATGAGGGATCAGAACTGATGCAGGGTGTTTGGCATAATGCAAGGGACAACTTCAATATCCCTCCTTAGTTGGAGATAATAGGTATGAAATACCGCGTTCGACTGCCACTTATTTCCCATATCTCTTGAGTACCAAAGCATGGTGAACTTCGTAGTGAGCGGCTTGAATAGATCAATGTCTTGGAAGGTCACACCTTCTGGCATTTCCCAAGCAATAAATGCGATGAGGATCAGGAGCTAGCTAAAGTGGAACTCATAGCCCTGATCCTGAGCTCCAAGATAGTCTAATTCCAGCTGGTTGACCAAGTACTTCGCCAAGTTCATATGGAGTCCTTCTACACATTTCCCTGTTAGGTCAACAATGAACCCTATGACTTGAATAGGTCTGTTCTTCCTCACTAGTGTCATTCTGGATGGAAGCTACCTTGTAGCCTCGCGTTCCCTTTTCTACATCGTCGTAAGTGTCCTTAATTATTTTTTCCAGGGCACAGTCAGAAGCCTTCCTTGGGTAGAAGTCTTGTGGGTCAGGTCCTTGTATTTTCAATCTGGTGATCCTATGTATCAGCGTTAGATCGACTGTAATGCGTTTATATAGCCATATTTAGTCGATTGGTAACATGATAGCAGGATCTTAACACAAGCGTTAACCTCCTGGTGCCTTCGAAACTGTGGGATCTTCATCACATTCAAAAGGGTGGACTACGCGAGGTTCATAGTCCATGGATGGGGGATTATTTTTTATTTCTTCCCCTTTGTCCTAATTAGATACTTTTAAGGAGCAAGCATGATGAAATTCTTGCAGTCACCTAGGTTGAAGTCGTTGAACTTCAATGTCGCGATCTTATCTTACTGCGTTAGGACTGCACATATTCCCTTCGGGAGGTACGCAGTAACCATGGTGTAGTCATAATCCCTCAGGACACTGTCACGACTCACCACACCAGCCATAGGTAGGATGTAGTCAGGTAATATGGTTGGGATTAACTTCGCATTTTCTAGATCATCTCTGTGTTGGGTTCTCTTCTTTGCTTCTAGTTGGGATGGTCCGGATCCACGAGCAGTCGATGGAGAGGCTTGCACTCCTTGTGTGGATGAAGCTTGAATTCCTGTGGATATCACTCTCTCAGCCATCATATGAATTAAAACTTCCTCAACTAACTACTCCACAGTGCTAAGCTCGTCTGACATGCACACTCTCAATCAAAAAGATCGGGTGGATGGATGAGTGATCAAAGCAATAGAATCTGTGTCGATCTTTCTAAACACAACATGGTATGAATGGGTTCTCTTGTTAGCTCTAATACAATTTGAAAAAGTGTTCTTGGTGAAAAAGTCGATGGAATAAGTAGACACAATGTAATGGATCTCTCCAATGGATAATAATCTTTCCATCAATGAAGTTATGTCCATTACGGCGTAGTCCCAATGGTCTAATGGTGAGATTTTTGGTCATAATTGTTGTTCTAACTGTTCTGGAATGTTGGTCAAACAGTTATAATACTTCCAATGGTCATATCTCTTCACCATGGTGAAGTGCCATGGGACATTATTCTGATCTACTGGAAAAGTTCTAATTTTGCAAATCTTCCTTCTGCGAAGTTCCCTCTGGGCCCTTCTGTAACATTTCGACCTTTTCTCTCTTATTACTAAGTTTTCTAGCCTTATTCCCAGTGATCTTTGTCTCGGTATTCCTCTTTCCATTCTGATTCTTGTCTTCTTTTGGCATAGCAGCTTCGCGTTGTTGAGATTCTTTCATAGGATCAAAGAGTAATACTGCTTCTCTATCTAGGTTAGGTGCTCTACTCATCTATGAATCTTCTTGTGTTCTTTCAACTTCGTGATCCATGTTTCTGGTCCTAATCAACTTCAATCATTTTTCCTATTCTGCAATCAAGTGTGTTATCTTCCTAGTCATGAAATATTTTAATTCCTTCTTTTTATGTTCTAGGGCCTCCTCTTCTTTTCTTCTGGTCTGATATTTCTCAATCCAGGTTTTTCCTAATAACATAGTAAATGGAGCATTGTTCTCAATGAATCTAACAATCTCAAAATCTTCCTCTATCAAAGCTCCATGAGCACTCATAGAGACCTAGGTTAGTCTTCCACATAGGGTTATCATCTTTCCCCTGAATAGTATTATTCCTCCCAATGAAGGATTAATATTAGGGTTTCCTAAAGCTTCCCAAGTTATTTCTATCATGATGTTTACATGTGTTTCCTCATCTAGAACAGAGTCTATGTCAAAGTCTCTTATTCTTGTTTCTATGCATTCTTTTTCTTTGAAGATCTCCAATAAGTTGATATCTTTATGATCATTTAGGTTTTCTTTCATTTGTAGTAGTATAGTCTTTGATTCTTTCTGGGGTTCTCCTATGGTCTTAGTTTCGTGACCTTCCTCAAGGTTTTCTTGTCTCATTTTCATTCTGTCAAGCTTAGAAATCATTCTAGGGCAATCTAAAACTTCAAGGTCCATAGCTTTACAACAAATACAACTAGGTATTCTTCCAGGGAATTCCTTAGCAAGATGTCCCGGTCTTCTGTAACTGTAAAAAAGGGTTAATCCTCTTTTCTTTTTTTAAATTATCCCCAACCTTTCCTATACTGTGCACTAGGATCATAGTAGCTAACCTGCAAAAAAATATTTATAGGATCTTGCATCCATTTCTTAGTCCAAATATTCTTTCTATGCATATGAATACCATATATTTCATTATTTCTATTAGATATACTCATATCAAACCTTCTATCTTCTAGTTGTGCCCTAGTTTTCATACTAGGAAAACATTTATCAAACATACCTAGATCCATATTCTTGAAACAAAAATTTCCACTAATCTTTCATTCAACAGAGCAAAAACCTTCTAGATCTAAGACTTTCACTATTCTTACCTTTATCAGAGCACAAAGCTTCGATATCTTACCTATTTTCTTCGAATTTGACTTCTCTTCTTAGCACAGAGCTTTACAGGTCAAGTAGAATACTATGCACTAAGGCAACGGATCTACGCATAGAGCTTTCTTTCTTTCCTTCAGTTCCAACCAATCACAATTTTGGGTCCCAAAAATGGAACCATTTGTTGGCACAGGGGAAGACCCAACATTCAACGCTACAATAGTGCACCAACAAAACCCTAACTACCGGCCCTTTCGACAACACCTGCGAAGCATATGAAGTCTCACATGAGGTACAGACAGGGGTGGTTGCAGGAATCCAGTGTCTGCAACCTTGGCTGGGACAAAAATTTGTGATTACAACACTCTAACAATGAACTTAGTAGTTACATTTCGTTAATATTCATCCTTAGTTTACAATGCAACTAAACCCTAACAACAGATCAACGCAATATTTATACAAATCCAATAGATTCAAGTACTAAGCATACCAATATAGATCTGATCTAGTATTTATTCACATTATTCAACACTAAGATACCATATTAGATCCTTCTAAGCATACATCAGTGCACTAAGTATTCAATCACACAGACAAGAGAACAACCATAAAGCACATAGCAACCACAACACAGGATATACGTGTTTCAACCCCACCCTGGGGCTACGTCCACCAACTCTTCTTCTTTATTTCTTTCTGTCAATATTATACATGCACATAGCCATGATATCTTACTCCGCAGAGGAAAGGAGATCTGTGCACCTCACTAGATAATCCTTCCCTGAAGTACAACACAAATCCTTCCACAGTCTCTTACAATCACTTGCACTTAGATCTGTAAGTCTCACACAATATGCACAAAGCAATTACAATTACCACTTTCACTTATATCGGTTCATTTTTCCTCATGATTTGATCACGGACATGGATCAACTCATTAGATCATACTCGTGCTTCTGCCGCATTCTCGTTTAACCAACTTGATCATATTCGATCATTGTATTGTTCCGATGTAACTTACTGTCGAATGAAACCTATATGAGGCGCTTACTTCAACCCATATGATCACAGGCATAGAGCCATAGGCCTATCAATTGAAGCATTGTATTATCTTTTTCCTTTATTTCATATGACCAACGACGGTGACCAAATGCTAATCCAAACGAGTGCTTGAGTGCTTTAAAAAATCAACGGTCACGATTCAATCTTCGAATGAGATGGACGACTGACGAGACTTCTCCCTTCGAAACTTTTGTATTTGAAACCTTTAAAAAATTTTGAATTAGATCTCCTGAACAGATCGGATGGTTTACGTTTATTTCAATGAAATGTATCAATCATTAGAGTTGATTCTTTACAAGGCTTAATCTGACGGCCAGGACTTAATCAAGTGTTGAGTTGGATGGCCACCATTTACTCCTGGTCTTCGAACTTCAGAGATTTCAGATCTCAATAGGGTCTTTCCTCTGGAGTGATCACCTACTATGATAAATTGTAATATGGTGGAGATCACTTGCAGTCGGTTAACATTTCATCTTACACTATCCTTCCAATGTAGTAGATCGACGATCGAGACTGCACCTGACATCAGATCGACGGTCGAGATCTCCTTTGGGTCTCCAGACTTCGGAGATTTCGAGTCTCAAAACCTTTCTTTCCTCTGGAGTTATGTCACTTACTTACATCACTTGATGACGTGTCATGAGCCTAGTAGCTACTACATGTCACTCGGAATTGTGATTTGCACGTACCAGAGATGTCGAATCAACTTGACACTTGTCATTGTCTAATTGCACCATGTTTCCTTGTTGATGTAGTCTTGCTGACATGGATCCTCATGTGGCACATGTTCATGCTAATGTGGTCTTCCACATGTCCTTGTTGACGTGGTATGTTGACCAACAACCCTGATCCAATGGTCCTCGTGTGTTCTCCAAATCTGACAGTCCGTATTCATTTCATAATTTCGGCCTTCTCATATTTCAGATCTCAAAATTTTTGTAGCATAGCCTCCTCACTTATTTTACCCGAAGTGAAAGAGATTCGTTCGATATGGATCATGGATCAATGATTTGATCTTTTTGCGATGCCTCTTTTCTAGTTTATCCTATCCTTCCACTCGAGAATGATCCGACTGCTAACGAAAATTCGCATTTTGGGAATTTCAAATGTCAACTTTCGGGAGCGTAACCTCCTCCCAGCGTTAGACCTGAAGTGAATGTTGTTCGTTGATCATAGTCTTAGATCAATGTCTCGATATTTCTATGGTGTTGATCTTGTTTCTTATCTTGTTCTTCCACTTTAAGATGATCCGATGATTGACAGGAATCGGGTTTGATCCGATGGTTGATGGGAATTCTCACAATCGAAGTCTCAATCGTTTTTCTCGCTTATCCCGTCCTTCCACTTAAAATTGATCCAATGGTTGTGAATATTCTTGAAGTAGATCCATGATCAAGAATGATTGTGAAACCACAATCTGTGAGTGTTTTAACTCGTCACCCAACTCTGTAATGGGAAGATGTGCGCTATTGGAGAGTCAACCACAGTCGTTGATCTTCAAAGATATAAGATTGGATGGTCCTGACTAATTGTGAGATTGGAACAAGCATGATGTTTAATTCTCCTTTAAATATTCACAATATATCCCTGTCGTAGATTTGGTGATTGCGCATCTGATAGTTACGATTTAATTTGACTTAAGCTAGTCATTTTTTGAATCAACCGCAATCATAGATCTTTGAAGCTATGAGATCTGAAAATCTTGACGGATTGTGTGATTGTAACTAGCGAGTAGTTTAATTATTCTTCCGATCTCCACAATTTATCCCTGTCGTTGATTTGGCTTGTAGATCGACGGTCACAATCCTCCAACGGTCCTCAATCCCACGGTCACTCATATGACTATTGTTCATTATATTTATATGATCAACATGGTCAAGCTCTTGATTTGATGACTGCTGAGTCTTCTCACTCAGATCAGATGACTGTTGAGGCTTTTCACTCCAAGCTTACACTTTTCCTTTCGATCTATAACAACTATTTTTGCATTCATTTATGCATTGATAGTCAATCACTAGTTCTCCTTAGGTTTGGTCATAGGAACATTTTTTATTCAATCATGATCAACAATAATCATGAATTCACTAATTCTCCTAAGCTTTGATCATAGGAACATTTTTGATCCTATTGTGATCAACAATAATCATGAATTTCTTATGTACTGTGTTTTCCCTGCTAAGCATTAATCTCTGCATAATGTTCGTTCCTCCTCCTAATCTTACACTTTTGATCTCTGCATACTATTTGACATTCTCTGGTGAATGATATACTATTGAAATCAATGACAATTCATCATAACAACAAATCATCACATCATAATGACATCGACTGTTGACATCAATGAAAAAGTATAATGACAATATGTCCAACATTCATCATAACAACAAATCATCACATCATAATGACATCGACAGTTGACATCAATGAAAAAATATCAATGACAATGTGTCCAATAATTAATCTACATAAAAATGCATTATCGACACGAGAAAATAATGAGCAAAAAATAACAAGCATTAAAAACACACGTTTCACCTAAAACCTATCAATCTGACAAAAACACTTGCTAGGGAGTTTGTAAAATATGATAGTATGTTTTGAATATAGATGAAAAATAAGGTGCAAGTTGGGAAACCAATAGTAGGTGGTTGTAAATCCATAATTATTGCAATCTTGGGAAGATCTACTAATAATACATGCTTTCAAACCACATGGCCCAACAAGATTCCAAATGGAGTGAAAAAAATACACTTCTTCAAATTCAGTTAAATATGGCATTGTCTATACCTATCCAACATTAACCTGAGTACTTGTATGTGATATCTCAATAATATAAATATTTTCCAATCATATAAATACACTTCAAGGAACTTATGAATAAACTCCTTGAAGGTTGCAACCGCAACTCTTGAAAAACCTACAAGTGCATTCTTCAATCGAAAGGGAATCATTGTGTATTGATAACTTCCCCAATTTGTTACAAAAGTAGTTTTATACCTGTCCTCTTGCAAAATTTTGATCTGCCGATACCCTAAGAATCCATCTATGAAACAGTAAGCCTCATGCCCTCCTACATTTTCCAATACCTCATCTGTGAATGGAGTTGGAAATGGATCATGCAGACATGAATCATTTAGCTTCCTTGTAGTGACCGTCATTTAATTTAAACTACCATATAATTAAAACAGAACAGTAAATTTGAAATTTACTCAAATTTCACTTAATCTAGCACAATCAATCCAATATTTCAATAAATAAAATTTACTAACCATTTACATACCTCACTCTGATGCTATCCTCCGCTTGATGCTATCCGTCGCTTGAACATGACGCTGCTCCTTAGGACACCCCAAAACCAGCCACCCTACCGACTAGTACGCCTAGCCCTAGGACATCAATGGATGTCCTAGCCCTCCGAGCCCAAAACCTCCTCAGCCCCCCAGTGCACTGTAAATCCCACTGTAAACCAACTCTCCCCAAAACTCCCAGTTCTCCCCTCTCGTCCCATGCATGAATCCATCCCCTCCATCCTCCTTCTCCACTTCCCTTATTCCTCCTTCACCGCCCTCGCACATTCACTTCCCCCACCAAATACCTTATCCCTTTATTAATACCTTATCCATTCATTTATTACTTATTAATTGTCTTATCCTTTATTTAAATGTTTCCCTTTTACGTATTGGTTACGTTATCCCCCTATGGGATACATAACCCCATTTAACATTATACTTTATTTTTCCCCCTTTGTTTAATACTTAATTAATCAATTAATTAATTAATAATCAAATTAATCATTAACCTTTAATTAAAGAGTTAATCATACTTAAGCTAATCATAGTAAAAAATAATTAATTAATAAAATATAATTAATTAAGGTTATATAATAATTAATTATAGTTTAGCTAATTTTTAGGATTTATTTATGAAATTATTCATATTAATAATTAAAGGGTCATTACATTCCTCAAATTTAGGAAAATATTTATTCATCTTGTTTTCTTATCCTGTACCACCATTGGAATTATCCACTCTGATTCCACCACCGGTTCAATGATCCCTGCGTCCAACATCCTATCTATTTCTTCTTTCACCTTCTCTTTGTACTTCGGATTTAACCTGTAGGGTCTACGTCACACTAGTTTAGAACTTGGTTTCAAAGGGATCTTCATTTATCCTAATTCCCCCACTATCCCCTTCATTTTTGAGAATGAAATTGGGAATAGATCATGATATTCACACAATAAATCTACAATCTTCTCAACAATTTCATCACTCCAATAATCTCCTATCTATGCAAATTTTGGATTCTATGTCGTCCCAATGTTTACTTTTTGTGTCTTTATTGGCTATGTATACATAAAATATTCAATCTCTATCCCTTCTAATGCATTTTCCCCCTCAGTTTCAACTACTTTCACATTCTTAGGATCTTCCTCATCATGTTCTTCTTTCATGACATTGTAACATTCCATTAATTCATCGACAATCATCGAAGGTCTCTACACAATGCACACTGGTACCACCTCCATCAACTCTTCTTTTGTGAAGATATTGGTTTGAATAATCTATAACACTGCATCTATTAGTGGAGATTCATGTTCAAATTTAAAATTTACCTTGAACCTTTGAACCAACTCATCCCAATGTGTTGTTTCTCTATGCATTTCCATCTCCAGGTACCATTTCTTCGGAATCATATCCATTGTATGTATAAATATGTGCATCCATTATTTCTTCGGCACTTAACTCCATTTAGTTCTATGTTGCTCCATATGTCCTCCTGGGTCATTTATCCATGTATACTTATGTGCAATATTCTCCAACTCAGTACCAAATATCACATGCATTAATCTATGACATTGTGACCAGTCTTCCATCCTCTCTTTGTGTGTAGCCCACTATCTGGTTGGAGTAGATTTTAGGAAAAAATCTAGTGCCAACAACCTTTGTTGTCTAGGTACCTGCAAAGAAAATGCCTTAACAAACTAGCCTATGTCATTCAATCCATCATACTTGGGTGGATCACATAGCTTTGTTCCAATCCAACACAATGATCTGGTTATGCACAAACATTTTCTAGTTGATACTTCATGCATCCTCTGCTACCAATGTTCCAGAACTTCCTCTGAATCTAATACACATGAGTTGATACTTCTCCAACTTAGTGCAACATATGTAGTGGGGTTAACATAGTCATCCATCCATCAAGTCATGTTATACAATTTTTCAATTATGTTCCCTCTTGCTCGCTCTATGTACATTTTTCCTTCTATTGGGTCTAATGGTGTAGTAACCTTCAAGTCTCCTACCTCAAATATCATTTCCCTCCTCTTTATATTAATGGTCGCTTGATTATCAAAGGCCCATTCAAGTCCCATCAGTTTTGGATATGGTTGACTATCATCCATGATCTCAATGATTTCAAAGTCTGTTATATTGCACACTCCATCTATGTTCACAGGTACGCTTGTCAATCAACCAATCAGTACTATCTTGTGTTGGTTTTCTAGTCTTAGCTGAACATGAGAGAAAATTAACTTGGGTTTCTCCATCATCTCCCAGGTTTTCTTTGCTAACACATTCACATCATACCCCAAGTCCAAGATAAAATTATCCACATCATATTTGTAACATCCCCAACCACCCATAGGCCGGGGCATGGTACCTACAAGCCCACCCTTGGACTTTGTACTCTTATTGATACCTCCTTTCACTAATAAGAACACATAAGATACAATATTTAGCAACATGCACAAAAATATCCATAAAGCATGCGTAATATAAGATTTATTTAAACGATAATTCAAATACAAAGTGGAATAAATTCATACACAGATAATAATATCAAAACAGAGAGCACTTATATTTATAAAAAGGCGACACCAACTGGTTGCAGAACAAGGAAGGTCCACCCAACCGTAGACACCACTACTCCAAATCTCAACAGCAGTGTCACCCCTGAGCCAAGGCTATGAATCCACAAGGAAGGTTTCATAGTGTACTTGGGTTCCCAAACTAGTCATCTCTCAAGCTCTCACAAGTTTCACAGCACCCAAAACAAACGAAGTACCCAACTCTCTTCTACCCAACTTATACTTCCAAAGAGAATGGACCTCCACCCTTCTCTGCCACGCAGTCCCTTAGGAATTCCTTCTTCTTTTCCCAAGGCCTCCAACATAGATGGTCCAG
This sequence comes from Picea engelmannii, assembly GCA_009831015.1. Taxonomy (NCBI): domain Eukaryota; kingdom Viridiplantae; phylum Streptophyta; class Pinopsida; order Pinales; family Pinaceae; genus Picea; species Picea engelmannii. Next base: position 160,667 of record ML780131.1, on the reverse strand, counting down.
AATCTCAATGTTGGGAATCTCAGGACTCGCAGTTCTGAGAAAAAATAGGGCACAGTCTGATGCATCTCAGACATGCAGGCCCCAAGTCATGGCTGGATTGCACCAACGACCATCACAACCAACTATCCCATGGATAATTATTCAGAAGTTTGGTTCCCTTTCCCCAACCAAGACGTGTATGAGGGTGGATCAATGAATGGGTAAGTGAGTGCATGAAAGTGCATGAGGGAAATGAATCAACGTATAGGAAATTAGTGAAACATCCATCAGTCGAACCCCCCATCAGACTAGAGGTAAGTTTAAGTAACTTCTTGGGGAATAAATAACCTCCTAGCCTTCCCCAATAAGCTCATGTAACTGATCCCCTCCCTTAGGAAAAAATGGTAATTAACATATGAATAAACATATATCCCCTCAAGCCCCCTCTCTTTTGGAATCATAGCCCCTTATAACTCTAGTTCTTTTCTCTCTAGTAGCCAATGATGTGTTTATTATTAATAATGATCAAAACATTACACTTGTTGGGCATGATGGCCCTTTAATAATTGTTTGGGAACACTAGCCTCTCAGCGTTGTAACAATACATTATTTAAAATGGGGGTTTAAAACCTGGGGTGCTACATCCCTTCCCCCTTTCTTTGGCACTCTCCTCAGTGCATATACAAAATAGAGATCAAAATATCAAATTTATTCAAAAAGTTGTGGGTACTCTACTCGCATGGAATCTTCATTCTCCCAAGTAGCATCTTCAGGACCGTACCAGGTACACTGAACTTTTACCAGCTCTAGAACTCAATTCTGGAGCATTTTACCATTCTGTCCAATCCCTGTACTGACTGAATCTGAAAGTCTCCCTCTGCCTCTACCTAAATTAGATGCCAATCAATAACATGGTTAGGGTCATGTACATATTTATTTAGTAAATATACATGAAATACATTATGCACATTCATGGAAGTAGGCAATGCAAGCATGTATGCAACTGGCCCTATTCTGTCCAATATTTCAAATGGACCATAGAATCTGGCTGGCAGCTTTGTAGAAATACCCAATTTCAATGATATTTTCTTGGGCTTCACTTTCAAAAGTACATGATCCCCTACTTTAAATTCTCTAGATATCTTTTTTTTGTCTGCATAAACTTTTTGTCTATCCTGAGTTGCCTTTAAATTCTTCTTGATCTTAACCACCTGGTCTTCCATGTCCTTAAGCAACTCTAACCCAAGTACCACTCTATCTATTGGGTTGTCCCAACTTACTAGAGTATCGCATTTCCTACCATACACATCTTCAAATGGGCTCATTCTCAATGAAGCGTGATACCCATTATTATATGCAAACTCAATCAAGTGTAAGAAATGTTCCCACTTAGATGGCTTATCCATCACATACATTTTCATCATGTCTTCAATTATTCGATTGACCCTCTATGTTTTTCCATCTGTCCGGGGATGATACACGGTGCTAAAGTTTAGATTTGTGCCAAATCCTTTAAAAAATCCCCTCCTGAAATTGGAGGTAAAATTTGTATCTCTGTTCGAGACAATTTTCCTAGGTATCCCTTGCAACCTATCAATTTCCTTCATGAAAATTTCTGCAATATTTTTTGTTGTATGGGTTGTCTTAACAGAAACAAAATGAGAATCCTTTGTTAATTTCTCAACCACCACCATGATTGAATCATGTTGCTTATTCGTTCTGGGTAATTTTCTGATGAAATCCATGGTGATCACTTCCCATTTTTTCTCTGGAATTGGCAATGGTTGTAGAAAACCCATTAGGTTCCTATGCTTAGCCTTCACCTTTTGACATTCCATACATCGGGTGATGTAATCAGAAACATCCTTCTTCATTCCTGGACAAAAGAATTGGCTTCTTAGTGCTGTAATTTTTTTCTGGTAACCGGGATGTCCAGCATAAAGAACATCATGCATTTCCTTCAGTACCAAATTACACAGTTCTCTGGAACTAGGAACATAGATTCTATTTTTATGCATGAGTAATCTATATTCCTTTATCTCATACTCCTTTATTTTTTTATGTACATTTCCTTTCTATAAGTTTTCCTTTACCTGTAGGTAATTCTGATCTATAACAAGACCATCTAAAATTATTCTCTTCAAGCATGACTGATGCATACTGACAGTGGTAGCATGCATGAGATGCACTCTTCTACTAAGTTCATCGACAAATTTATTCTCATTTCCTTTTATATGCTTTATATCGAAGTCGTATTCACTTATAAATTCCATTCATCTTGTTTTTTTGGCATTCAAGGTTGATTGTTCAAAAATATACTTTAGGCCAATATGGTTTGTCCTTAATTCAAATTTCTTCCCCATGAGATAATGCCTCCACATCCTCAAGGCGTGGACAATGGAGACAAGTTCCAATTTGTGGGTGGCATAGTTCCTCTCATGTTCCTTAATCTTTCTAGACTCATATCCAATGACATGTCCATTTTGTGTGAGGACTTCCCCAAGTCCTTCCTTACATGCATATGTACATACCACAAAACTTTCATTTGGGTCAACAATCTTTAACACAGGTGCACTAGTAAGTAATTCCTTCAACAGATTTAAATTATTTTCACACTTGAGTGTCCATTCAAATTTAGTTCCCTTCTTTTGCAAATAAGTGATGGGATGAGAAATCTTCGATAACCCTACTATGAACCTTCTATAGTAGTTATCTAATCCCATAAAAGATATGACGTCTGACACATTTCTGGGTGTTGGCTATCCTCGAATGGTTTCGATATTCTTTGGGTCTACTACTATGCCCTGTTCTAAAATAATGTTTCCCAAGTAATGGATATACTTTTGATAAAAAGAACACTTACTCAACTTGACATACAAATGATGTTCTCTCAGTACTTGCAATATCAGTCTTAAGTGATGTTCATGCTCCTCTTCAAACTTAGAGTAGATAAGTGTTTCATCCAATAATACTAAGACAAACTTATTCAGATAATTTTTTAATATGTCATTCATTAAGCACATGAAGACAACTAGTGCATTGGTCAATCCAAATGGCACCACTACAAATTCATAATGCCCATACCCGGTCCTAAATGTTGTCTTATGAATGTATTTTTCCTTGATTCTTACTTGATGGTATCCTGCCCTCAGGTCAATCTTTGAAAATATCATTTTTCCTCTTAGCTCATCAAAGAGGTCATCAATTCGGGGTAGAGGATACTTGTTATGTATACTGTACTTGTTCAGCTGTCGGAAGTCAATACACATCCTCAAGGTTCCATATTTCTTTTTGACAAAAAGTAATGGTGATCCCCAAGGTGAAACACTTGGACGTGTGTACCCTTCTTCAACAATTCCTCTAGCTGCATTTGTAATTCTTTTAAATCTAGTGTGGTCATTCTGTAAGGTGTTTTTGACACCGGGGAAGCTCCTGGCATTAAATCAATTGAGAAATATATCTCCCTTTTTGGTGGAAATCCGGGTATTTCTTGGAATACATCTTCAAATCCTTGTAGTACCAAGAAATCTTTGAGGCTTGGCCCTTTTGTATTATTTGTCTCTTCTACATGAGTTGCATACAATTGACATCCTTTCCTAAAACATCTTTTTAGCTGTAAGGATGAAATATCCCTTATAGAGATGGTTCTTAGAAATCCTTTCACAGTGCTCTGTTTTCCATGTCCATCAAGACATGTAAATGTCTTGTTATGAAAATCTAGGAAAACATGATGCTTATCCAACCAATCCATTCAAATCAGAATATCATAAGACCCCAATGGTATGATATTTAGATCAATACTAGTAATTACGCCATTAAGACTTATGGAACAACTTCTGACCATATCATGGATTCTTCTTTTGGTTCCAGTGGCTAATTGAACCAAACTTGCTTTTCAAAGTTTACTTTTCTCCAAATGTAATCTATCCACTATATTAGGACCAATTTAGCAATGATTTTATCTTGAATCAATCAAAATAGAAACAAGTTGATTTATGATATTACCTTCCACCTCGATTATATTGGAATGGTACTCTGCTTGTCGATCATTTAAAGTTTCATATATTCTTCCCATATATTCCACTATTGTAGCTTCTTGGATGTTTTGCACAGTCTTCACTCTGTCTTTTCGATGTGGGAAATCCTTGTACATGTGATCTTCCTTGCATCTCCAACATTGGATTGGTGGTCTTCCTCTTTTTCCCAAGGAATTTTCTTTCTTGAAATCCCTCTTAGCATACTGATCTTGATTATTTCTATTAGATTCATTCCTATTGAAGGGAGGTTTGAATCCTTTCCTCCTCTTATCAGACTTTGCATACTTCATTTCCTTCCAAGATTTTTGTAGGGATTCTCTTCCATAGCCTTGCTCATATAGGTATTTATCCTTCCTGATGGCCTCCGCCCAGGTCTTAGGTTCATCATACTTGATATTTTTCTTATAAAAGGCTGGAAGTCCACTTAGAAATATTTGTATTTTAATTTTCTCATCACAAATGAACCTGACATACTTTAACAATCCCAATAAATTCTTCTCGTATTCTTCCATAGTCATTATTCCCAGTCAAAGTTCAAAGAATTCCTACATTTTCTTGTCATAGAAATTCTCTAAGAGGTACTCCTTCTGGAAGTACTTCTTGAACTTCTTCCAAGTGATCCTACTTTCATTAACATGTTCCACTTGTTGCATTTGGTCCCACCACATTGTAGATTTCCTATGTAAATGGTAGGTGGCAATCCTCACTTCTAGGTTGGATGAATAGTTATGCAACTGAAATATCTCCTGAGCCCAAGAAACCATGCTTCAACATCATATTCCCTTTCTCTTTAACCCTCAAAGGAAGGTGGATTGAGCTTCCTCAGCTCTCCTTGAAAACTATCTACCTCTTATTTCCTTCTTTGGTGTCTGACAGGAGACACCTCTGGGCTTATTACGGGATCATTCGATGCATAAGAATTTATTTTTGACTAAGGAGGTGAGTGGTGTCCATGAGCTCTTCTACAACTTCTGGAATAACCAATGCTTCCATGATCATCCCTTCTTTCATGGAACCTGCCTTCTTCCTCTTGTATTGAGTTTGATCCCTTCTTCATTTGTCTCTGCAACTAATTTAATCTTTGCAACACTCGAGCATTTATCTGACTTTTCTCTCTCATCAGTCTCTCATTGTCTTCTTGTAGCTCTGCACTTCCATCTTCAAGCTTCTTACCATTTCTATTAATGTTTCCTTCTCTTCTTTTCCCTTGCGTCCATTGGACTCTGTCTCTGGATTACCAACTCTGGTATTCTAGCCTTCAACCTCCTTATCATGAATGGATGATCCCTTTCCTTCTTCCATTTCCTCAATACACATTATGCGTTTATGTATTTAAACCCCTTAATTCTGCAAAATGTGCAAGTGACCATTTTGTTAGAATTATGCATATGATAAAAAAATTGCCAAACCATGCTATAAGTATCTTTATTTTTTTGTTCATGGAGATCATATCCCCATTCTCTAAAAATAGCAGTGTCTTGTTATCCTTTGCTGACACAGATTTTTATCATGCACAGGCGCTTCCTTCAAACCACCTTCCCAGGTGACCACGACTAAAACCGTGACTAAATCCTTCCTTATCACTTTATTGTCTCGAAGACCACCAATTCATCCCTTAGTTCTCCTTCCTTCATCTCTTAATATTCATCCACAACCATGACCCCTCGCTTAGCTGAAAAAGAGTTTGTCCAGAGCTTCAGGATTTTAGAAATTTCAGCCAGGACCAAATCAACAATCTTCATCCTCTTTCACTATCAATGATCAAGATCCACTTCGTAAATTCGTGCTTTGGTAGTCTCAACTTTCCTCGTTTTCCCCCTCCCAGAGAACTTTTACTTGGAGTTCATGATCTTTCGATGTGTGTCCTCCCATAGATCAGTGACTGTGAATTGCTTCGTCTCTTTAGGCTTCCGAAGTTTCAAAAATTCCTCCTACACTTTCTCTTAGAGTGCTTTCACCCAAAGTCGACGATCCTTCGACGTGTGTCTTCTGGAATCAATGGTCAATATTTACTCCAGCCTTCGGGCCTTCGGGAGTTTTTGACCAGATGCAAACTGTCACATATTTCCCCTATTGGAGTGCCCAATCTTTAGACTGCACAATATGTCGCCATGTGGTGAAATACTAGAAGAGGAAACGTGGCCCAATTAGGCGAGTGACAAGTGTCACGTCCTAGTTGACATTTGAATCATCTGCATGATCAAAACTTATTGACACATGGAACACATCCCATGTGTCCACGTCATCCCTGGCGACATTCGCAAGCCACATCACTTTAGGAATTCCAGGATCCACATCACCTCTAGGTGATGTCATCGTTCCCCATCACTTCGGCTCTAAGGGATTTGGGAGTTTCCATACTAGCACATTTCCAATTCTCCCAAACTCCAAATTCCTGAAATGGCCCATCTATCACCATGTGTCCTCCTAGATCGTATGACTAAGATTCACTTCGGGTCTTCACCCGGAGTCCATGGATCTACACTACGTGTCCTCCTTAATCTGATGGTTGAGTCTTACTTCAGGTCTTCGAACTTCAGAAATATCAAATTTCAAAACTTATCTGGTCCCATTGGCTTTTATTCAAATACATGGATCTAGTGACACATGGCTCTTGAATGATCAATGGATGAGATCCTTTCAGGTCTTTGGGTTTCAAAAATGTCAAAATTCAAACCTCCTCGAAGTACACGGGATTCTTCCACGTGTCCTCTTGAATCAAACGGTTGAGGCTTACTTCAGCCTTCACCTGAAATCCACATATTAAAACCACTCCTCTTCTGGATCAGATGACCCATATTTACCTTGGATGATCTGACGCTTGATATTTACTATGGACAATCTGGAAATTGATATCTAACTCAGATGATCGGATGATCGAGATTTACTTCGACTCTTCGGCTCTCTAGGCTTCGGGAGTTTCAAATCTCAACTAAAAACCTCTTGAACAGATTTCTCTAGAGTCACTGATCTACTGACATGTACCTCTTGGTGATCAACGGTCAGGATCTACTTCATCTATTTCACCTCCTCCTCATCCACAAACTCTCGGAGTCGTGGATCTCGCACCACCTCTCTCTCCTTGATGATGGACGGACCCAAACTACTTAGGCTATATAGAGTTTCGATGTTAGAGCCCTAAAATGTCACATCATTTACTACCTTTCAATTTGTGGGCCACACATCAATGGTTTGGAGTAACCCATTTTTTTCCCTACAATTCTCCTGACGGTGACACATAACCCCTCAGTGAAACCGTGGTTTGGATTGTGGGACTTCCTTGAGGAATTATCTCACGTTCAACTTGGTTCCCCACAATGTTTTCTATCCATTGATCTCTCTCTCCAATGGGATATAATGATGGTGACCTTAAACCTTGCTTCCTTTTCATCAGACAACCCCTGTTAACCTGTCCTCTGATCCAACGATGTCGGACCTCTCATGATATGATAGTGGTGATTGATCCTGAATTCAAAGGGGATGATCACGATCCTTCGAACCCCTTACAACGTGTCTTTGGTGATCTAACTCCTGCATAGATTCTGCAAGGCCATTCCTCCTGATATTTTCAACTCCATGGTTAGAGTTCAAGCTGTAACCATGAGACTCTGACCAAAAGACCTGGCCCATACCAGCCTGATGTTTCAACTAGAAGATATGATACCAATCTGTAACATCCCCAACCATCCACAGGTCGAGGCATTCTACATACAAGCCCACCCTTGGACTTTGTACTCTTACTGATACCTCCTTTCACTAATAAGAACATATAAGATACAAGATCCAACAATATCCAACAAGCATGCACAACAATATCCAACAAGCATGCATAATCTAAGATTTAGTTAAAATATAATTAAAATATACAACAAAATGCATTCATACAGAGATAATAATATCAAAATAGAGAGAACTTATCTTTATAAAAATGTGACACCAACTCGCTACAGACCAAGGATGTTCCACCCAACCGTAGACACCGCTGCTCCAAATCTCAACACCAGTGTCACCCCCGAGCTAGGGATATGAATCCACAAGGATGGTTCCAGAGTGTACTTGGATTCCCAAAACAGTCAGATATCAATCTCTCATAGGTTTCCCAGCACCCACAACAATCCAAGTACCCAACTCTCTTCTACCCAGCCTATACCACCTAAGAGAATGGACCTCCAAACTTTTCTGCCACGCAGTACCTTAGGCAGTTCTTCTCCTTTTTCCAGCACCTCCAACATAGCTGGTCCAAAATCTCAATGCTGGGAATCTTAGGACTCACAGTTGTGAGAACAAATAGGGCATAGACCGATGCATCTTAGACATGCATGCCCTAGGTCATGGATGGATTGCACCAACAACCATCACAACCAACTATCTTGTGGCTAATTCTTGAGTAGTTCAGTTCCCTTTCCCCAGCCAAGACGCGGATGAGGATGGATCAATGAATGGGTAAGTGGGTGCATGAAAGTGCATGAGGGAAATTAATGAACGTATAGTAAATCAGAGAACCAACCATTAGTCGAACCCCCCCATCAGACTAGAGGCGGGTTTCAGTAACTTCATGGGGAATCAAGAACCTCCTGGCCTTCCCCAAGAACCTCACATAATCGATCCCCTCCCTTGGGAAAAAATGGTAATTAACATAGGAATAAACATTTATCCCCTCAATCCCCCTCTCTTGTGGAATCATAGTCCCCTATAACTCCATTCCTTGTCCGTATAGCAACCAATGATGTGTTTATTATTAATAATGATCAAAACATTACATTTCTTGGGCATAATAGACCTTTAATAATTGTTTGGGCACCTTGGCCTCTCAACATTGTAACAATACATTATTTAAAATGTGGTTTCAAAACCTCGGGTGTTAGAATATTCCCTAATCTTTGTACTTAATATTAATTCTTTGTTGGTCCTCTTTCTGTGCAAAACCTAATTCACTACCCTCTATGCAATCATAATTTCCCTTTCTTGCGCACAATTATCAATCATTCCATATAATTCATTCAACATAGTTTCATATTTCATTAACTCTACACAACCTCTCATGAACTCTCTTATAGTAATTATTTTTCCAAGTGGCTTCTTTGGCATAGTGTGATCACATACATGAGGCTCATATGATGTTGATGCTACCCATTGTGGTCCTAGTACTTCTTTTCTTTCCCTATGATAAATATTATTTTCCTGTTGAGGGTAGAGTGTCAACATAGTTCCTACTAATTTCCTTACTCATTGTTCATCCTTATTCCCTCCATTCATTGCATCAACCCCTATTCTAGTTCCTCCACACGTAACAATTGTTATTCTAGGTCCTTCTGTTATAACCCTAAATTGTACTATCCCTGCTTACCTGGCATCAGGCCTCCTCATGCCTCTTCCTAACCAAAGCCATGCTGAGCAATTCCTCAAAAAACCACTTAAAACAAGCAACCCGCGCCCTAACTTCTCACTGGGCGCGGGCATCTTCTTGCTGTCCTCATACTGCACGCGGGCATCCGCAGGCTAACCCAAAACAACCTGCGGGTACCTAACAAAGCAAAAAATCAGGAAAGTTTCCGCCGGGACACGAGGCTTTTTGTCAGTTAACTGGAACTCCGAGCCATGCATGGCCGAGAGTTCGCCAAAAACCCTAGCTCCTTCTAGCCTATAAAAGGAGGGGTAGGGGTACTATTCAAGGAGGGAAAATCATAGCAAAGAAACTCTGCCAAATTGCCAAGCCAGTTTTGTCCCAACCCTTTAGCCTTGCCTTAAGCTTTAGGAGAAACTCAAGAAGTAACAGTTGGAGGACAAAAAAGAAGAGGAAGAGCCCAGGATCAGGATCGTGGAACGGTGACCGGCCTCAGAAATCATTGTAAGTTGATTCATATTGAAGTTAATAAAAAGATACTTTTCCCGTCCCGAATACATGAGTCTTATCTATGTTATTTGATTTGTGTTTTTATCTCTAACCTTAGAATAGATCAGTAGCATGCATGCATAGTTTTGTCTTGATTGCAGGGAAGCTTTTGGAAGGAGCAGCAGCAACAAGGAGATAAGAAGCTCAACGGAGGATCTACTTCAACCGTCAGAAAAAGGTTGGTTCATTCTTCTCTTGTGTGCATGTGAAAAAGGGGTTTTAGATTCGGGTAGAAGGTTAAAAGTTAAGTCTTGAGGGTCATGATCTACGTATGAGCTTAGAGCCCTAGCTTATTAGTCTGTAGGGTAGAATACCCAACAACAGAATTGGCGACTCCACTGGGGATAATTTACTCTTAGGGTCTCCTGGTTTGGTGAAAGATCTTTGGTAGTTCAGAGAATTAAATTTCAGTTTCTTTGCTGTTTTTTGTTTTCTGTTAGTCGAAAGCTAGCAGAGAGCCTGGTTATTAATACCAGTTCTC
>ML780131.1:110279-143647 GCA_009831015.1 Picea engelmannii | reverse complement strand
AATGGAGTTTCCTTTTATGCTTTTTCAGACTCTCTAAACATGAAAAATCACCGAGCTTCCCTTCTTTGGGCTCGTAAAACTTACATCGAAGGACGTTACCATTGTGTGTTCTATCAACCGCATCTGCATCCTTTACCTTTTCAGCCTAGTAACAGTTTGCCTTTGCGTCTTAACACCCTTGGCCACTGGAGGATTTTTCCCAAGTATCATTTCCTAGAACATCAGTCTTGTCCTTGTGCCTTGAGCTTGTATGTTTTCTATGCTCGTTCCTCCACTGTAACGTAATATTCTTTTATTTTTTTTTCCAAATCAACAAAAAGAAAAAAAAAAATCAAATATACCCCAAAAAGAGGATGGGAAAAGTATTTTCTTTGTTGGCAGCATTATGAGTCGCCCTTGGATAAAGCACATCTTTCCGTTTGATTCATCAGACTTTGGGATGTAGTACGACCTTAGTAAGCTTTGCTCGTTACAGAGTTGTGTCCTCCACCGTTTGGTTACTCTTCCAAACATATGGAGAGTTTGCGTTGCCTCCTGCTTCGTAGACTTATGATTAATAGATATGCTGCCTGAGTCTTATCACTTGTCGTGCTATTGTCCAAGGGAAGTCTGTTACTTAGCCTGAGTCGGCCACTCTGCAATATGTCTCTTGTCCGCATACCCGGCCATCCTGAACGTCCAATCAAGTCTTTGTTCAAAATCACTGAAGCCTTCAGTCCGTTCATCAAGATTATCAAGTCCGTCATTGACGAGTCGTCGAAGACCTCTGGGTAGTACAGTCGTACACATATTACACTCCTACCCGAGTTTTAGAAGACTTTGAAGTTGTTGCTCGAGCTCTGAAGTATAGCCATCAGGCCAAGACAACTTCTGAAAGATGGATACTTCCTATGTATATCTTTCTGATTTCGAGATGTAGCTTCGTTGTGTATTGTTCGCGGCTACTCTTTATAGTTATTTGACATGGATCTACAGTGTATTTGATTGGTAGCCATGCATTCTATTTTATCCCGAGCATGGGTATGCCCGCCTCGGGGATACATCTGATATTTTTTTGCAGACGGCACTTCCCGATTCCTGATTCTTGGGTTCACTTATTCAACATATCAGTACAGATTGGTAAAGAATTGGTAATGTATTTTGGCCATCAGATGCTCTTCTGACCTCACACATTAGGGGGCATCTGTTATAACCCTAAATTGCACTATCCCTGCTTATCTGGCATCAGGCCTACTCATGCCTCTTCCTAACCAAAGCTATGCTGAGCAATTCCTCAAAAAACCACTTAAAACAAGAAACCCGCGCCCTAACTTCTCACTGGGTGCGGGCATCCGCTTGCTGTCCTCATACTGCACGCGGGCATCCGCAGGCTAACCCAAAACAGCCCGCGGGTACCTAACAAAGAAAAAAAACAGGAAAGTTTCCGCCGGGACACGAGGCTTTTTGTCAGTTAACTGGAACTCCGAGCCATGCATGTCCGAGAGTTCGCCAAAAACCCTAGCTCCTTCTAGCCTATAAAAGGAGGGGTAGGGGTACTATTCAAGGAGGGAAAATCATAGCAAAGAAACTCTGCCAAATTGCCAAGCCAGTTTTGTCCCAACCCTTTAGCCTTGCCTCAAGCTTTAGGAGAAACTCAAGAAGTAACAGTTGGAGGACAAAAAAGAAGAGGAAGAGCCCAGGATTAGGATCGTGGAACGATGACCGGCCTTAGAAATCATTGTAAGTTGATTCATATTGAAGTTAATAAAAATATACTTTTCCCGTCCCGAATACATGAGTCTTATCTATGTTATTTGATTTGTGTTTTTATCTCTAACCTTAGAATAGATCAGTAGCATGCATGCATAGTTTTGTCTTGATTGCAGGGAAGCTTTTGGAAGGAGCAGCAGCAGCAAGGAGATAAGAAGCTCAACGGAGGATCTACTTCAACCGTCGGAAAAAGGTTGGTTCATTCTTCTCTTGTGTGCATGTGAAAAAGGGGTTTTAGATTCGGGTAGAAGGTTAAAAGTTAAGTCTTGAGGGTCATGATCTGCGTATGAGCTTAGATCCCTAGCTTATTAGTCCGTAGGGTAGAATACCCAACAACACCTTCATTGGATTTTTAGGCTAATATTTTGTATACATTATGATTTTGGTTCTGGTTTTGATTTCCTCTTTCCTACCACTTTGCAAGTAGTTGAGGACATTGTCATTTCATGCAGTCTAATTCTCTACAGTATGTGCATATTGTACAAGGATTTGGGAATTCATGAGATAAGTGTCTTGGTTGATTACAATTGTAACATATTATCGGTCCTCTACCTCCTCTAGAAAAATTTCCTCTTCCTCGACCTATGCCAAAATTTCCTCAGTTTCCTATATTAAATCCTCTCTAATTATTATACTATGGACCACCTCCTTTTATTACAACATTCTCCTCCTCAATCATGTACATATATGAAGTGCACCCTGTCATCAAATCGAATGCATGTCAATCCTTATCTTCATGTTTGATTGACTTGTAGAAGTTGCAAAATAGGTTCCTTAGCGTACTTTGATATTTATGCAGTAATGGAAACTTTGTCAAATGATGCTCCCATTTCTTACATATTTCACAATATCCCCCTCCTGGTAATGGATTCATTGCACCAGTCACCAAAGACTATGCAAATGTTGGGCATTCATCCTTGTGGTGGCCTTCGGTTCTACACTTGGTACACCTAACTTGTTCCCATTTTGCCTTCCCCTCTGTATGTTCTTTTAGTTGAATTGTCAAGGAATATAACAACATTTGGACTTGTGCCATCCCTACACTATCTCCTATAGGGGATGCTTCCAATTGCATTGCAATATCCAAAGCTTCAAGATGCGATGGAACCTTATGTTGATGGCGTACAAATGTGTGGTAGAATTCCTATAATAAACCATTCTTGATATTTTTTATTAGGGATATGGAATACCGATATACCCATCATATCCTTGTAACATTGGTCATAATCCTAGACTGATTCAATCTTCACCTTTTTTATCTCCTTCAACTCTATAATGCACTATGACTCAGACTTTAGCTTCTTGAACTCTTTCAACAATGCTTGTCTAATTTTTGTTAAAGTCATGGATTTCCCTGTAGACATGCTACTCTGCAGCTTCATGTACCAGAATAGTGCATGACCTCTAATGGTGGTTTCCAACTACACAACATTTAGAGCCTCATCCTGGACATTCTTTGCAACCCAAAATGTCTCGCAAACAAATAGATGTCGTTCTGGGTCCTCTGAATCAACTCCCTGTAAGTCGGGCAGTCTGACGGTGTTGTCTACCATTTCCATTTTTCTTTGTGTTGTACCTCCCCTAGCTGATGCTGGATGAATCTAACTATTGTTACTCTATCCACCCTTGATAACCATGAGTGATTTTAACAAATATTCAACTGTTACCTCAAATATTGGTGAGACACATGGGGTGTTGGATTCAAAATAGGATCCATCCTGAGTAGGACTTAACGAATCTTCTACTAGGGGGCTGGACTGGAACTCCTCCTCCTCTCCTTTTATGTTTGGTATATCTATGATTTGGACTATTTCACAAGGTCCTCTCCACTCAAGATCATTATGCAAATCTCCTTTTGCACACCCAACATTTTGCCTCTTGTACCTTCTTCCACTACGTAATACTCCAAAATTATATTCTTCTTATTATACAACTTCTTTAGTTCTCTACATCCTCAGTACTTACCTTCCTTATTCATTTATTCCTTCACTCTTTCCTACCTTCAAACGATCCTCTTTTCATCCCCCGATTCCCCAAACTTCTTTGGCTATATGGAGTTTCGATGTTAGAGCCCTAAAATGTCACATCATTTACTACCTTTCAATTTGTGGGCCATGCATCAATGGTTTGGAGTAACCCATTTTTCGCCCCACAATTCTCCTAACAGTGACACGTAACCCCTCGGTGAAAGCGTGGTTTGGATTGTGGGACCTCCTTGAGGAATTATCTCCCATGCAACTTGGTTCCCCGTAATACCGACTATCCATTGATCTCTCTCTCCAATGGGATCTAACAATGGTGACCTTAACACTTTCTTCCTTTTCATCAGGTGACCCCTGTTCACATGTCCTCCGATCCAACGATCCTAGATCTCACATGATTTGACAGTGGTGATTGCTCCTGAATTCAAAGGGGATGATCACGATCCTTCGAACCCCTTACAATGGGTCTTTGGTGATCTAGCTACTACGTAGATTCTACAATGACATTCCTCCTGAGATTTTCAACTCCATGGTTAGAGTTTGATCTGTAACCATGAGACTCTAACCAACAGACCAAGCCCATACCAGACCAATGTTTCAACCAGAAGCTCTAATACCAATCTGTAAAATGCCCAACTACCCAAAGGTCAGGGCATGCTACCTACAAGCCCACCCTTGGACTTTGTACTCTTACTGATACCTCCTTTCACTAATAAGAACGTATAAGATACAAGATTTAGTGACATGCACAACAATATCCAATAAGCATGCATAATATAATATTTAGTTAAACTATAATTAAAATACACATCGTAATACATTCATACAGAGACAATAATATCAAAATAGAGAGAACTTATCTTTATAAAAAGGCGACACCAACTAGCTATAGACCAAGGACATTCCACCCAATCGTAGACACCACTGCTCCAAATCTCAACAATAGTGTCACCCCCGAGCCAGGGATATGAATCCACAAGGATGGTTCTAGAGTGTACCTGGGTTCCCAAATAATTCAGATCTCAATCTCTCATAGGTTTCCCAGCACTCACAACAATCCAAGTACTTAACTCTCTTCTACCTAGCCTATACCACCCAAGAGAATGGACCTCCACCCTTCTCTACCACACAATCCCTTAGGCAGTCCTTCTCCTTTTTCCAGGGCCTCCAAAATAGTTGGTCCATAATCTCAATGATGGGACTCTCAGGACTCGTAGTTGTGTGAAAAAATAGGGCACAGGCTGATGCATCTCATGCATGCAGGCACTAGGTCATGGCTGATTACATGAGAAACCATCACAACCAACTAGCCTATGGCTAATTCTTCAGTAGTTTGGTTCCCTTTCCCCGACCAAGATGTGGATGAGGATGGATCAATGAATGGGTAAGTGGGTGCATGAAAGTGCACGAGGGAAATGAATGAACGTACAATAAATCAACGAACTATCCATTAGTCTAACCCCCACATCAGACTAGTGGTAGTTTTAATTAACATCATGGGGAATCAAGAACCTCTTGGCCTTCCCCAAGAAGCTCACATAATTTATCTGCTCCCTTAGGAAAAAAGGGTAATTAACATAGGAATAAATATTTATCCCCTCAATCCCCCGCTTCTGGAATCATAGCCCCCTATAACTCTACTCCTTGTCTGTCTAGCAACCAATGATGTGTTTATTATTAATAATGATCAAAACATTACATTTATTGGGCATATTGGCCCTTTAATAATTGTTTGGGCACCCTAGCCTCTTAGCATTGTAACAATACACAATTTAAAATGTGGTTTCAAAACCTGGGGTGTTAGAATATTCCCCAATATTTGTAATTAATATTAATTCTTTGTTGGTCCTCTTTCTGTGCAATACCTAATTCAATATCCTCTATGCAATCAAAACTTCCCTTTATTGTGCACAATTATCAATCATTCCATATAATGCATTCAACATAGTTTCATATTTTATGAAATCTACACAACATCTCATGAACTCTCTTATAGTAATTATTTTTCCAAGTGGCTTCTTTGGCATAGTGTGATCACATACATGAGGCACAGATGATGTTGATGCTACCCATTCTGGTCCTAATACTTCTTTTCTTTCCCTATGATAAATCTCATTTTCCTATTGAGTGTCGAATGCCAACATAGTTCCTACTAATTTCCTTACATATTGTTCATCCTTCTTCCCTCCATTCATTACATCATCCCCTATTCTAGTTCCTCCACACATAACAATTGTTATTCTAGGTCCTTTATTGCGTTTTTAGACTGATATTTTCTGTACATTCTGATTTTGGTTTTGGTTTTGATTTCTTCTTGCCTACCACTTTGCAAGTAGTTGAGGATATTGTCATTTCATGCGGTCTAATTCTCTACAGTATGTTCATACTGTAAAAGGATTTGGGAATTCATGAGATAAGTGTCTTGGTTGATTACAATTGTAATGTATTATCGGTCCTCTACCTCCTCTAGAAAAAATTCCCCTACCTCGACCTATGCCAAAATTTCCTCAGTTTCCTATATTAAATCCTCTCTAATTATTATACTATGGACCAACTCCTTCTATTACAACATTCTCCTCCTCAATCATGTACATATCTGAAGTGTGCTCTCTCATCAAATCGAATACGCGTTAATCTGTATCTTCATGTTTGATTGACTTGCAGAAGTTGCAAAATAAGTTCCTTAGCGTACTTCGATATTTATGCAGTAATGGACACTCTATCAAATGATGCTCCCATTTCTTACATATTTCACAATATCCCCCTCTTGGTAATGGATTATGTCCACCATTCGCCAAACACTGCGCAAATGTTGGGCATTCATCCTTGTGGTGGACTTTGGTTCTACACTTGGTACACTTGACTTGTTCCCATTTCGCCTTCCCCTCTGTAAGCTCTTCTAGTTGCATTCTCAAGGAATGTAACAACATTTGGACTTGTTCCATCCCTCCACTATCTCCTATAGGGGATGCTTCCAATTTCATTGCAATATCCAAAGCTTTAGGCTGCGATGCAACCTTCTATTGAATCAATGGCCTACAAATGTGTGGTAGAATTCCTATAATAAACCATTCTTGATATTGTTTATTAGGGATATGGAATACCGATATACTCATCAGATCCTTGTAACATTGGTCATAATCCTAGACTGATTCAATCTTAGCCTTTTTTTATCTCCTTCAACTTTGTAATGCACTATGAATCAGACTTTGGCTTCTTGAACTCTTTCAACAATGCTTGTCTATTTTTTGTTAAATTCATGGCTTGCCCTGAAGGCATGCTACTCTTAAGTTTCATGTACCAGAATAGTGCATGACCTCTAATGGTGGTTTGCAACTACACAACATTTAGAGCCTCATCTTAGACATTCTTTGCAACCCAAAATGTCTCGCAAACAAATAGATGTTGTTATGGGTCCTCTAACCCAACTCCCTGTAAGTCAGGCAGTTTGAGGGTGTTGTCTACCCCTTCCATTTTTCTTTGTGTTGTACCTCCCCTACATGATTTTGGTTGAATCTGACTATTGTTACTCTATCCACCCTTGATAACCATGAGTTATTTTAACAAATCTTCAACTATTACCTCAGATGTTGGTGACACACATGGGGTCCTAGATTCGACATAGGATCCAACCTAAGTAGGACTTAATGAATCTTCTACTATGGGGTTGGACTGGAACTCCTCCTCCTCTCCTTTTATGTGTTGTATCTCTATGATTTGGACTATTTCACAAGGTCCTCTCCACTCAGGATCACTGTGAAAATATCCTTTCTCACCCCCAACATTTCACCTCTTGTACCTTCTTCCTTTACACAATACTCCAAAATTGTATTCTTCTTATTATACAACTTCTTTGGTTCTTTGCATCCTCAATCCTTCCATTCCTTCTTCATTTATTCCTTCACTATTTCCTACCTTCAAATGATCCTCTTATCATCCCCTGATTCCCCTATGTGCACGAATCCACCTTAACAATCACACTCCATTTTCATCACACACTTGTCACACAACATCTTTATCCATGTACCCAACTATTTCATGAACCTTTCATGAAGACCCTTGAATAAATCCCTCTCTACAACATTGTATGACTAGGTACAATCCACTACAAATTTTGTGATATATCCTCCCAATATACCATCCAACCAAAAATCAACAACACGAGAAGTCTTATTACTTACATAATTTAGCTTCCTTACCAACTCAGGAGTCCAGTTCCTCATTGTTGTAGTTTGGTACCTTCCAATATTATCCATTAATCTTTCTTACCACTCAGTCAAAATAATCAGAAATTCTCCAAGTAAAATCTCATGCAGCTCTGTGTACACATACCTTTGAATCCATTCCTCATCACTCATCCAAGGGTTTCCTTTCTCTTTTTTAGAAAATTTCATTTCATTCCCTTCTATCCATTCTAAGATCTCTTTCTTCGTCAGCCTCCAAAATATTCCCTCGATCACAGATTTTGGGTCTCAACAACAGAACCATTTGTTGGCACATGATTATAATACCTTAGGTTCAAGTTATCTTAACCAAAAAAAACTTTCAGACACTGGCCCTTTCAGAAGCACATGCATGCAAGTGAATTCTCACCCGAGGAATCTATTGGGGATGCAAGAACCAGGTTTCTACAGTAGTGAGGGAATGGGAGGTGATCATATTAATAATTATTACTTATCTATTCAATGTGCATTATCATGTATTTTTTCTTCCTCGGTTACTTAGTGAATTACATTATATAATACCATTATACTTCAGAGTGAAACATAAACCAATTACTATAACATTCGTACTTATTGCATGATGATTGTATGGTAAACAAATCTAATCTAACATGCATAAGAGAATATTCATGATCAATCACATGAAAGACAAGCAAACAATGTAATTAATGTGGTCCACCCAACTTTGGGATACATCCACAATGGTTGACTTCTTTATTATTATTTTTGTTCTGATCTCAGGCTTGCACACTGCAATCAAAACAGATATATCATGATATCTTTCTCTCCATCTTTCCTAACTTCTCTTTAGTTCAAGTCTCTCTCTCTTTGCAACTCTTACCTAACATTCAGACATAGAATTTCTCCCTCATTCTCAGTCTATTCTCTCACTCTCCTCACAAAAAAACATAACAGACCCGACACAATTTTGATAGGAACATAACATACTTGATGAACCTGAGAACCCATAATCTATCCAACCCATTACATATTTATACATAACTTCTTGAGGATCAAAACCCTACTTTGCATATCCCAAAAACCCAATTACATATTATTATGACTCATGAGAAATGGTGTTGTTTTTCATGCTTTCTATTCCTACTTTTACGTCTCCATGTTGCTTTTGCACTTCGACCATTGTTCTTCCTTCTTTTATGCATCTTTCTTCTTTTGGCATGTCAAACTTTTATCCCTCCTATTCTGCCTCTTTCTCCTCTTTCTTTATTATTTTCTTTACTCTCCTTCTATATTCCCCTAATTTCTTCTTGGCTAAGTATGTTCTTACTATGCACTACAATCCTGAATGTGCCTCTAATGTGCACTCCCGATACTGAATGTGCCTTTGTTCCACACTACAGTCCTTCCATGTGTTCTTTCGCCTTCTATCATGCTTATCCTCCATACTTAGGATTTTCATGAATACTATATCCAAAATGCATGTCCAACAGTAATCCATATTAAATATGTATAAAACACTAAAACTAATAGTCTTGATGGAAAGATCTCGAAAAAATAGGCCTTTTAAAAAAAAAATAGCACTGAAAACATACTTCGGATGTGAAAGTTATGCCCTTTTGAAAAAAGGAATAAGCGGTAACCAAAGATCCATGTGACAAGTAGAAGTTGGTCCATGTGGTGAAATCCCTCCTAATAACCTTAATTTTACAAATAAGTTTCTTATGAAGTGATCCAATTTTGTAAAATAAGTGGGGATCACTTTTACAATGAAATTATTTTATAAATGAAAGTTGCATGCAAAATAAATAATTTTAAAATAAAATATTAAATCTTCTTAGAGTGATTGAATTTTACAATTTAAGTGAAATACACTTTACAATGGATGCATGGTATTTTTTTTTAAAAGTAACAAAAAAGAGACTTCAACTCAATACCTCTTACTTAATACAACAACTTTTAACCAAGTGAGCTAGTTAAAAACATATTGTATTGTTTAGAAGGAGGATTGGGGATGTTGTTGTTTTTGTGGAAGAAGACCTTAGAGAGTGTGCTCATAAAAATAAATTTCACAAAAGAAACAAATTTCACTTCTTGATAGAAAAAAGGGTTAGATATTGGTTAGATTACCTAGAAAATGCAAGTTTTCCCTCTATTTTTTATTTATCGAGATCGTACAGAGTGCATGACAAAGATAATACGTAGATAGGATAATCCTTTCCAATCTGTTTCTAATTTTCTGAGATCACACAGGGCACATGGCAAAGAGAATGCGTAGATCAAAAAGAGTAGAAACATGGAAATAAAAAGTATAAAACTGAAATTAGAAACCAAAATATTATGTGTGGAAAAATTTAAAAGGGTGTATTCAGGGTTTATACATCTAGATTTGACTGAAATGGTAGTATCTTGGGAAAATGGAAACCTTTTTGAGTGAAATGAAAAGCGTTCCTGGTTGAAATGAGTAATCCATAAACAATGGAACAATCCCCTCAGCTTAGAAATGTATGGAAATGGAATAAAACAAATATGAGAAAACATAGCTTCACGATCTCGATCTACAATGGGAGTGGGTCTTCAAATGCACTCTAATACCATGTTCAACTACACAAGTATTCCAACAGAGGACGACCACCTCCAATAACTAGTCACACAACCATATCAAATATCAACACATTGAGGTATTGACATGGTAAAAACCCTATGGGGAAACATCCACGACCCCAACTAATGTGGACACTTGGAGCAATTCATTAATGCAAAATAAAAATATTATAAATATATTTACAAGAGAGTTTCTCACAATCGATCATCGAAAAATGACCCTCCATGATATTTAAATAGAGATCATGGACCAATGGGGTGGTAAGCCATAGATCCAAGTAGAAATTAATATTGAGAAGAATATGAACCATTGGATCACTCTATGTTGGGAACATATTGTGACCATCATATTTTGTAACTACAAATGCATAATAATGCATACTAAAGAAACACACTTTTACCTAATGACACATTAGATTGAGTTGATCATAACTAACTCCTAAGTGTCTAAATATCCTAAAAATATATGTTATTATACAATGCACCCTCACACTTGGTAGGATCTAGAAAACTTCGTCATTTAAATTGTTCAATTGATCACTCTATCATATATGTTAATTCTCTTATTGTACGATGCACTATTGATAGATTTTTTGTTTTTATAAAATCTCCACTTAGAACTTGATTCATACTGGAGGATGTAAATGGACAGTTTATCTCATAATATCATACATCGTATGATTAGTTTCATGTATATCACTAAGCACTATAACTTTTCCTTCTGATCATAGGTCTCTACAATTCATGCAGACACAAGAAAAATTACAAAATGATTGCCATCAGAAGTGGTCCACGTACCTGCAAAAATTCCACTTGAACATCAAGTATAAGAACAGAAACACCAACCATTTTGCATATTTCCTTAGTTGACCCCTATTTGTGGTGCTAACCACAGTTCTTAACTCTTGTGGGCATGAGACCTCTGAATGGCCACAATTATACCACATTGACTCTGACTTTGTTGGTACCTATGAAACATTGAGCACATGAAAACATGTTCTATACCTTCATATATAAGATGGATTTCTATGCCATATGATCCATCTATGTGTTCCTTCAAGTGATCATGCAAAGAATGTTTGGGAATCTCATTACAATGGGACAACATGACACTATGTTGTGGAAAAAATAGTGGAAGTACTACAAAACCTTTTTTATTGGATGAATCTTCGACAAGATGTCAACAGTTATATCATATCCTACATTGCTTACTCCATTTCCACAATTGTCATTAAGAAATAGGGGATATACACTCCTCTTCATACTCCTGATAGGCCTTAGGATTCCATCTCCATGGATTACAAGTCCAATCTACCTTCAACCAAGAATGGTAATGATTGTGTCTTCATGATCATTGATCAATTCTCTAAGATAACATTTTTTACACCCTACAAGAAGATTATCATAGTCTAGGTCATTTATAAGCTCTTCTTTGAGTGTGTTTGGCATTTATTTTGGGCTCCCACAGACCATTATTTCATATTGAGACAATAGGATCCTAAGCATTTTCTGATCCAACCTGTTCTCAATGATGGACAACAAGTTGACCAAATAAACTTCCTTCCACCCACAGAATGATGGAAAAATAAAGGTAGTCAACAATATGATTTCTCATATCATGATAATATAAAAATCTAAACATCCATGAACATGATATGAGATCCTTCCATATGTTCAACATAGCTACACTAGATCCTTCCACAACGCTATTGGCCACAACCCTTTTTAGGTGTGCTTGGGGTTCCAACCATTGGCCCCCATTGACGTAGCTCCTCCCATTACAACTTCCTTGGAGGATTCCTCCCATGATTTGACCAAGGTTGATCAAGCAACCAATTTTTTTGAATGAATCCAACACATCCAACAACAAGTTCATGATATTTTGCAGAAATCCAATTCTAAGTACAATCAACACTATTGTTAGCATTAGGTACTACAAAATTTTTAGGTGGGGAATAAGGTATGATTTCATTGGAAGAAAGAGCACCTCACAATACCCCATCAAAATCACTTTCCACTTTGATAAGGGATTTTCCCCATCACCAAGTGTGTGGGTGAAAATTATTTTGAATTAATTGTTCCCCCTTTCTTTGGCATGCACACCATATTTAATTTGGAATTTCTTCGACCATATTATACACCTCATTTGGGAACTACTGATGTGGTCAAGCACCTGGCATCTATAGAACTCAATCACATATGCATTGAACAGGAAAAAATTGATTGTATCATGGATACCAAGAATAAGGGAACCCACCAAAAAAAAATCCAACTCTATTGGGTCATCAAAGCATGGAAGTGTCTTCATCAGGTAAAGTTTCTCACCATGAATCAAATTCAACAGAGGTTTTCCCATATGATGGAGGACATTTATGCAATGGAGACAATTTATTACTAGAGGGGGAGGAATGATCTAGGTTTATATTGGTGGATACCTACATGTTCCATTAATTCATAATGGTTCCACATATTGACATTTTTTCTACATGTTTTTGGGTCCCAAACTTCCGGGGTTGTTTTGAGGCCCTAAACGACATTTTTTTGCCATGGAAATGCCCACTATGTAGCTGAAGGAAAATACTTGGTTGTTTGAAATCTGTATTTCTTGGTTATACCTTTTTGATGGGATATCGAGTGCCCGAAATGGAGATCATATGAAAATGTTACACCCCTAGGAAGTTGACATATTAAATAGCCACATGGGGACCCATAAACCTTTTGGTGTTTCATCTTTTTGGGTTAGGATATTATATATTTAGAGTTTTCTCATTGATCATTTATGTTAAAACTTTTTTTTTTGCCTCTTTGTAATCAAATTCTTGCACAACATAAATAATATTGTATAAGCAAATAAGCACCATGATAGAGAGCGCCTATCTTTAGAAAAAAAAAAAACATCAACTAAATGCAAACCAAAGAAGTTCTAGTGAACCTTAGAAATTGTTGTTCCAAGTCTCAATAGTAGGCCACCCATGAGTCAGGGATATGAATCCACAAGGATGGGTTCCAGAATGAAACTTAGCTTCCCAAACTAGTTAGCACTCAAGCTCTGAAGGTTTCTTAACACAAAACAATCCAAATTTTTCTTGCTCTCTTCTCATATCCTACAAAACACAAGAGATCAATCCCCCTTCTCTGACACATAGTACCTTAGGATTTCCACCTCCTTCCAGGGCTGTAGTGCAACTAGTCAAGAATATCAATTTTAGAACTATTGAGGACTCACATTTGTGACCAGGTTTATCAAAATGCCAATGCATCCATGGAATCATGTATCGATTCATTGTTGAAATAAAAAAAAATCACTTACAACCAATAAATAATGGCTCTTCTATTTCTTTAATTCATTACCCATGCTGAAACCTAGAGCAAGAATGAATGGGGAAAACAAAAATGAATGACTGATTGATACAACTATTGAATAGTTGAACAACTGATTTACCCCAAGACAATCAAGAAAAAGGATTTTGTATCCAGACAGTCCAAGGTCAGCGTGGTATCCCCAAGAAACTCATGCACCCCCTCATATGCCCTTTAACACAACCATGGGTGATAAATAATTCAACAATGTCTAAATATTTACTCCCTCAGTTCCCCTTCTCTCATTGAATCATAGCCCCCTATAACTCTTGTCTGTGTCCATTCCGCAACCAATGATGTACTTTATTATTAATAATGATCAAAGTATTACATTTCCTAGGCTCTTTGTCCTCTTTTAATTGTTCAGGCACTT
Organism: Picea engelmannii; assembly: GCA_009831015.1. Taxonomy (NCBI): domain Eukaryota; kingdom Viridiplantae; phylum Streptophyta; class Pinopsida; order Pinales; family Pinaceae; genus Picea; species Picea engelmannii. Next base: position 129,398 of record ML780131.1, on the reverse strand, counting down.
TGGACTTTCATCAATTAAACAAAATACATTATTAATTTAGGGAATCAAAACCAGTGTATTACATTCCCCTACCCCTTATTTTTGCATTGTCCTCAGTGCATGTATAAAACATAAATAAAAATTTCAAAATTCTTCAAAACATTAAGGGTACTCTACCCGCATGGTATCTTCATGCTCCCAGGTAGCATCGTCATGATATTAGTATGTACAATGAACTTTTATCAGTTCTATGTCTTGATTTCAGAGCACTTTGAATAGCTTGTTCAATATTCACACCGACTAGATATGAAAGTCTCCCTCTGGCTCTACCTGAATCAAATGCTAATCAATAACATGGTTAGGATCATGTACATTCTTTTTAGAAAAGATACATCAAATACATTATACACATTCATGGAATAAGGAAATGCAATCATGTATCCAACTAGCCCTATTATGTCCAATATCTCAAATGGATCACATAATATGGTTGCTAGCTATGTACAACTTCCCAACTTCAATGAGCTCTTCTTGCGATTCACTTTCAAAAGCACGTGCTCTCCTACTTTAAATTATCTAGTGGTCATGTTCCTATCTACATAAATATTCTGTCTATCTTGTGCTACCTTCAAATTCTTCTTAATTCTAACCATTTGGTCTTTCATATCCTTGAGCAATCCTGCCCCAAGTACCACTTTGTTTGTTGGGTTGTCCCAACTCATTGGAGTACTTCATTTTCTACCATACAAAGATTCAAATGGGCTCATATTCAGTGAATATTGGTACCCATTATTGTATGAAAATTCAACCAAATGCAAATAATCTTCCCACTTATATGGCTTATCCATCACATACATTCTCAACATGTCTTCAATTACTCAGTTGACTCTCTCTGTCTTCCCATCCGACTATAGATGGTAGGTTGTGCTAAATTAAAATTTGTACCAAATCGTTTAAATAATCCCCTCCAAAATTTTAAGTAAAATATTTGTCTCTGTTTAAGACAACTACCTTAGGTATTCCATGCAACTAAGAAATCTCTCCCATGTAAATTTCTGCAATATTGGTTACCATATGATTCATTTTCACAAGAATGAAATGAGAAGATTTTGTTAATTTATCAAAAACTACCATTATTGAATCAAGATTCCTTGTTGTCCTAGGAAAATTAGTGATAAAATCAGTGGTTACCATTTCACATTTCTTCTATTGAATTGACAATGGTTGTAGCAAACTTGTTGGGTGTCTATGCTCAAATTTCACTCTCTGACTTTCCATACATATGACAATGTAAATAGTAACATCATTCTTCATCCTAGGCCAACAGAATTGGCTTCTTACTATTGTAATTGTCTTTTGGTAACCATGATGTCCGACATATGGAACATTATGCATTTTCCTTAAAACCAAGTTCTTAAGTTCCCCGTAACTAGCAACATAAAATATGTTATTAAGCATGAGTAGTACATCATCGTTAATCTCATACCCTTTGAATTTTGGTTGTATATTCTCTTTCTATAAAGATTATTTTTTCATGTCGGTAATTCTAGTCTATAACAAAAACATCCAGAATTATACGCTTTAAGGCTAACAGGTTCATACTAATGATTATAGCATGCATGTGATGTTCCCTTCTATTGAGTGCATCGACCACTTTTTTTTCCTTTCCCTTGATATTCTTGATGTTAAAATCATACTCGCTTAAAAATTCCATCTATCTCATCTTTCTGACATTCAAAGTCAATTGCTAAAAAAGGTAGTTTAGACCACTATGGTATGTCCTTAGTTCAAATTTATTCCCCATTATATAATGTATCCACATATTCAATGAATGAACTATGGAAACAAACTCCAAATCACGTGTGGCATAGTTCCTCTCATGTTCCTTAAATTTCATGGAATCATAACTAATTACATATCCATTTCGAGTGAGGACTCCACCATGTCCTTATTTGAATGCATCTGTACAAACAACAAAATTCTCATTTGGGTCAACAATTTTTAAAATTGGTGCACTAGTAAGTAATTCCTTTAACAAATTAAAATTATCTTCACACTTTGCTATTCATACAAACTTAGTCCCCCTATGATCCAGGTGGATATTGGTGGCCAGCCACCTATTCCACTTGGACCCCCACCATTGTTTATTTTAGTTTTTCAGTTTCCTTAATTGTAGCACAATTTACTATTTTTGGCAGTTTTTTGGGTCCTGAACTTTCAGATCCATTTTGAGGCCCTAAACGATGTTTTTTTGGGCATATACCAGTAAAAAATTATCATTTAGATAGTTTTTTCCAAAAATTGTAGTCCTCGGATAGATCTTTCTAACAATGTATCATATGCATCAAACGGAGATAGTATGCCAACGTTACGACCCCAGGAAATTGATGGACCAATTTACCTTGGCGGGGCCCATATTTTGGCATTTCATCTCCTAGGGTTAGGTTTTTTGGATGTTTAGGGTTTCCATTGTTTCTCAATAATACATAGGCATTGAAGCCTCATTGTCACACATATTTTAGAGGCTTGTAGCCACCACATATCTACTCAGAGATAAGATACCAGCACCCTAGCTAGTTTATTTCTATTATGTTTGTAAACAAATTTCGGTTCTTTGATATTAATGAAATGAAGTGTTATTTCTGTTGCATATTTGTATTCATGGTAATTTGTGTATTCTGTTGCATTCTTGCATAAATCTGGATCAGTGGTATCAGAGCGGTCTGCATTTTTTCGATCCTTCTTTGTATGTCCCCAACAAGGTCGGGGTGTAAGGAGGTAGGGCTTGATCTAGTTGAACCTTTTCAATATCATCCTCACAAACCCCGACATTTGCCCATGGGGGACAGAAATAAAGACGAGGGAGTAAGAGATCCTATCAAAATATTTCTCAAGGAGGCCCTTGAAAAACAAAGGAAAGCAATGACTGATAACTTCGTCCATATCCTTCAACGATTGCCCATTGGCGACGCATCTGCATCCAATAGCCACTCTAGAGGCACAACCCTTTTTAAGGTACAAGTAAACTTTGACATTCCCATATTTGATGGTAAAATAGATGCAGACACCCCAAATAGATGGTTGAATCTATTAGAAGGATATTTATCAGATCATGACTTTTCCAACCAGAAGAAGATTATTTTTTCATTTCTCAAAGTCACCCCCCATGTTAAGGATTGGTGGAAAGCCTATTGTGAGAAAAAGGATGAGGAGTAACCCTCCCTATTCTTGGTCGTACCCACTTGGAATTCTTTCCGATATGCCATCAAGGAACAATATTATCTTGTGGGGAGCTATGAGGACAAGTACATACAATGAACTACGTTGCGACAACAAAGGGATCAAGATGTGCATGAGATGACAAATCTATTCCATACCCTGTGCACAAAGTTGGGTATCAAATATTCGGAGAAACATTTGGTGTTGAAGTACTGCAGTTGTCTACATAGATACATTCAAGAGGAAATGGAGTTCCTTGACATCTCCTCACTTGGTACAGAATACTAGTATGCTTCCAATATTGAGAAGAAATTCAAACAAAATAAGAGAGACTTTGGATCTGCAAATCAAAATAAAGCAAAAGGTTCCCCCAAACTGAAGAACAAAGGACAAAGCCAAGGCATGGTGGCTGAAGACAACCTGCCAAAGCCACAAGAAAAGAGAAACATCGTGAAGCCAAAGAAGGACACTGGAAAGTGGTGTGAGTTCCATAAGAGCTTCACTCACAACACAAGTGAGTGTTGGGCCAAATAGTCACTGGTGGCTGAGATGAGGGATTCTGAATCAGATGCATGCTCCAACACTGAATCAGAACCCAAGAAGGGGAATGATAGAGGGAAGAATATTATCAATGCGGAGCCCAATGCCACCATTTCCACCATGAACATCTAAAACGAAGAACCAAAATATCCAGAGGATGAGGAGCGTCTCTTCCACTCCCAGATGTGGGTAAAGGGTTCCCCGCTATAGTTCATCGTCGACAACATGAGCCAAAGGAACCTCATTTCACTAGAGGTCATGAAGCGGTTGGTCTTTCCAACCAAAATACACCCACAACCATAGACCATCGAGTGGCTTCACCAAGGACGAGATCTCTATGTCAGCCAACAATGACGCCTTCCCTACAATATCAAGCCCTTCACCAATGAGGTATTATGTGACATTTATCCTCTTGATGTTTGTGATGTATTATTAGGCCAACCATACTTGTGGAAGAGACATGTTGTGCATGAGTCCCATCCTTGCATTGTTATTGTTACCTTGGGAAATAAGTTGTACAGGATACCATAGGTACCACCGCCTATCGCTATCTCTTTGGTTATTGCAAAACAATGCAGTAAGATCATTTCCAAAATTGGGAAAAAAAAATTCCTGATGATCTGCCCTTGAGGAAAGAAGAAGATTATGGCCACGACCTCTAGACATGGCTCCTTTGCATGACAAAAACAAACAGACAAGGTTGTGGAGGAGTACTGAGACATATTCACCTCACTTGTAGGGGTGCCTCTGCACTGTCAGGTCAAGCATCCCATTGATCTGACCCCAGGTGTGTCATTTCCCAATGGACCGATCTATCATCACATAGGAAAGTGGTGTGAGTTCCATAAGAGCTTCACTCACAACACAAGTGAGTGTTGGGCCAAACAGTCACTGGTGGCCGAGATGAGGGATTCTGAATCAGATGCATGCTCCAACACTAAATCAAAACCCAAGAAGGGGAATGATAGAGGGAATAATATTATCAATGCAAATCCCAATGCCACCATTGCCACCATGAACATCCAAAAGGAAGAACCAAAAGATCCAGAGGACGAGGAGCATCTCTTCCACTCCCAGATGTGGGTAAAGGGTTCCCCGCTACAGTTCATCATTGACAGCACGAGCCAACGGAACTTCATTTCAGTAGAGGTCGTGAAGCAGTTGGTCTTTCTGACCAAAATACACCCACAACCATACACTATCGAGTGGCTTCACCAAGGATGGGATCTCTGTGTCAGCCAGCAATGACACCTTCCCTACAACATCAATCCCTTCACAGATGAGGTATTATGTGACATTTATCCTCTTGATGTTTGTGATGTATTAGTAGGCCAACCATACTTGTGGAAGAGACATGTTGTGTATGAGTCCTAGCCTCGCGTTGTTATTGTTACCTTGGGAAATAAGTTGTATAGGATACCAGAGGTACCATCACCTATCACTATCTCTTTGTTTATTGTAAAACAATGTAGTAAGTTCATTTCCAAAATCGGGAAATTTGTTTTCCTGATGATCCGCCCTTAGGGAAAGAAGAAGATTATGGCCACGACCTCTAGACATGGCTCATTCACATGACGAAAACAAATGGACAAGGTTGTGGAGGAGTACCAGGACATATTCACCTCACCCGTAGGGGTGCCTCTACACTGTCAGGTCAAACACCCCATCGATTTGACCCCAGGTGCGTCGTTTCCCAATGGACCGATCTATTAGTGCTCTATTATGGAGAATGATGAAATCAAGTGACAAATTCAGGAGCTACTATAGAAAGGTCACATCCAGCCAATTTCGTCACCTTGTGGTAGCCTGATCATGTTGGTGTAGAAGAAGGATGGGACTTGGAGACTCTGTATTGACTATCGGGCATTGAACAAGATCAACGTCTGGAATAGGTACCCGATCCCATAGATTGATGAACTTCTGGACCAACTCAAAGGGGTGAAATATTTCAGCAAGATCGACTTGAAGTCTAAGTATCACCAAGTACCAATCAAACCATCCAATGTGTGGAAGACTGCCTTCAAATCCAAGTAGGGCCTTTTCGAATGGCTGGTCATGCCTTTCGGGTTGATGAATTCTCCCACAACCTTCATGAGGTTGATGGATGACATCTTGCAGCCATTCACCAAATCATTTGTAGTATTGTACTTGGATGACATCCTGATCTTTAGCCATACTTGGGAAGATCACCTCCACCACATCCGACAGGTCCTCCAAAGACTGCAGAAACACAAGTTGTGTGCCAATTTGGAGAACTTCACTTTTGGCATGACCCAGGTTCTGTATCTGGATACATTATTGATGAGAGTGGGGTGCATGTGGATCCAACCAAGATCGAAGTCATCTAGGATTGGCCAACCCCAACCACTCTAACATAGCTTTACATCTATCTCAGTCTTGCCAATTTCTACCATAGGTTTTTGTTGGGGTTCGCGCATATCACTTGGTCCTTGAGTCAAGTCACCAAGGGAGGAGTGAAAGAAAAATTATTTTGGTCAGAATCTCAATAGAAGGTGTTTGCATTGAAACATTGCCTTTGTTGTTCCCCAGTTCTCACATTACCAAACTTGCAACAACCATTTCAGATCGAGACAGATGCCTCTGACTATGTTATTAGGGAATTTCTTACTCAATAGGGGAATCCAGTGGCATATCACAGTGTGACACCATTCGAAAGTATCCCTCTTATGACAAATAAATGTATTCCATTGTGCAAGCTTAATGATAGTGGAAGCATTACATTTTGGGGAAGGAAATGATCATCCACTGTAACATCCCCAAAAATAAATTATTTTAAAGTCTCAAATTGCTTAGGAAATTATTTTCGTTTTTGGTAAATTCGAAATTGGAAATTTTTTCCATTTATGGAAATTCCAAATTTTGAATTTAGTTAAGTGTAATTGATGATTATGACTGTTGAGAAGAGATTTGATTTGACCCAACAAACTATTTGACTATGACACTTGTATTAAAAAAAATATTTTATATTTATTATTGATGGACAAATGGAACAACCAGGTTAAAATTAGTTGACCATGACTCCAAGAGAGGGGAACATGTTGGAACTACCTCAGGGATGAATGTTACATGTGGAAAATCAAGAATTTGGCCATAGGCAGCCCCTGAAAATCAGGGATTTGGAAAGCTGTGAAAATTTCCCAAGGGGAAAAGACCTAGGCACAATTTCTTTTGATATATAGCATATGGGAGGAGGTAAGATGTTGCCTAGTGTCCTGGGGAAAAGGAATTATCTCTTGATGTTATGAACACTACTTTCTGAGTGTGAGGCAAGGAGAAGTTATTGAAACTGAAGGACTATTCCTGAGGAGGATTTCTAAGTTCGCCCTCATGGATTCCTGGTCAAGCTAGGTGGTGAACGGGACAAGTAAATTGGTTGTTTTGTTATAAGGTTGGGAGGAACTTGGCTATTCCATTTTTTGTTCGAAAATTGTTCAGAAATGTCTATCTACTCCTTCTTTGGTTAAATATTATTGAGTTATTGGTTGTTAGAATGCATATGTTTAAATCTAGATGAAGTGTTTTGTTTGTTAAATTTGGATGGAATGAGATGAAGTGTAGGATGGCCTTACTGTTTAATTGCAGATGTTGAGCATAACTTTCTATGTAATTTGGATGGTATGAAATTTATTTATGGAAGTACATTGGGAGATACATCTGGGTTAAATAGACTATTATTTCGAATATTGTGCTAGAAAACCTACCGAATATGTGATTCACACCCATCTATATATTCAATTTTTATAAGTGAACTTCAGACTGTGCAAACAATTGAAAGTAAATCTGAGATGCAAATATATATAGGTATACGTACAACCAGACCTCTGTAGGTCATCTCTTTCTAGAAAAAATGTTCTATTAACTAAATTACTATTGAAATTAAGTAAACTAGAGCATAATTCTTACAATTTGTATTGTACTTCTGAGTAAGAGAATTTTGGAACGAGAAAGCTTAGATTTATACATATCGTTATAAGCTGAATACACAGGCTGTAATAAATAAGATTTGACAAATCAAGTTGTTCAAAATCTTTAAAACTAGGAACAATTACATACAGTAGGAAGTAGCTATCGCTATATATATATATATATATATGACTGTACTAAATTTTTTAGGTCCTTTTAAATACCTACTGTGTGCGTTTCTGAGATGTCAGTGTTATAACGGAAAGCGAATAATTTAGTGTGCCTCAAACGGAGTTATGAAATGAGATAATACATGAACATAACTAAAAGTATTAAAGGACATACTTTCCGCAGTCACATAATTGTTATGCATATACGTATTTCGGTAATAGTCTAAAATTGCACAACTACATAAATAAATAATGAAATTACTTGAAGTTATTTATAAAGATCAAAATAGACCCAGAAGGGAGTGTAGAACAAAAATCCAAAAACACAGATACATCTTGCTACCCATTCCAGAATTCTATGTAAAACATATCTATTATGTCGAGACCAAAATATTGATTGATTTAGTCCCAACTAAGTCGACTATACAGTTATGAGTAATGGTATAGTCCTATTTTTTTTTTTACTATTACGCAGTAACAATGTTTGGTCCTTAAGTCCTTCCTTTAAGATTGAATACACAGAGATGAGTAAACCATCTTTATGAACCTGAATTATCTCGGCCACAATGATAACATTCTAGAAAGAATCGTATCATTCCGTAGAAACCTAGGGCACTCTCTTAAGAGAGGTAGAATGAAATCCGAATACCTTTTGTGTGTCTGGCATGGTCCTAAATCTATAATGTTGAAAGGGTGAAGTCCCTCCATATAAACATAAATCCATGTTTAGTAATCAATCAACAATAGTTAAACAAGTGTAACTTTCAATAGAATGCTTTAAGAAAGGAAATTTGTATGCAAAGTTTCACTTAACTTACAGCTTGGGAACCGTGATGTCCCTCTTCCATTCGTGTTTTTGGTTGAGAAGACACCCCAGGTCAAAGGGGAATGTGGACCAGGAACTTCTTGATGGGTACCCTCGCAACAACAAGGTCCCATCATTAGAATGGTTACCAAATCGTCTAAATCAAACCTTTCAGGAATTTAAATAAATAAACAACAATAACATTTCAAGTCCGAACTGCAAGGATTGCATAGTATGTGTAGACCGAATGCATGAATCAAGTCAGTGTATCATTTTAAATATTTCTTGACGAAAAGAATGCATTTCCCAAACTATAAACACAAAATTAAATATTATATGCCGAATATGTTTATCGAATTCTAAACATAAATTGAATATATTTGCTGAAGAGAATGCAATGCTCAGAGATTAAGTACATAGTTAATATTTATGTCGAATACCAAACTTCGAGTGGTAGTTTCCACACACAGATAACGATATTATCAGAATGAAAGATGTAACCCTAAATTTAATCATAGACTCAAATAATAGCATGATGCATGGTGCTTCTTAACACATCATTCGGTACACATGATTCCCACTATATATATATATACACACACCGAATGGGAAATACAATAATCTTTTAAAATAAAAATACAATCGTAAGAGTCATCTAGTGGTTTGAGAGAACCTACATAATGGTGGAATCCCAAGTAAAATACCCAATCTAACAGTACTCAACAGAAGCAAGGAAAATTTATAAAATCTTATCGAAAGGAAATTTGCTTTGATCCGAACATAGTATAACATGCGACACACCGTGTGGTCTTTACCCCTAAACAAAATTTTTGGACAAAAACCTCCCACGCGGTCTCACAGAGACCCAACACCAAGTAACATAGAATAAAAACAAAAGAAACCCTATGAGTAAATTTCATATGCATTAATCCTAAAAAAATGCCTTTGCAAGAATCGTTGAAGTCACAGACCAGAAGGCGGAGCACCGAGAATTTTTAGAAGGGTGTTAAAAAAAATCGATGGATAAGTATCCTTACCCGGTTTAAGGAGGGAGACATGTTAGAATTCCAGTTATCCATTCTTATTTCACCAGGATGAACCTTCTCGACGGTGTATACACCATATCGACTCTTCATAGTCACCCTTGAAGAAAATTACATAGAGTGACAAAGCCAAACGGAGGGAATAAACCTAACTAAACCCTTCTGGAAGCTAAGAGAGGAAACAATTAATGAATCTGTATCATGCCATGTGACATTTGGGAGGTGGATGACTCTACACTGACACGAGGTATAGGTGACAGGCCTTGGAAGGGACCCTACGCAGACCTCCATTAAGTAACTGGACAAAGGATTCAATGCAACCCTCACACTCCCACCTCTGTTTCTTGTGCCGAGTTAATGCAGAAGAGGGTGAGGTTTCAGAACCTTACATTGTATCTATCAAAGTTAAGCTCTAATTTCAGTTAGAGTGTAATGATCGGTCGGATTATCATTACATAACTCGTAAGGAAGGATGTTACCCTTAGACTCCAACAAGATATGACCAACTCATTTAACGTTGAAGTGGACTAGAAACTAAATTCATCCGATCTTTCTTTGTTGGTCAAACTAAGACTAAAAATCCAAAAATCACATCTACTTCAAGATTGTGTCTTATGTCACGAGAATTTTATGTGGGATGGGATCCCTTCATTATATGTGACATGATATAATTTTCTTTACACAAAATAATGCGAAGGTGGTCGAGACCTTGGAAAGTTACCCAACTGAAATAATCATACCCTAAAAATATACCTTATGAAAGGATTTAATAGTATTAAATGTGATACATTTAAATGTATGTAAACACACATACAAATAGAGTTAATCATTAGGAGATTATATATATATATATGGATATGTACACACACACACACACACATATACTAGAGTGTATGTTGTGAGGAGTAAGGATTTGTTTTGGAATACTACTAACACTTCCCACTGATGATAGAAATATCAAGGATTTCGAAAGGTCTCTTATTGATAAGGTCACCCTACATACACATATAACTGATATGTAACATGAGTAACTTCAGGAAATATAAACAAGGTAGGAAACATAATCCCAGGGAGAGTTGAATAGAGATAATGTTTGCACTTTGAACTTATCCTTGCATCTTTTGAATCTGTTATTTGTAAAGAAAGAGAATTAATGTTCATAGTAATTTTATTTTTATTTTGTTAATTTTGGTGTCCATTACTTATGGTATCAGAGAAAAGGTTACAATGCTTGGACCTTAAATAGGGCCAAACCATTTTCTTAGCACATGCTTTTTCTGCTCATGTAAAACTAACAAAACCATTACTGTTACCAATTTTTTTTTTTTTTTTTTTTTTTGTTCTGATCATGGCAGCACACGATGAAGTAGAGATTAGACTTGACGAAAATCCTGATCAAATTTCTCATGAATATCAGAGGAAGAACAATGATGAAATCTCACCTACCAAAGTTCTAGAAACTATGAGAAATCTCATTGTGGAGCTGCATGTTTTCAAAGAAGACAATGAGAAACTGAAGAAAGCACAACAAGAACAACAAGAACAACAAGAAATAATGAATTTCTGCTATGAAGTATAGTGACAAAGAAGAGCCCAAAGGATGATAACCAGGAAGAAGAGGTCAGTAAAAGGGCCTCCAAGAATTCTTTTCCTGAAGCAAAAAAAGGGGACAACTCTTTTGAAAATACACTTTCAGTAGAAGAGAAAACAAAAACATGAAGAAAAAGGAAATAGGTGGACCATCTTGAGGGATAATTCAAGAAAATCAAACTATCTACCTTTGATGGAGAATCTAGAACAGGGGAGGAAGCTGAAGCATGGTTATTATACATAAAGAAGTATTTCCAGATATACAACTATTCCATCAATATGAAGGTTAGAATGGCCATCTATAATCTGAAAGGAAAAGATATCATATGGTGGTAGGACCTGAAGTTGGCCAAAGGCTTAAAAGGAAAATAAATGGAATGGTTGGATTTTAAGAAATACTTTAAGAAACAATACCTATCTGAAAGTTACTATGAAAGAAAAACCAAAGAAGTTTATGAGCTACGACTCGGTCAAATGACTATGGATGATCTAATAAAAAAAATCCTAGAATTACTAAGGTTCGTGCCATATATCCGGGAGGACAAAGTGAAAATCCAACAGTTCCTAAGTTGTTTACCACAGTCCTTTAAGGAAAAAATTGAATTCGATAATCCCAAGTCCTTGAGCGAAGTTTTCACGAAAGCCCGAATGTGTTACGACCAATACAAACAACAGTCAAAATTTCCCAAGGCATCGAAAGACAAGAAACAAGACCAAATGAACCAATGGAAGAAGGGATATCATCCAGCCACTTTTCGGAATGTAAAAAAGAGTTTTCTAAGGAAATAATTTCACTCCAACAAACAGAACACCCAAGGAGGTGGTAAACCAGTTAATCTAGGAACAAAGAAGTTTGGGGACAGCCCCCACAAACCATTAAAATGTTGGGAATGTGGAGAACCTCACCTAAGGAGGAATTGTCCACGTTTGATTTCAGCAGCTAGGACTACATTTCACAACCTACATGAACCCTCTACAGTGGGAGATGTGGGTAGAATATTACATTGGATCAATGCAGTTGTGGATGGCCGACAAGCTGACCACGAATCCACCGTAGTGGAAATTGAAGGTAAGATTAACAATACTCATATTTCTATTTTAATTGATCCAGGAGATACGTTGATTTACATCGCTCCTAGTGTAGCGGATGCAAATAAACTTAAGAAAACAAGACATGGAAAATCTTGGCTAGTACAACTAGAAACATGAACAAAAAGAAAAGTAGTTGATTTTATTTCTGATTGTGAGTTCAATTTAGGTGGTCAAAACACAAAGACAAACCTGAACATTCTACCGTTAGGATCTTATGACATAATTATCGGAATGAATTGGTTAGAAAGGCATAAAGCAATGTTAGATTGTTATGAAAAATCACTCAAGTATAAAGACTAAAATGACATTGTTGGGACAGTTCAAGGTATACAAAAACCAATCTTAGTTAGACAGATTTCAACAATGCAATTTAAGAAATGCATGAGAAAGGGTTGTCAGATTTATGCTGTCCAAGTAACAAATATGTTGGAAAAAAGAAAATGAACCTATCTTGGAGGATTTTTTCTTCTTGCATGATTTCAGAGATGATTTTGTTGATGAGATACATGAATTACCACCAAGGAGGGAGATAGACTTTTCTATTGACCTACTACCTAGTTCAACCCCTATATCTAAAGCACCCTACCGAATGAGTTTGTCGAAATTAATAGAATTAAAAATTCTATTACAAGAACTGTTCGACAAGAACTACATTTAGCCAAGTGTATCACCATGGGGAGCACTAGTTCCTTTTGTTAAAAAGAAGGATGGAACTCTAAGGTTATGCATAGATTACAGGCAATTAAACAAAAGGATTGTTAAGAACAAGTACCCCTTACCTAGGATCTGTTCGATCAAGTAGGTGGGGCAAAGATTTTTTCTAAATTGGATTTAAGATTTGGTTATCACCAAGTTAGAATAAAAGATGAGGACATAAGTAAAACAACATTCAAAATGAGATATGGACTTTACAAATTTGTTGTTATATAGTTTGGACTCACTAACGCACCAACCACAGTTATGTGTTTAATGAACAGTATCTTCAGTAAGTACTTGGACAAGTTTGTTTTGGTATTTATTGATGATATCCTATTGTATTCTAAAACAAAATAATAACATGAAGAGCACCTAAGGATAGTTTTGCAAACTTTGAGAAAACACAAATTATATGCCAAATTCGATAAATGCAAATTTTATCAGAAGAAAATACAGTACCTAGGAAATGTAATATATGCAAAAGGTGTTGCATTCAATCCTGAGAAAATAAGATCCTTCATGGAATGGTTGATTCCGAAGGATGCAGCAGACATCTGGTTATTCATGGGAATCACCAAATATTACCACAGATTTATAGAGGGGTTTTCCAAGATTGCATACCCTATCACATCATTACAAAGGAAGGAAACTAAGTTTAACTGGTCAGAGAAATGTTGGAACAATTTTAATAAGTTAAAGGAATTGTTAACGACCATGCCCATTTTAAAGGTAGCATATCCGGACAAAGACTTCACAGTCTGTGTGGATGCGAGTAAAGAAGGACTAGGTGGTGTCCTAACTCAAGAAAGGCACATAATTTGTTATGAGTCCCGAAAACTAAAGGAGAACGAATGAATCTACATCACTCATGAATTAGAGTTGGTAGCTGTAATACATGCCTTAAAGATGTGGCGACACTACATAATGGGCATAAAATTTATGTTATTCATGGATAACAATGATGTGAAATTTTTGTTTAGTCAACCGGACCTTAATGCAAGGCAAGCAATATGGTTGTCCTTCTTGAGCGAATTTGATTTTGAGGTAAGACATATCAAGGGTAAGGAAAACAAGGTGGTTGATGCCTTAACTAGAAGAGTTCATGGATTGTTTGAAATAAAAATTAGTAGGGAAGAAAGTGATCTTGAGCAGAAGATAAAGGCTGCAGGTAATAACAATGAAAATTACACTAAAACAATGGCAAAATTACAAAAAAATACATAAAATTTAGACAAGAGAAATATGAGTTTGGATAGAAATGGTCTACTACTATTTAAATATAGAATATACATACCACATTCAGTAGAATTAAAGTTAACAGTTTTGGATGAAGTACACAAGAAACCGTATTCTGGTCATCCGGGATACCAGAAAATGATAACAACACTAAGGAAGTTATTTTATTGGCCTAATATGAAGGGAAAAACAATAGAATACTTAGCTAAATATCAAGATTGTTAGTAGGTGAAAGTCGAACACCAACATCCAGTCGGCCTGTTCCAACCCTTACCTGTGATGGAATGGAAATGGGAGACTATATCACTGGACTTTACTATAGGTTTGCCTAGAAATCAAAAACAAAATGATTCAATTATGGTTGTAATCGATAAGCTTAGTAAGTATGCACACTTTATTCCTCTAAAGTCTACTTTTAAAGCTATTAACATCACTGAAATATGTTAGGATATTTAGACACTTAGGAGTTAGTTAAGATCTACTTGGTCTCCCCGGATGGGGTGATAGGATGGGCGATGTAGCCACGTGGAAACGAGTTAGGATGCGGTGGCATGATGCCTACCACCTCGCATCACCCGCTCATTAACTCGGTTTAATGTTGCATAGGCGCATTCAACAGCCAGACCCTCTCACACAAGGGAAGGGTACCAACATTATTTCTCAGGTTTTAATGGCGGATTTGATCGCTGTGGTTATGTTAATTGGTATGGGGTTCAGGCTCATTATGCGAATTGGGACTCCTGGTCGCAGAGCGCTTCCGAGAACCTCCATCTCACAGAAGCTCCGGCAGCGCAGCTCGGGTTCTCTCATCCCTCTGGTGTTGTCTCTCCTCCAGGTCACCCTGATTATCCTCAGCATCATTTTGACTTCAATTGACCGCTCAGAGCTCAGCCATACAACCCTCATCATGCCAAGAATTCTGGGGACACCGCGACGAGAAGTGGCATTGTATACTGCAGAATCGAGACGAAAGAGAAAGGCAGCATTTGAAAAGGCCATGGCGATAGCTACCGGAAGGCGAAGAACAAAACCTCATACACCTCCAATGGTGGTTGTTGAAGAGGAGATTCTGGAAGGTGGTCTGGAAATCCCTCCAGAACACACCTTATTTATGGTCCTGGAGAACTGGAACCCCCGCTCGACATTTGGCTTGATTGGAACTCAGCAGGCGGCAAGTGGCATGCATACTCAAGGAGACAACAGCACAAAAAGGCCTTACTCTCCATGCTACGTGGAGGAAGAAGTGCCTCCCGATGCCACCAGAGGAGCAGCGGGGTATCAGAAGCAAGGCGCAGACATGGAGCAGCCACCTTTGGTCGACGCGAGCTACATCAACCTCATCTTCAATATGAGGAACTTGATAGAAGATCAGAACCTTCGCATGGCAAGGCTGGAGCAGAGGCTCGACATATTCTATGCAGCACACTCCCGGGCCATGCCAAAGAAGCAATGCCCGACCTGTGCCCGACCTTATGCATTCCCAGCGCACTGGAGGCACACTGCGGTTGACAACACTCATCCTGGTTTCGAGGTTTTATGATGCTCTTACACAGACTCTGCTTGTGGTTTTTTTTCAAAGTTCTATGTCATAGAACAACTAGTTTTTTATATTTCATAGCTTTAGATGGAAAAACCAGTCTAATACTAACGCCTGCTAATCCCGGTTTCCTACGGGCGGGAAGTAACAGTGCAATTTTTGTTAACTTATGCTTATTTTTCAACAATGGTGACACCTAGACATGGATGCCCAGCTGTCCTAGTTTCCTACTCAGGCAGGCCAACTGGCATCACCATAAGCTCTGTATTTTGTCAATGATAATATAATAGGCTCCAACCCTTTTTCACTTTAAAAAAAAAGATCTACTTGGTCTAATATGTCATTAGGTAAAAGTGTGTTTCTTAGTGTGTTTCTTTAGTATGCATTAGTATGCATTTGTAGTTAGGAAATCCGACAGCCACAATATGTTCCCAACATAGAGTGATCCGACGGTTCATACTCTCCTTGATCTGAACGGCCATTGATCTGTGGCTTAACACCCGATTAGTCCATGATCTCTATTTAAAGAGAATGTCGGGTCATTTGCCGATGATCGATTATGAGAAAATCTCTTGTAAAATCTCTCTGTGATCTTTTTCTTTGCATTAATAAACTACTCCAAGTGGTCGCATTGGCTGGGGTCGTGGATGTTTCCCCATAGGGGTTTTACCACATGAAAACATCGATGTGTTGAAATTTGATTTGGTTATGTGACTGGTTACTGAAGGTGTTCATCCTCTGTTGTAATACCTATGTTTTCGAACATGGTATTAGAGCCTATTTGAAGACCCACCCCTATTGTAGATCGAGATCATGAAGCTGAGTTGCCTCATCTCCATTTTCTGTCATTTTCGTACATTTATGCGCTGAGAGGACTGTTCCAATGCATCTAGAGCACTTGTTTCAGTCAGGAACACTTTTTCGTTTCACTCGAAAATGTTTCAGTCAGGAACACTTTTCGTTTCACTCAAAAATGTTTTCGTTTTCCCAAGATATAGCCATTACAGTCAGATCTAGAGGTATAAAGCTTGAATACACATTTTTTAAATTTTTGCAGAGTAGTATTTTTGGTTTTATTTTGGTTTTGTTTTATTTATTTCCGTGTTGCTACTCTTTTATATCTATGTATTCTCTTTTCCCCATGCCATGTGTGATCTCAACAAATCAGAAACAGATAGGAAAATGTGCATCTTCCGAGTAAGCTAACCGAGATCTAACCCTTGTTGTCATTGAGAAGCGAAATTTTTTTCTTGTGTGAAAAGAGTTTTTTTTTAGCACGCTCTCCAAGGCTGTCTTCAACAACAAAAACCCTCCTTCTGAAAATTACAATATGTTTTTCTAGATCATTTGGTTAAAACATGCCTTATTAAGTAAGAGGTCTTGAGTTCAAGTCTCTCTTTTGTTACCTTTTTTGAAAAAGTTCATGCTAAAATTGTAAAGTGTATTTCACTTCAAGTATAAAAGTGAATCACTATAAGTAGCTTTCATATTTTATTTTAGAGTTATTTACTTTGCATGCAGCTTTTATGTTATAAAGTAACTTCATTGTAAAAGTGAACCTGACTTCTCTTTATAAAAGTGGGTCACTTCATAAAGCAACTTACACTATCACGTGGTCAGTTGGTTACCGTTTATGCCTTTTTTTTTAAAGGGCATAACTCTCACATCAGAAGTTTGTTTTCAGTGCCATTTTTTTTTAAAACTGCATAATTTTTCGAGCTCCTTCCATCCAAATCACCAGTTTCAGTTTTTAAGTCCATATTATCTGCATATTTAATATGGCTTCTACAAGTAATTTCTTGCTTACCAGCAACAACTACTTCCAATGGAAATCTCATATGGAATATTTATTAAGAAGTAAAGGCTTGTACCAGATTACCTTGGGAAAGGAAAAAGCACCCACTTATGCTGATAAGAAAGCCAAGTGGGATAATAGGAATGACAAAGCATGTGGACTAATCACAATGTCCATCTCTCCTGATTTAAGGTACCACCTGTTAGCACTCTGTAATTTGCCCAAGGCTGTGAGGCAGTCACAGAGGCAACATCAAACCACTTCGAGTCTTGGATATAGCCTTCCAAGACTCAGAGAGGGATATCTCTGTCTGATATAGCTTTGTTTGAAGATGTATTAGGCTAGTTATGAAGAACATGGGTTGGGAGTTTCGAAAATATTTAGATGAGGATGTGGTTGACGAGTTTCTCAGATCACCATTGGGCTATGGGGCCTGTTTATAAGACAATGATCAAATCAAATCAAGAGGTAAATGTCTCCATAGGGAAAGATAGTAACAACTATTGGATCGAATCAAGTTTAAAGGGTGTCGATTTGAGGAAAAATGGGGAAGAAAAACTGAGCAAATGAGCAGTTAATAATTCATAGGCTGAGTTTTAGAAGAAAACATAAAGATTATTGAAAAATTTGGACAAAGAGTATGCATGCATAAATTCTTCTCCATTAACTATTTTTCAATAATAAGAAATGAAAATGTTTGAATGATAGCAGAAATATGATTAAAAATAGACAAGGGACACACCACCAACATTGCTACACGAGAATCCTGTAAGTCATTTTCTCCATTAATGATTTTTCATTCCAACATTACAGAGAAACCTCCACAAGCAACAAGGCCCACAGTCCAGCCAAAAAGGACCAAAATCTTTACACAGGTTGAACCCTTTTACATTAAAATCATCTCAATAAATAGGGTAGATCACCTAATTAGTTTTAGAAGTCGGCTTAACTGACTCGGCCAAAAATAGCCACCACTCCCACAAAATTCAGAGTTTTCTGCCATGAAAAATGGACCATTTTTCTGCGAAATAGGGGTCCGATCAGACGTGACTTTCTATTCAATGATGACACCTGGGAGAAAAATGAAAGATTTTTTTGTATATGGGCATGTGCTGGACAAAAACCTCCTTCGGTTTCGCCAAATTCATCCCCAACTGGCCATGAAAGCTCCTGCAAGATCGAGACTGAAATGGAAAATTGAAAATATGAAAAAATAGGCCTCGAAGATGCCTTTGATTCTCTCTCCTCATAGCTCCGCTGAAAAAACTGAGAGATTTTTTTGTTCATCAGCCCGTGATGAGCAAAAACCTCTCTCGGATTTTTAAAATCCGTCTTCGTTTTCTCAGAATCTCCTCCGGAAGAAGACATGGTAACACAGACAAATATTGGCAAAAATTGGGGAAAGTGGTTTTTTTGCGTGGCAAGCAGTATTCTGGACCCCCCCCCCCTCGTTAAATGTAGAACGCCCGGGGGGGTCCGGAATTCCACCTGGG
>ML780131.1:70950-96147 GCA_009831015.1 Picea engelmannii | reverse complement strand
GTGTGGCTCAGGCCGGGTGCGATCCCCGGGTGATTTTGACGGCTTAGATGCCCCTGAGTCGCGGTTTCTCAAGCCACAGGTTAATCGCAGGTCCTGCACAAATTAACAAACAAAAAAAAAATAATAATACCACTCTAATTCCTACAGTGTTACCATTAATCTAATTAAATATAAGAATTTATTTGTAAAGACTTATGAGGGTGTGTTGGTGTTAGTGTTCTTCTTAAGGCTTGGGCTTGGTGGGTGGTCACGGGTTCAAAACCCATGGACCCCAAAACATTTCAAATTCCTTTTATAACTCTATTTATTAATATTATATATATATATATATATATATATATATATTAGTATTATTATTTTTGTTTCTATTAAATTATATTAGTTTTAAATCTTTAAAACTAATGTTTAAACCTAAAACATCTTAATAGATATAAAATATATTTAAACCTTAATTTTATCCTCATTTTCTTTTTTTTTAATAATTAATTAAAAAAAAAATAACGATTTAAACCATTGAAATTTAAATTTAGTAAAATTTAAAAAAAAAGTTAATTTAAATAAATAATAAAAAAACTTAAATATAAAATTAAATCAAATAAAAAAAAATATTAAAAAAAAAAATCAAATCGGGCACGCATGAAGCCCATGTTCCCACTTCCTCCAAAATAATCCTACACCTATCTCTCCAAACCCTAAACGCGTCCTTCCTCTGTCGCCTCTCCACTTGCTCTATTCGTCTCGACAGACTCAATGCCCTTCTCTGAGCACTGGTGCTTGGGCGATAGCTTCTGCTATCTTTGAGATGGGGAACAAAAAAGTCATCGCAGTTGTATATGGGCCTCATGAGGTTCATAAGAAATTGATCTTCACGGGAGGAACCTCACGTTTTACTGTTACATGTTAATAGTTTATGTATGACCTTGCCACTACCCAGGCTGTAAAACATCGCATTTCTTGAGGTGCACTTTAGTTAAGGTTGAGATGGAATTACATAGGGTTGTACAACTGAATTTGAGTAACGGGCAAGAGTAAGGCGCCTTGTTTCTTCGCCATATATTGTCTTTCCAGGACGTTTGCTCAGGTAGAGACACCTTGTATTTCACGTCCACAAAATTTAAGGAGATGGGTAAAGGCTTCTTTCTTCTGCCTTCCATACTGTTACCTTTCATGTACAGTACAATATCTCCTTCCACATTATTTCTCACTGTCTCCACTGCAAAATGAAATTATTTATGTTATGCAGCTCAAGTTCTCTTCGGCGTGGCTTTGTGCTCAGCGTTTGTCGGCATTTGGTGTTGGGCGAGTGGCTCTCGATCCTACATTTGAAGGTTAGGGCACGCTGTTGTTGGCCCAGTATTGGTTTTTATAATGGTTGGGAGGGGGGGTGGAAGTCTCGGGGTCAAACCCGCAGGCTTCCCCTCTGTACACATATATTTGTTATACATTTGATGTGAGCGATTGGTGATTTTTTTTTTTTAAATGAATTATTTGAAGGGAAAGGCTAATTCAATGGAGGAATATTCATATGTCATGTTTAAAGGGATTTGGGATGTCTTACTATTTTCAATTTTTGTTTCCCATTTGGTAAATTGTAATCTCTTTTGGCAATTTGGATATTTGTTATAGAGTTGTCTCAGAGTTCCTCGGATTTTTCAGTGCGTAGGGTTTGCATAAAGGGTGAGAAACATAATTTTTAAGGGAAGAAATGCATCTCACTGAGATCATGTAGAGTTACACTATGCAAGTGATGAATTTATCTCCAAATGAAATAGAACAACATGTCCTAGATTTCTTCTCCCACTCTGGAACGATCGAGTTTCAAATCCTAACATTTTGTAGGGCCTGTTGACATTTTATGGGCTTCCAAATCCTATTGCGCCTGTTCAAGTTCCAACTGCAGGAGCACCTTCACAGAAATGGCCAGAAGGGATGAAGTATGAGTTGCATTCTCATCAAGTAAGACACGAACACAATCATCTCAATATATAGTATATACTAATTCAATTCTTCCTTACTGCTTCCTTATACTAAAAGGTTGCATCTCTACTAGGTAGATGCTAAAGATGTTGTAGATGGTGATACCATCAATGTGTATGTGGATACTAAGAATGCTAGAGAAGATGTCAATGTTCCTACCTCAGTACAGGAGGCAGTGATTCAAAGGCATGAAGCTCGTGCAAGACAGGATTATAAGACAACTGATGCATTAAACAAACAAATTACCAGTGCAGGATATAGGTTTGTTTTCCTTTTTTTTAGAAAGTATATATTACCATATTCATGTTTAGAATGTATATATCACTATATTCATTATGATGTCATTTTAGGATGTATATTCATTATGATGTGATCTGAATGCATGTTGCTTTTAACACCATTGAGTTTTACAATGAAAATCATTGCAACATGAGACAAAATCTATCTTCTTGAATAGGGTATTCGATGCGTCAAGTATCGGTCGTGAAGACATTCTTTCTCACAAATATTGAATCAGGATGAGGTTAATGAACATGCAACTTTTGGCTTTTTTTGTTTACTTTTCAACTTTCTGATGCAAAATATACATTAATATGATTAGCAGTGGCGAAATTCTTAACGCTAGAAGTCTAAAAAAAATGCAGAGGAGTTGATGCGCCCAAGAGACAAATGCCTTATGGGAAGGAGGCAAAGCAAGTACTTCTCACTTTGGTGGAGGGTAAATCTCTACGAGTCCTTGTGTATGACCAAGACCATTATGGTCGCACTGTGGGAGATATGTATAGTGGGAGACTGTTATGCATTAAAGCAGTGACATGTCTTCAGGGGGTTTGAACCTCGGTCTGAGTATTCAGATTGTTGAAGAACCTAAAATACCATTTTGTTTATTTTTTTCTTTTGGAGATTTATGTATAAATTGTGTCCAGCATACTCTTTTTTTTTTTTAGTTTAACAATTTTTTATTTATATATATTTTTTATTTTTTGGATTTGCGCAGGGGAGTTGAGTTGGAGCTGGGAACTTGGCCCTTAAGGCCCCGGTGCTTAAAGATGAAGCTTTGATACCATGTGTAGTAACCTTATTAATTTAACATCAATTAATTCCACAAACAAAACAATAACTTCTACTTGATTTATGAAACTCAGTAATTTCTTATAAATTCAGCACATACGCATATAAATTTATCAACGAATAATAAAATTCATAATAGAATAAAACAATTTTACCTCTTCCTCATGCTAGTTTCTCCGTCGATCCGGTTGTCCAGCCCGCTGCTTTTTTGTTGCCTAATGCGCTGCCCAACTCTGCCCAAACCGATTTTCCACCTTGCCAACTAAGATAGCTTCCTAGCTCCAGGATACCATATGGATATCCTGGCCCCCGTGCCCAAACCCCCAGCAAACCGGTGCCCCCTATACTAATCCTTCCCGACTACAGAACTCAAACTCTCCTATGAAAATCCAATAGAACCCTCCCAAAAACCCTCGTAGAATAATAATCCCCGCCTTCGTAAACCTCCTCCCCTCATATCCCTCCTTCACTGCCCTTTCACCTCATTTTTTTTTTTACCTACACATTTATTACCTTATCCATCTAGTTAATGCCCCTTATCCACTTATTAATGTTCCTTATCTGTTTATTAATGCTCCTTATCGCCTCTTTCGTAAACCCTTAATTTAAACAATATAATTTATTAACCCTCTTAATTTAATAACCATGTCAATGAATGTAATAGGTAATTAATTAATCAATTAATTAATAAAATTATAACCATTAATTAATTAATAAATATTCAATTAGTATCATTATACCAATATTTGTTTAATTAATAATATGTTAGAAAAATTAATTACCTAATAAATTTTTTACTTAATAGTCCCTAAACATATATTCTACTAGGGTTGTTACATAACAGACATTGCAACTTTTGTGATAAAGATGGTCATGATAAGTCCAAATGTTTCAAGAAGATGGCAGCTTTAGAAGCATCGATGAAGAAGCACAACATCCATATTGATTCTACTTCTTCTTCTTCTTCTCATGGACATGCACTTTCTGCTTCTGGTTTCTCCTTCAATACACCTTCTACTTCTACTTCTGATAAGTGGATTATTGATTCTGGAGCATATTATCATATGGCTAAGGATAGAGACAGATTTTCTACTCTAAATGAATGTAACACCAAGAAAATATTTGTTGTTGATGATAGATCTCTTAGTGTTGAAGGATCTAGAACAGTACAAGTAGAAAATGGCCATTTCAATGATTTCTTATGTGTTCCAAGTCTTTCTTGTAACCTTCTATCAGTATATCAAATCACTCATTCAGGTGAAGGTAAAACCATAGAGTTTTCACATCACCAAGTTCTAATCAAGGATCTAAAAGATCCTAATCATGTTCTTGCAACTGGAATTGTTGATGATATTACTAGGTTGTACAAGTTTGACAACTTTGGGTCATCATCTTTTTCATCAGTTTTTGTTGCTCATAGCGATGACTTGAGCAAACTTTGGCATGAGCGGTTTGGTCATCTAAACTATCCCTCATTGCAACAACTATGTAATCAATAGATGGTGACTGTTGTTCCTCTTGCTTCATGCAGAGATGGTGTTTGTGTTGGTTGTGTTCTCGGCAAACATCATCGGGACAGTTTTGAAAAACGTGCCTCTTGGCATGCCTCGGGTCCTTTGCATCTTGTTCACAATGATTTGTGTGGTCCACTTTCTTCTCCTTCTTTTTCTGGGTACAAGTATTTCTTAACTTTCATTGATGACTTTTCTAGACGTATTTGGGTTTACTTCTTAAAACTTAAGAGAGAATGTTTTGACAAGTTTTTGGCCTACAAGGTCCTTGTAGAAAAGAAATCTAGACATCAAATTCAAAGGTTAAGAACAAATAATGGAGGCAAATATGTGAACAATAATTTTACAAATTACTACACTACACAGGGAATCCAAATGCAACACACTGTTACATATACACCACAACAAAATGGTGTTTTTGAGAGAAAGAACCACACATTAAAAGAAATGGCTAATTGTATGATCCAATCTAAGGGATTAAGTCTAAAGTATTGGATGGAAGCCATCAACTGTGCAAATTACATAGTAAATCACACTCCCACAAAGGATCTTAAAAATATAACACCAGAAGAAGCTTGGATTAAAATTAAACCAAATGTAAGTCACTTCCATGTATTTGGCAGTATAGCATGGGCTCACATTCCTGATGAGAAAAGGAAACCATTGCAGCCTAAAAGTGAGAAGTGTATATTTGTTGGTTATTATGAACATGTCAAATGTTACAGACATATTCAATCACATTGTAATGAAATGATTATTATAAGAGATGTTAAATTTGATGAAAATCTCTTGGCCTGTGAGCCTAATTCAACATTTGTGCCTTCTTTGGCCTGCGAGCCTAATTTGGCGGTTGTGCCTTCTTCGGCATGTGAGACATATTCAACGTTTGTGCCTTCTTCTAATTTGGTTTCTTCTTCAGATGATGATAGTGAGGTTGAAAATCCACCTCTGCCTGCTCATCCTCCTCTAGATGAGTCCTTTGAACCTAAACTAGCACCAGTTCCACTGCTTCCTAGATGGGTCCGTTCAACACGAGAGGAAACTGGTGGTCTTGTCGGTGATCCTTCAAATCAGCGTCGAACATGTTCACAGTTCCAACAAGCCTCTTCTCTTTTGGCTCAAGTTTTAGAGACTCCTGATCCAGCAACATTTGCAGAAGCTTCAGGTCATCTAGATTGAGATACAACAATGAATGAATAGTATCGTTCTTTAAAGGAAAATGATACTTGGGATCTTGTACCTCTTCCAAAAGGAAGAAAACTTATTATATGTAAATGGGTCTACATAACTAAGTATGCATCATATGGAAGTGTTGAAAGACACACGACTCATTTAGTTGCCAAAGGATTTTCCCAAGTTGAAGGAATTGACTATCATGAAACCTTTGCCCATGTAGCCAAAATGAATTACATCCACCTTGTTCTTGCCCTTGTTGCCTCACATAAATGGGAGGTCCATCAGATGGATATTAAATCCGCCTTCTTGCATGGAGATTTGCAAGAAGAAATATACATGGAACAACCTCCTGGCTATGTCCAGAATGACTCTAGCCTTGTATGTCTCTTTAAGAAATATCTTTATGGTCTCAAGAAATATCCTCGAGCTTGGTATGCCAAAATGGAAACCTTTCTTATTTCCACTGGATTCTCTAGATTTCATTATGATCCTAATGTCTATACCAAGAAAGTAGGAAGCCATCTCAGAATCCTTTTCCTTTATGTTGATGACCTTATCCTTATTGGTAGTGACCCAAAACTTTTAAGCCATGTGAAAACCAACCTTAAGAAGAAATTTTAAATGACCGACTTAGGCTTTTTTCACTATTTCCTTGGCCTCCAAGTTTTGCAAACCAATGAAGGAATTTTTCTTTCCCAGTGTAATTATGCTTGTGACCTTCTTCATTGCTTTCACATAGATGATTTTAAACCAACCCCTTCTCCCTTCCAGTCTAGATTCAAGATTACTTCCACCTATACTTCTCCTGAAGTTGATGCCACCCTGTACTATCGGTTAATTGGTAGCCTCTTATACTTGCCTCATACTCATCCTGATCTTTCCTTTCTTGTTTTTCTTGTTGCCCGATATATTAAAAACCCCATGAAATCCATTGGAAAGAAACTAAAAGGATACTTCACTATGTTTGTGGTACAATTCAGTTTGGGATACATTACAGTTCAGGGGGGCTCCTTTATCGGTTGGTTTCATTGATATAGATTGGTTGACGACCCTGATGATTGGAAGTCTACTGCAGGTTATGTTTTCATCCTTGGTTCGGGACCTGTCACTTGGGCCTATAAGAAACAACAATCTATTGCACTTTTTTCAGCAGAAGCAGAGTACCGAGCAATGGTAAATGCAAGTCAGGAATCCTTGTGGCTTCAAGAGATCCTTTCAGAGTTTGGATTCCAGAAGTAGCATCCAACCAACCTTTGGTGCGACAATCAAAGTGCCATCAAGCTTGCCAAAGACCCAGTTCAACATCAACACAGCAAGCACATTGAGCTACACATGCACCTCATCAGAAATCTCATTCATGATCAAGTTATTGAAGTGCTATTTTTCCCTACAAAAGATCAAATTGTAGACATTTTCACAAAGTCTCTTACAGAAGTGAAGCTTTCCAAACATTGATCTATGTTAGGAGTTCAAGAAGTTGTCATTAAGGGGGGATATTCTCTAATGCCTCCTTCCTTCTCCTATTGTGTCACTATTGTAAATCCTTGAATCCTATCCCAAGTTATTCTTAAGGGGGGATGTTAGGATATTTAGACACTTAGGATTTAGTTAAGATTTACCTTGTCTAATATGTCATTAGGTAAAAGTTTGTTTCTTAGTGTGTTTATTTAGTATGCATTAGTATGCATTTGTAGTTAGGAAATCCGACGGTCACGATATGTTCCCGACATAGACTGATCTGATGGTTCATACTCTCCTCAATATTAACGACCGTTGATCCGTGGCTTAACACCTTATTGGTCCATGATATCTATTTAAACAACATGGAGGGTCATTTGTTGATGATCGATTGTGAGAAACTCTCTTATAAAATCTATCTGTAATATTTTTCTTTGCATTAATAAACTACTCCAAGTTGTCGCATTGGCTGGGGTCGTGGATGTTTCCCGGTAGGGGTTTTACCACATGAAAACGTCGATGTGTTGATCTTTGATCTGGTTATGTTAGTGGTTATTGAAGGTGTTCATCCTCTGTTGGAATACATGTGTTGTGTTGTGGGGAGTCGATAGTTCGATGGTCCAGTGGGCCCATATTAGACCCCTGAACCCCTAGAAGTTCAAGTCTTGTCCATGAGTGATATCTTGGTATATTGATACATTGGTGCCCTCGATGGGAAGGTTGGTTGGTGGCCATGCCATTTTCCATATCCAACACTCATGGATGGGTCCATGTGGATGTTGCGTTAGACAGGAAACACCAACAAGAGTAGAAGTGTGATAAGTGACCAATGCCACCTAATATACCTCATTAGAACCATGCACATACCACATTAATACCATGTGTAGTGTTGTAGTTATCCCATGTGTCACGAGGATAAAGTTCCATGTGTCATAGGAATTAATCAGACCTCAGTCGTTGGATCTGGAGTTCGATGGATCATGGTCATCGATAAATCTCAAGAGTGATTTTGTCGCACTGGATCATGATCTTCAGCCAGACTTGGGAAGAGCACCTCCACCACATCCGACAGGTCCTCCAAACACTGCGGAAGCACAAGTTGTGTGTCAATTTGGAGAAGTGCACTTTTGGCATGACCCAGGTTCAGTATCTGGGATACATTATTGATGAGACTGGGGTGCATGTGGATACAACCAAGATCCAAGTCATCCGGGATTGGCCAACCTCGACCACTCTAACAGAGCTTCGCATCTTTTTGGGTCTTGCTAATTTCTACCGCAGGTTCGTGTTGGGATTCTCTCATATCACTTGGCCCTTGAGTCAAGTCACCAAGGGAGGAGCGAAAGAAATTTTATTTTGGTCGGAATATCAACAAGATGCGTTCACGGAATTGAAACATAACCTCTATTACGCCCAAGTTCTCACATTACCATACTTGCAAAAACCATTTGAGATCGAGACAGATGCCTATGAATATGCTATTGGGGAAGTTCTTACTTAATAGGGGCATTTGGTAGCATATCACAGTGCGACACTGTTCTACACAGTCCAAAAGTATCCCACTTATGAAAAATAAATGTATTCCATTGTGGAGGCTTGTCGATAGTGGAAGCATTACATTTTGGTGAAGGAAACGATCATCCAAACAAACCACCAACTCCAGCAGTTCATATAGACACAAGGGAAGTTGTAGAATGATCGCCATCAAAAGTGATCCACATATCTGCAACAGTTTCATTCGAACATCAAGTACAAGAAGGGAAGCA
This sequence comes from Picea engelmannii, assembly GCA_009831015.1. NCBI lineage: Eukaryota > Viridiplantae > Streptophyta > Pinopsida > Pinales > Pinaceae > Picea > Picea engelmannii. The sequence goes on along the minus strand of ML780131.1, from coordinate 87,188 downwards.
CCAATAATTTTGCAGAATGCCTCAGCCGACCACCGATCGTGGTGATAACCACCATGCTCAACTCCTGTGGGCATGAGACTTTTGATTGGCCGCTTCTCTACAAGAGAGATACCACAAAAGGTTTATAAAAAGATTCTCTAATATTGTCATCCCATCACTTATTTACAAAAGAGGGTGATCTATATTTATGCAGGAACGCAACAGAATACACAGGTAACCATGAATACAAATATGCAGCGGAAATAAAACTTCATTTCATTAATATCAAAGAACTAAAATTTGTTTACAGACATAATAGAAATAAACTAGCTATGGTGCTAGTAGCTTATCTATGAGAAGAGATGTGGCAGCTACAGGCCTCTGAAATCTATGTGACAATGAGGCTCGAAGGCCTATCTATTATTGAGAAACAATGGAAACCCTAAACATCCAAAAAACCTAACCCTAGGAGATGAAATGCCCAAATATGGGCCCCGTCGAGGTAAATTGGTACATCAATTTCTCGGGGTCGAAACTTTGGCATACTATCTTCGTTTGACACATATGATACATCGTTAGAAATATCTATCCAAGTACTACAATTGATGGCAAAAAATATCATAACAATATTTTCTATCGATAGATTCCCAAAAAACATCGTTTAGGGCCTCAAAATAGCTCTGAAAGATCAAGACCCGAAAAACTACCAAAAATAGTAAATTGTGCTACAAATAAGGAAACTGAAAAACTAAAAGAAACAATGGTGGGGGTCCAAGTGGAATAGGTGGGTGGCCACCAATATCCACATGGATCATTCCTCCCTCATTAGGAAGCAATGGTCCCCATTGTGTTGAGTTTCTCCATGAGATGAGGAAACTTATGCTAAACTTGGTCCCTCGTGAGCCACTTACCTTGGTGAAGGCGTTGGGATGCTTTGACAACTCGATATTGCTAGATCCTCTGATGGCGGGTTTTCTTGATCTGTGTGTCCATAATTCGATAAGTTGTGGCTTGTTCCATGTAGTCTGGGTTTAACTCGGTTAGTGTGAGTTGTTCTTCCATGTTAGATGTGTCCAATAGAGGTGGAAAGTAAGGTCGATGGCAGTCTACATTGAACACTAGGTGCAGACCAAGGAATGGTGGGATACTGAGTTCAAAAGAATTGTCCCCTATAGGATTGGTGATGGTGTATGGCCCATATCAAAGCAGGTGAAGCATACAGTGGGGTCCAGTGAGGCGCTCCTTCTGCAAATGTAGCCACACTGTGTCGCCCACCTAGAAGTTGTGTTGCATCTGTTGTTGATCATTTCGCTGCTTGTACTTAGCATTGGCTCTATCCAATATGTCATGAACCTGTTGGCGAATGTTCTGAATGCGCTTGATGAAGTTGTTCACCTTGGAAACTTCAGACTAGACATGAGACAAATCAGCTTGAGTAGTTGCAAATGGTATGGCTACGCCAATGGGACATAGTGGTTGGAATCCCAAGCCCACTTGAAAGGGGTTGTGGTCAGTTGAGTTGTTGAGGGCCCGGTTATAGCTATGTTGTACATAGGGGAGGCTCTCATCCCATGTGATTGGATTCTTTGAGTTGTATATCCGCAAAATGTGTATGATCACCTTGTTGACAAACTTTGTCTGGACATCAGTTTGGGGATGGAAAGTTGTGGACTTGGTGAGCTTGGTGTCCAACATTCACCAAAGGTTGGACCAAAATGTACTGAGGAACATGCTGTCCCGATATGAGATGATAGACTATGGGATCCCAAAGTTTACCCACACTCGTTCAAAGAAGAGTCTAGTAGTGGCTTTTGTTGTGATATTCCTCTTGTAGGCCTCCATAATGGACATCTTTGAGAATCTGTTGACAACCACGAAAACACAATCGTTGCCATTCTTAGTAAAAGGAACGCCCGACATGTAATCCATAGAGATGGATTCCCAAGGTCGACTATGGGTAGGAAACAAAGTATATATACCTTGATTCTTGATGGTGGATTTGGAAATGGCATAGGCAGTGCAGGATCTTATGTACATCATGACATCCTATCAAAGGTTTGGCCAATAGAAATACTTTTGCAATACTGCCACTATTTTCTCGACCCCGAAATGACCAGCTACCCGACTATAGTGTGCTTCCCAAATAATATTGGCACGCTCGCTTGAAGGAACACAGAGGTGTCCCAAGTGACATAGTAGTGCATCCTGGAGGTGAAAATTTGGAACTCAGTTACCCTCCAAGAGTGTCTTGTATGTGTGGCCAAAATTTGTATCGCTCGAAGCGGTCAATCAAAAGTCTCATTTCCACAAGAGTTGAGCATGGTGGTTATCGACATGATCGATCGTCCGTTGAGGCAGTATGTAACATTATTGATGCTTCCCTTATTGTATTTGATGTTCAAATGAAACTGTTGTATATATGTGGACCACTTATGATGGATATCATTTTGGAACTTCCCTTGTGTCTGTATGAACTGCAGAGGTCGGTGGTCTATTTGGATGATCATTGACATCCCCCAAATGTAATGCTTCCACTATCAACAAGACTCCATAATGGAATACATTTATTTGTCATAAATGGGATACTTTTGGACTGTTTCAGACAGTGTCACATTGTGATATGCCACTGGATGCCCTTGTTGAGTAAGAACTACCCCAATTGAAACTGAAACTGATCAGATTATTGATTACAATGAGAGAGAGAGGACACATCAATGCCATTACTATCAAATGGAGTAAACTATTTTGAGCTTCCACAAAATTACATCAGACCTCCCACCGAGCGACCTAGGATGGATGAAGTAGTCTTCTCTTTGGAGTCCATACATGTCTTGGGCATCCAAGGTATCTTATTGGATTCTACTAGACCTCAGTTTATCCGACAAATCGGCCAGGCCTTTTCTGAATACGACATCTTCCAGGTATTTTCTTTTGTATTGTTATGATGATTTAATTCATATTCCTATCTCCTTCAAATGGAATTCATGTAGAGGACCGAATGGAATACTATTCCAACAATTCGTTGACCAAAACATGTTTGTCAACCAGCTTCAACATCCACAAAGAGCAAGTCTTCAACTTGAGGGACTACATAAGTCATCATTGTTATTCATGAGAAGATCATGTTAACACTTGGCCTTCAAAACCTTCTCTATATACATAAAGCATCATTGTAATATCCCGGTTTCGACTCCTTGTATTTTGTTTAGTTGATGAAAGGAAAGACTGAATAATTAAAAAAGGTGAACAATTAAAAAAAGGTTGAAGCACCTAGAAAGGTAATGTTTTGATCATTATTAATAATAAAGTACATTAGTAGTTGTACAAAAAACAAGGACAAGATTTATAGGGGGATATGATTCCATGACATAGGGGCACATGAGTCTCTTGGGGAGACCACGTTGATCTTGGAGTGTCTTGATACAAAATCCCTATTCTTGAGTGTCTTGGGGTTAATAAATTGTTCAACATTTTATTTGTTGGGTCAATCACTCATCATTTTTGTTTTCATTATTCATTATTTCTCTGGGTCTGGGCATGGGGAATGATTTAAGGGAAGAGAGGATCTATTGTATATTGGTTGTAAGTGATTGTTGATTATTCCAGCACCGAATTGATGCTTGAGTTCATGGATGCATTGGGGCTTTGATAAACTTGGCCACAACTGCAAGTTCTAGAGAGTTCCAACATTGATATTCTCGGTCAGTTGCACTAGAGCTCTGGAAGGAGGTGGATAGCCTGAGGGACTACGTGGCAGTGAAGGGAGTTCAATCTCCTAGGTTGTACAAGATAGGAGAAAATAGTTGATTAAATTTGGATTGTCATGTGTTGAAAAACCTTGAGTGTTGACTGGTTTGGGAAGTTGAGTGTCATCCTGGAACCTATCCTTGTGGATTCATAGACCTAGCTCGGGGGTGACCTGTTGTTGAGAATTGAAACAAAAATGTCTGAGGTTGGGTGGAACATCCTAGGTCGGCATCCAATTAGTGATTTCTTTTGTTAAAGATAAGTTCTCTGTGTCATGGTGTTTCTATGCTTATACATAATTATTTTTGTTGTGTATTGATTAACATATTTGAGATATGAATTACTGATGTTCCTTGGTTATTTATTTTTCATGGTATATTTTTCTCTCTTTTATATCTTAACATGAATCTTGATAACTACATCTATTATTTCATTCTTATTCATTTAGTTGTTGGTAATAGTTTTACAAATTGGATCAAGAAGTGCATTCTTGGATTTATTGGTGGCTGGGTATGTCACAGTTTTGTATCAGAGCATCTTGGAGGGTGTTCTGGAAGTAGAATTCCCAACCTATGTTGGAGGCTAGGTGCATGACATATTGGTATCAGAGATATTGGTTTACAACATTGGGCCTTTGAAGGGGTCTGCTACATGATAGGTGAAAAGTTCATGAAATAAAATTAATTAATGGCATGGACAACACCAGATGGAGAATTTTTTTTGGTTTAAACTCTATTTTTCAACCCTAGGGACTAGATCCAATTTGATCCTCCATTCCCTTGACATTCCAATTATCCCCTCCTTCACGATCATAGTAGTAGAGTTGACAGTTTCCCAAGAAAGAAAACCAGTGCATAACAGTCGTTGATCAGACCTTTACATGGATCTATATTCCTTGATTAATGATTGGTGTGAAATATTTATCCCACATGCATACAGAGAGGGTTGAATGAACTATTAATAAACAAGAATCAAACCAGTATTACTTGTGCGTGAAGTATGGGAGATTCACGAAATCATGCAGAGCATGTGCATGATGTAAAATTTTGATCGATGGCTCAGTTCCCTAGATATCAAATATCACAAAGATCTATGTGATGTCATGTCTGGGGAGTGGATATTCTGATGGTCTAGTGAGCCCATATCAGACCCCTGAACCCCTGGAAGTTCAAGTCTTGTCCATGACTGATATCCTAGTATCTCGATATGTCGAATCCCCTGATGGGAAGGTGGGTCGGTGACCATGCCATATTCGACATCCAACACTCATGGATGGGTCCATGTGGATGTTTCATTAGACAAGAAATGTAAACAAGAATAGAAGTGTGACAAGTGACCAATGCCATGTGATATACCTCATTAGAAGAATGCACATACCACATTAGTACCATGTGTAGTGTTGTAGTTATCCCACGTGTCACAAGGATAAAGTTCAATGTGTCATAGGCATTAGTTGGACCTCAGTAGTTGGATCTAGAGGTTGAGGGATCTTGGTCATCGATAAATATCAAGATGGAATTTGTTGCACTAGATCCCTGGACCCCTGATAGATCCCAAGTCCCATCCTTTGTTGACATACCCGGGAAGTCAATACCCAATATCCTGGGTTCCTGATTCCTCGATGTGTTGATACCCATGATATCAAATATCAAAAACATATTAAGCAGTGTTGAGCATGGGAAGTCGATAAGATGATGGGCCAGTGCCTTGATGCTCTGGTGGGATGGTGGGACTATATAGGACCCCAGACCCCCGAAAGTTTCCAAGTCTCATTTCAATGTTGATATCCTGATGCCCCCATGGGATGTTGGCAATGTTAGCTACCATGTTAGTTCCACATCAGCATCATGTCATCCAACACACATGGAAGGGGTCGACATGGATGCCCTATTAGCTTGAGAGACCTCTGCTGAAAGAAAAACACCAAACATTTCAAAAGGGCATAACTTTTTGCTCTGGGATCGGAATTGAGAAAACAAATAGTTTTTTGAAAGATCTTCGAGAAAGGAATATAGTTATGAACTTAGAAAATTGTTCTGAGTAGTAGGGATCATGATCATAATCAGTAGGGAATATAGTTATGAAATTAACAATATATTTTTCTAGTCCTTTTCCAGAAATGTGTATACATGTTATTATTTTTGTCTAACAAAAATTATGTTGCATGCACACTTTCATGCATAATTAAGAGTATAAACACATCATTTCAAGCTAAGAATCAATATTTGGGAAAAAGAGGAAGGAGAGGGAGCCTTCAGTTATGAAAGAGAAGAGAAATGTTAGAATATCAGTGTGGGAAATGGAGAGACATGATCTAACGGTCACAATAGTAGAGTCGAACTAGAAACATTAATAGAGATGATGAGAATCTTGAAAATAGAAGTGTAGAGTTACAAAATAAATAATGAGAAGATGATTAAATAACATAATCAAATAAATTACCAAATGATGAAAATCCTAAATACTTTGCAGAGACAAGCAAAGAATGGATCAGGTACAAGGCAAGGGGAAGAAAGAAGAGATAACTACAAAAGAGCCCATCATTTTAGGAGGGTCAGTGGAACTCATAGACATCACTCACCTCCTTAATTAGCTAGGAATTCTTATGCATTTGATGATTCAAGGAGTAGTTCATAAGTGTCTCTTGTAAAACATCAAATAAGAAGACTTGAGTGGTATGGTTTACAAGGAGAGATTAGGAAGCTTAAGCCACCATCCTTCGACGGTGAAAGAGAAAGGGAAGATGATGTTGAAGCATGGTTTCTTGGAATCAAGAAATATTTTCAGTTGCACAATTATTCCTCTAATATAGAAACCAAAATTGTCACTTACCATTTGCATGGGAAGGCTACCATGTGGTGGGATTAGTTAAATCAAATGGAACACATTAGTGAGAGTAGGATCACTTGGAAGGAGTTAAAGAGGTATTTTCAGAAGGAATATCTTCTAGAGCAATACTATGAAAAGAAGATGCAATATGTATTTGAACTTAATTTGGGGAGCATGAGCATGGGAGAATATGGAAATAAATTCTTGGGATCGTTGAGCTATGCGAGACTTATCAAACATGAAAAGGTAAAGATACATATATTTTTGAGTGGAATTCCATCATTTAACAAGGAAATCATTCAATATGATGAGCCTATAACTTTTACAAAAACCATTAGAAAAGATAAGTACATGTATTTGAAAGGAAAGGGTAGAAAATATTTGCAAAAGTCTTGGAAGGATAAGAAGAACGAGAAATATGACCAGATAAGGAATGGATTCAAACCTCCTTTCAATAGAAATAGTCCAAAAACAAATAAGCAAAATTAGGCTGCTAAGCAGGAATCCAAGAAAGAAGACTCCTTGGGAAAAAGGGGAAGACCATCAATCCATTGCTATTGGGGATGCAAATAAGACCACATGCAGAAGGATTTCCCTCACATAGGAAATAAAATAAATACCACGCACAACATCTAAGAAGCTACTACAATAGAAGACATGGGAAAAATATTCCAAGAATATATGCAACCTTAGAAGATTGATAAGCATAATACCAATCCCATATGATCGAAGTGGAAGGTAAGATCATTAATCGTCCAGTTTCTATTTTAATTTATTTGGGAGAAAGCCATTGTTACATTGATCCTAAGGTAGTCATTTGGTGAAAAGTATACTCAAAAAATCAAGTTTGGTTCATCTAGCCATTGGAACCAAAAGAAGGATCAATGAGATAGTTAGAGACGGTCCAATAAATATGAACAGAGTAAATGCAGTTCTTGATATGAATCTCATACCATTATCATATTGTCATATCCAAATTGAAATGGATTGGTTGGAAAAGCATCATGATTTCTTATACTATCATGATAAGACATTTTCATGCCTTGATGAATAAGGAAAGAAAAGAGTTGTGAAAGGAATTCCAAGACCCATTTCTATAAGATAAATTGTATCCTTACAACTGAAGAGATGTTTCAAAAAAGGTTGGAAATTATATGTATCTCATGTTGGAGAACCAAAAAACAAAAAAGGACCAAGCCTTGAATATTTTTTAGTATTGCAAGATTTTGAAGATGTATTCCAATAAATACTTGAATTACCACCGAAGGGGGAGATAGATTTATCTATTGATTTAATAATAGGAGCTTCCCTAGTATCAAAAAATACCTTGTAGAATGAGAACACCAGACTTAAATTAATTACAAATGAATTTGGAAGAATTGTTGAATAAAGTGTAGATATGACAAAGTGTTTCACCTTGGGGAGCACTCATAGTCTTTATGAAAAAGAAGGATGGAACATTGAGGCTATGTATCGACTTTAGACCGTTGAATAAATCCACAGTGTAGAAAAAATACCCCCTACCAAGAATCGATGACCTCTTTGATCAACTAAGAGGAGAAAATGTAATTTCAAATATGGACTTGAGATCTAGATACCATCAAGTAATATTCAAGGAGGAAGACATCAATAAAACAACCTTTAAAACCAAGTATATACATCATAAATTCATAGTGGTTCCATTTGGATTGACCAATGCACCAACTATATTTATATGATTAATGAATGGCATATTAAGAATTTATTTGGATACATTTTTCATTGTATTCTTGGATGACATGCTTATCTATTCTAATTCCGAGGAAGAGAATGAACATCACTTGAGGTTGGTGTTGCAAGTACCAAGGGACGATCAGTTGTATGTCAAGCTAAGAAAGTGTTATTTTTACCAAAAACAGATCCATTATTTGGGGCCATTATTTATGAAGAAGGTGTAGCAGTAGATCCAAAGGAAAATGAAGCCATTAGAAGATGGTCAACATCAAAGAATGTTTAAGAATTTATATATTTTATGGGATTATCTAGATACTACAGAAGGTTTATAAAAGGATTCCCTAATATTGTTCATTCCATCACTTCTTTACAAAAGAGGGTGATCCAGATTTATGCAAGAATGCAAAATAATACACAAATAACCATGAATACAAATATGCAATGGAAATAACACCTCATTTCATTAATATCAAAGAACTAAAATTTGTTTACAGACAAAATAGAAATAAACTAGCTAGGGCATTGGTAGCTTATATATGAGAAGAGATGTGGCAGCTATAGGCCTTTGAAATCTGTGTGACAATGAGGCTCGAAGGCCTATCTATTATTGAGAACCAATGGAAACCCTAAACATCCAAAAAACCTAACCCTAGGAGATGAAACCCCAGAATATGGGCCTCGTCGTGGTAAATTGGTACATCAATTTCCCGGGGTCGAAACTTTGGCATACTATCTCTGTTTGATGCATATGATACATCGTTAGAAAGGTATATCCAAGGAATACAATTATTGGTATATAATATCATGATGATATTTTTCGACTGACAGATGTGCAAAAAACATCGTTTAGGGCCTCAAAACAGCTCTGAAGGTCCAGGACCTGAAAAACTACCAGAAATAGTAAATTGTGCTACAATTAAGGAAATTGAAAAACTGAAAGTGTAACAACCCTAGTTGAACAAATGTGAAGGATTATTAAGTAAAAATTTATTAGGGTATTAATTGTCTTAATATGATATTAATTAAACATGATATGTATAATAAAACTAATTAAATAATTATTGATTAATTAATGGTTGTAATTTGATTAATTAATTGATTAATTAAACTACCTATTACATTTAAAAACATGAGTATTAAAATTAATAAATTAATAAGTTATATAGTTAAATTGAAAGGTGACGTACACAACAAGGGATAACTTATTAATTGTGGAAGGATAAGATATTAAATAAAGGGGATAAGGGGCATTAACGAGAAAGGATAAGGGTTAATAAATGGGTTAGGTAGGGAGTAAAGGAGGGGGAGTCGATGAAGGAGGGATAAGGAAGGGAAGGAGGTGGATGGGAGGCCATTCTATGGGAGGTTGGGGGATGGATTTTGGGAGCTCTGGATTTGCAGAAAGAAGTGGAATTATGGAGTAGGATTGTATCAGTGCATTGGGGTTGCTGGAGGTTTTGGGCACAGGGGCCAGGATATCCTTATGATATCTTGGAGCTAGGGAGTTACCTAGTTGGCAGGGAGGAACTAGGTTTTGGGCAGTGTTTTGCAGAAGTGGTCAAGGAGGCAAGCGGCAGACAAATGGAGGATTATTAGCATCAGGTTTAGGTATTATTTCAAATTATGCATTTTTTTAATCCCTTATAAAAATTTATTATAATTGATAAATTTGTAGGCAAATGTGCTAAATTATAGAAATTTCTTGAATTTTACAGTTATATTGTAAATTAAATGGTTGATTATTTAATTCGGTGCCTATAGAAAGAAACAATGGTTGGGGTCCAATTGGAATAGGTGGGTGGGCACCAATATCCACCTGGATCATTCCTCCCCCTTAGGAATCAATGGTCCCCATTGCATTGAGTTCCTCCATGAGATGAGGAAACTTCTACTGAACTTGGTCCCTAGTAAGCCACTTGCCTTGGTGAAGGAGTTGGCCTGCTTTGACAACTTGATATAGTTGGATCCTCTACTGGCGGGTGTTCTTAATCTGTGTGTCCATAATCTGATCAGTTGTGGCTTGTTCCATGTAGTTTGGGTTTAACTCGGTTGGTGTGATTTGTTCTGCCATGTCGGATGTGTCCAGTAGAGGTGGAAAGTAAGGCCAAAGGTGGTCCACATTAAACACTGGGTGAAAACCAATGAATGGTGGGATACTGAGCTCGAATCGATTTTCCCCTACAACCTTGGTGATGGTGTATGGACCATATTGGAGAGGGTGAAGCTTGCAGTGGCGTCCAGTGAGGCGCTCCTTCTGCAAATGTAGCCACACTTTGTTTCCCACCTGGAAATTGTGTTGCACCTGATGTTGATCATGCCGCTTCTTATACTTAGCATTGGCTCTGTCCAATATTTCATGAAATTGTTGAAACATTAGTTGAATGCGCTCAATGAATTTGTTCACCTTGGTAGCTTCAAACTGGGCATGAGCTGAATCAGCCTGAGTAGCTCCAAATGGTATGGATACATCAATGGGACATAGTGGCTAGAGTCCCAAGCCCACCTGAAAGGGTTTCTGGTCGGTTGAGTTGTGGAGGGACCGATTATAGCTATGTTGTACATACGAGAGACTCTCATCCCATGTGCGTGGATGCTTTGAGTTGTACATGCGTAAAATGTGTACAATCATCCTATTGACGACCTCCGTCTGGCCATCAGTTTGGGGATGGAAGGCTGTGGACTTGGTGATCTTGGTGTCCAGCATTGACCAAAGGCTGGACCAAAACTTACTAAGGAACCTTTTGTCCCAATCTGAGAAGATAGACTTGTTGGAAAATATTTAATAGACAACGAATGGCATAAGTACAGGAAGAGCGAATGGCATAAGTACAGGAAGAATGTACAGAGGATTGTTGGAAAATATTTAACAGACAACAAATGCTTGTCATTGATGGCAAGTACAATGGTGAAGATAGCATGAGTACAAACAATTTTTGATCGACAGGCAAAAAAAAGATAATTCCAGGAAGATCGAGCAATCAAAGGCAACACAACATTGACAAAATGATCGAAGGCCCGAGAAGCATTTATGATCGTTGGATCCCATCCAAAATTCTCGACAGCATGAGGGCCATCAGATCTGAATAAAGACAAGAAGAGCACACTGAAGATGAGGATAGATCTCAGGCGTTAGATCCAAGCGCAGGGTCCGACCATCGTTGGATTGAGGAAAACCTGCACGATCTTTAAAAGTGCAACGAGTAGAGGGCTCAAAAAAACTCGACGTAATCTGAGCCGTCAAATCAAGATCACATCTGAACCATTGATCGGAGTTTCAAGGATTGCATGTTGGAAATGTCAAAGAAAGAATGAAACAAGAATCTCAATTTCTCGATATGAAAAATCCCGACGTAATCTAAGCCATCAAATCAAGATCACATATGAACCATTGATCGGAGTTTCGAGGATCACATGTTGGAAATGTCAAAGAAACAATGCAACAGGAATCTTGATTTCTCGATATGAAAAACCCCAGAGTAATATGAGTCGTCAAATCAAGATTACATCTGAACCATTGATCGGAGTTTCGAGGATTGCGTGTTGGAAATGTCAAAGAAACAATGCAACAAGAATCCTGATTTCTCGATATGAAAAATCTCGGCGTAATCTAAGCCATCAAATCAAGATCACATCTGAACCGTTGATCGGAGTTTTGAGGATCGCGTGTTGGAAATGTCAAAGAAACAATGCAACAAGAATCCTGATTTCTTGATATGCAAAATCCTGACGTAATCAGAGTCGTCAAATCAAGATCACATCTGAACCATCGACCTGACTCACGTCAGCAGACCACGTCAGCTAGGAACACGTGTCGCAACTAGGTAATGACAAGTGTTAGATTGATTCAACATTTTAGGCACATGTAAGTCATGAATCAGAGTGACACATGGCAGTATTCAATATGTGTCAATCCACATGTGACATCAGCAGATGGACACCCTGTCGAAATTTCAGGGATCGAGAGTTGGAGATGTCAAAGTTTTTTAACATCAGGAATATCGATTTTGCGATATGTGAAATCACGATTTAATCGTAGCCGTTGAATAGAGATGTGATCTGGACCGTTGATCCGACTTCTTTACGGAGTGTCGAGGATCGGGAATTTGAAGTGACAAAAACATCGAACGTCCAGAGTGTTGAAATCACGATGAGTGAAATCCTGACTTAATCTAAACCGTCATATCTAATTATGATCTAGATCGTTGAACTCACTTGTGGATCGGGATTTGTAAGTGAAAAGAGCATTGAACATAAGGAATGTTGAAATCTGATTTAAAGGGAAGATTAATAAAGTTCATTCAACAATGTAGATAAACTTGAATGTGATTGGAGGGTTACTGTTCCCTCTCACAGTTAACTCCTCTGTTATGAATCTGTTAAAAGAAACAGACTCATGATTGAGAATCAGTTAGCGTTTCAGTTGCTAGGACAATTGTCCTTGTTTTGCCTAAGGAAATGTGAAGTGGAACCATTGGGGAAGTGTGTATAAAAGAAAATGAGACAAAATGTGAAAGGTTGGTTGTTCTGGATGGAAAATGAATGAAATAGTAAGAAAGGGAAAATGAGAGGATGCGTAGCATGAGACTAAGAAAATGTGCAGAGTGAGATGAAACACAGAGCAGAAGCAGAGCAGAATGACAAAAAGAGTAAAAGTAGAGAAGAATGACAGAAAGAGCAGAAGCAGAGCAGAATGACAGAACAAGTTGAAGAAGAGAAGAATGAGAGAACAAGTTGATGTAGAGCATACCTGCTAAATAGACAGAGGAAGAGAAGAGCAACAGAACAGTGTGTAAAAGACCAGATTTACAGAATAAAGAAAGATTGGTAAGAACTGATTTATCTGTAAAGTTGATTGTTTATTTAGCCATTCATATTCTAGGGAGGTTGGGAGGTTCTTGGGAGGACTGTTGTCCTCAGAGGTTCAAGTGGGAGCTTGAACACAGAAAGTTGTAGCTTCCATCTGGTTGCAGCCAGAGAAACTAGGGTGGCAGGGTGGTGCAAGGGAGAACAAGTGTTCTCTGTTATACAGGTTGGAGTCTGTCTAACTAGAAGTTGGTGCTTCCATCCAGTTGGTGTTGGAACATTAAGGAAGTTGGTGCTTCCATCTAGTTGGTGATGGAATATTCAGGGAGTTGATGCTTCGTTCTAGTGGGTGCTAGAGAAACGAGAGAGTTGGTGCTCTCAAACAAGTTGTAGCTTGTAAAACAGAGGTAGTAGCCTTACATTGAGTTGGTGCTCAATTAAAGATGATGTACAAAACTTAGAAGACTACCTATCATTTCGATGAAGAAGATGTTTTCTCCCTTTATGGGTTTCCTCGTGAAAATCTGTCTCTGTGTATACTTTATGTGTGACTGATTCTCTTTGATTTTACTATCTGACTGTTGTATATTGTTGATGATCACTAGAAGAAAAATTAATAATATTTTAATTGACTTGGAATTGTTTAAGCATAGTAACAACTGATTCACCCCCCCTCTCAGTTGTTTTAGTAATTTCAACAATTGGTATCAGAGCGGGTTCCTTTTATTCAAAGGTAGATCTGTAATCTTAAACATGACAAGTCATGAAGTAAATTCAGCCTCTAAGCCTCCTCTATTTGATGGAAAAAAATTTTCCTTCTTGAATATTAGAATGAGAACATACTTAATGGCCTTGGGTGCTAATGTTTGGGATGTAGTAGAGGCTAGATATACAAATCCTGTTGTGCTAGCCTCCAAGGATGATAAGTTAGAGTTTAGTTTCAATGCTAAGGGGATGAATGCTATCTTGAATGGACTCACTGAAGCTGAGTTTGTAAAGGTGATGCATCTTGATACTGCAAAAACAATGTGGGATAAACTTATTAATAGTTATGAAGGAAATGAGAAAGTAAAAGATGCCAAACTTCAAACATATAGATTGAAATTTGAACAACTAAAGATGAATGAAGATGAAACAATTAGCAAGTATTTTTTAAGAGTTGAAGATCTTGTAAATGCCATGAAGGGTCTTGCTGAGAAGTTTGATGATTCACTCTTAGTTCAAAATATTTTAAGATCTCTGCCTGATAAATTTAATCCAAAGGTCTCTTCAATAGAAGAATTAAATGATCTTAAAACTCTGTCCATTGATCAACTTGTAGGAACTCTAATTGCATATGAAATGAGAATTAACAAAGATAAATCCAGTACTAGAGAAGCATCTTTTAAAGCAGACAAGAATATTGATTCAGAATTTGATGGTATTGAGGAAACATTTGTGAGAAGGTTAAAGAAAGGATCGAGAAAATATCAAGGTAAGTTGCCCTTCAAATGCTTTAACTGTGGTAAGATAGGTCATTTTGCATCTAAGTGTCCCCATCAGAAGAAGGACCAGAACTCTAATGATGAAAAGAAGTACAAATACAAGAAATTTAATAAGAAGAAAAGTTTGGTTGCAAATAATGACAATTCCTCATAAGACACCGATAGTGACTCATCCTGTGAAGATAAGGCAAATGACTTCATGCTTATGGCCAAAGAGGATTATGATAATAAGAGAATAGGCAGTGATGATAATGATGAAGAAGATGTGGTTGATTTGGAATGAGAACTGATCAGTGCACTGGAAGAAATTGATAGACTCAAAACTAAGAACAGAAAGAAAAAACAATTGTTGACACAGTTTGAGAAAGATAGTAAAAATCCTGATGAAGATTTTGCATTGCTGAAAGTGGAATTAGAAGAGGCAAAGAAAATAGAAGACATACTGAAACAACAATTGTCAGAGAAGAAAGTCAGGTGTGAAGCCTTAAAAGAAGAAATAGTAAATACTAGAAAAGAAATGAATAAATTCAAAGGATTATATCATCAAAATCTGCCAAGTATTAAAACCTCAGAAGAATTAACCTCCATTCTAAATTAGCAAAGAAATTCAAAGTTGAAAGATGGATTGGGATATGAAGAAGGATCAAGTAGTGGCCATCCAAGTAATATGGAATCTATCAAGTTTGTCAAATCCTCAAACATTGACAATAGTCACTCTGTAGAAACAAAGAAAGAAAATCAGCCATCAAGAAGAAATGAAAGGAAAAACCCCAGAACAAAATTTGTAGACCATAAAGTTGATCGACATGAAAGAAATCGACCTCCTCAAAGAAGACATATTTTTTCAAGGTACAAAGATTTTTTCTATGGTTATTGTTTTTTTTGCTCTAATTTTGGTCACAAAGATATAAATTGTTCTTTAAGATTTAGATATGAACAATCAAGATATTCAATGAATAACTATCTTCCACAACAAAGATTGAGACAACCAAGAAACAAACAATCACATATTATAAATCATGTGATGAATGGGAGAAGGACACAGGTGAAACACAACAACAGATATGAGCATAACAATCATTATGATCTATTATTCAGTGAACCAGAATGTTACAACTGTCATAATTATGGTCATAAAGCTACAGACTGCCGCTTAAGGAAATACAATTCAGATTTGATCTCCACTACTGAAAATGTCAAAGTTTGGAAGAAGAAAGTAGATGACAAGTGTGGACTAGTGCTATCAGCCCAAAGGAAAAAGAATCCTTGGTATATTGATAGTGGATGCTCCAAACACATGACTGGAGACAAAAGTAAGTTTCTAACTCTAAGTGATAGCAAATCAGGGAATGTAACTTTTGGAAATGATGCACCTAGAAAGATAAAAGGTAAAGGAATTGTCAATTTGTGTAACGGAAAAAGAAAAGCACAAGATGTGTTGCTTGTAGAATATTTGTAACATAATCTACTTAGTGTCATTCAAGTCTGTGACCGAGGGTGTGAAGTTGTTTTTAGCTCTAAATACTGTAAAATAAAAACTGTGGATTCAGGTCAGCTAGTTGCAAAAGGTATAAGAACAGAAAACAATGTCTATGTTTTAAAAGAAGAATAAGAAGAATGCAACTTAAGAAAATATGATGAAAGTTGGTTGTGGCATAGGAGACTTGGTCACCTAAATTTTGA
>ML780131.1:31453-45249 GCA_009831015.1 Picea engelmannii | reverse complement strand
CTCTGGAGGAGGTACCCCACCAGCTACAGGTCCCTCAATCCCTGGGGGAAACCACCCAATTATCATCACTCCCGCCACAACTGCTTTACGGATCAATGTCCATGACTCCACCGAAAGCTCAATACACTGCTCTAGGATCCCCTCATCCTGAATATGCACCCACATCCCCTCGGGAACTCCCTGTAGTAACACCTCTAATCGATGGAGAAAATCCTCAAACACTCCCTCGGCCCCCGCCGGAGGAGCATGTGACGGCCCTGCACCAGAGTCATCATAATGGCATCTCCTAGATGATCATTCATCATCAATGAGCCTCACCCTAACATCCTCCCATCGTCGTATCTCCCCTACCCGTGGTGGTCGCACAGGCCCCTGACGAGCTGGTGCTCTAACCAACTCAACCTTGTGCCCACAAGGTTCCACATATGCATACACAAAAAATGGATGATAGAATCAACATCCATACATACATAACTAACATGCTATACAATCTAAAGATTAAAAAATCAAATATAACATCATACCTCTGCGGTCGAACACCTCTCCAAGGGGTAGCACCATATCTGGATCATCTCGTAAGTCCACCCCGCAATATGGACATCAAAGTATGATCTATGGCATATGAAGCCACACTTGTGTAGCCTCAGCTGTAAAATAATGTCCACCCTCCCCACCACCATGAAAAACCAGAATCGTCACCCACCACCTCAATCGGGACTCTCATGCACTAGGTGTGCCCAATAACACTCTCGGGCGCAACATGGGCACCCTCTCTGAAAACCATGCCACCAAGATGGACCCAAAGGAAAACTCCCTTGATTCAATAGCTCAACACCTATCGAGATGCCCTACCATATTGGTGTGCAACATCAAGCCCCAGGAAAACTTCTCACCCACCAGTGCCCTTTGCATGATCCTCAACTAACCCCCACTGATCCATTGAGTAGCGAGAGATCCATACACTCTCACAATAATTGATGCCATGCACCAATGCACAAGGGCATCCATCACCCCAATACTCACCACAAAGCTTGACATGAAGTTCTCCCCCAAACAATAGGTCTGGGCTAAGACAACCAATTGTCCACCACCAGGTACCACAGGCTCCGCTAGTAGAAGGGTTCCCCGAAACGAGAGCCCATTCAAAAAGTGTACATCCTCTACAACAGAGAATGCTAGGTTATCACCTCGCACGATGAAACACTACAAATATGGACTCCACATGGAAATCAAGAACTGCAGAAGGTACTCCTGTGCCCTCACCAACGAGCACTCAAAAAACTTCAGCAGCCCATAGGATGCCAAAGCACCACGAACAATCGACTCCTCATCTCTCACCACCTCTCTCAGGTGAGCCCAGTCCCTCTCCCTCCAGTGGATCGGCATCATCAACTGGTAGACTACATCCACCCATACAATATTTGAATAGCCATCACAACTCATAAAAACATCAAACTCTCCAAAAAAGATTAGTTTATACACCCTTTATATTTTCCTCACAGGTGTGGATTTTTCCCCCACATGCGCACCCATATGCATGCATGTTCACCCCACAGTCATGCACTCATACATGAATGTTCACCTCACAATATTTCTCTCATGTATGACTATTGGCTATATAGGAGTGCACTCATGCACCCCTATCACACACACAGACGTGCATCACAACACGCCTATTACCTCCACAGTAGCGCACACATGCGCAACTATCAGGAAAAAAACCATGCATGGATATGATGATGTGATTTGCAGAGGCATGCATCCCATGCATGATTTTTTTCCCCATTTGAGTGACCATGTGCATGGTTCTCCAAATTGCATATGCGCACTTGTGGGCACAAAACACTCGATCGCCTGTGCACTGGGGGGGGCCACCCTCACAAATCCCCCTTGTACGACCATCCGTACAAACCCTACCCAAAACGAACCCCTAGATACTATGCAAGAGGATGCGAACACTAACCTGAAACTCATTGATCCTGAATCGACAGGCTTGATCTCCCAGAATCTCCAGATCTCTCCTCAAATCTCTCGTCCAGTCACTCTGGCAATAGGTACAAATGAGGTGGCAATGTGGGCCCTACAACTATATATAGTCCCTTTTTCCAAACTTCCATACTCCATTCTAGGAGCTTCAAGGGTTCATTTTCTGATCCATCTTCAGCCATGGGACCAAGATCCCGCCACCTACACAGTCACAGTCCTCAGGTCATCATCCATCCTTGTCCCTCGGGGAGCATTTTTCTCACATCACACCCAGGTATGCATGCTTATGTTCAAAATTATCAAATAATCATTATATTTCCTTCATCTTCATATATTTTTCATGTCGAGTATTTGGTTTTCATGTGTGCAGGCACTTGGTCGCCACAAATCAACACGACCCTTTCAGGTATAAAATTGCTACTGCCATGTAATCATCCCCTCTGAATCTCAAATGCATTTCCCAGTCACTCCCTCCTATATTTTCCTCTAAGATCCCCCCATCTGACTCTATGGTACTCCCACCTCCATTGCATTTTAGTATTGTCACCCACTAGCACTCTTTCCCACATGATTTTCCCATTCATAGTCCCCCTTGACATGTTGACACTCATGCTTCTTTTACCCCCTAGGGCTGGGATTCCTCTTAGTCTTTTCATTCTCTAGAATTAGCTGCATGATCCTTCTCCTCATTTTTCTAAATTCCCCATAATGGACGCCTGAGTAATCTTGTCACGATTTGCATTTTGACTGCACCTTCGTGGTATCAATTAGCCCTCCATCTCCTCCACCATCCTTTTTCCCATATTCAAATTTTCCTCCATTCATTTTACCTAATACAAAAACCCACCTATGGGGCCCCCATCCTCCACTTGTTTTCCACGCAACTTGTGCCCTCATAGGCCAAGCCATCTTGCACTAAGGCACCCGTTTCTATCTCTGTATGCTCATCCCCAATTATTCTTTATTTATTTGGTAATTGTAAAAAGCCTTTGTTTCCATCCTTTACGTAGCTTTTTTTCGTCACCCTTGGTGAAATTCCTTTTCTGGCAGAAGCAACCCATGTCACCCTTGGTGAAATTCCTTTTCTAGCAGAAGCAACCCATGTCACCCTTGGTTGGGTTATTCATTACCTTCTCGTCCTATTGACATCATTCATAAACCCTAAATATCCAATAGTCCATTTACCCCTGATATCTACGTTTGTCCACTTTGTCACGCCTCTGGCACCACTTAGCCCTATTCTACTCATCCCCTTGATGCTAGATTCAGTTCCATGGTTGCTACCACTTATATTTCACAAATATCCCCAACCAAAGGATGTCTTGAGTCTCACCGCATCTTGAATTCATCCATGTATCTCCTCAGTCCTTGATCTTACCATGTGGATTTCATGAATCCCTTTTCTTCTTGGTGTCATGTCTCCCTTCCTGTCGACATCAACACAGTTTCGAGAAGGGTGATAGTATATTGACTCTCATTACCTTCACAATGAGGTGTCTCGGACGACACAGAGAGAACCATCATTGCTCTCTACTGTTGTTGACCCCCACGACATTCAACTTCAACACCTTATCATGTTGTGGTGGGTCTTACTTTGTGACTATTGCAGTTTTTTTTTATATTTGTCGAAGACCTCTGAAAATTGCTAGGCTATCAATGCCTGTGTACCATCGACACTTCTTACAGGTGTCCTCACCTATTTTCATAGTTTTTTCACCATCCTAATTGTCCTTTTCTATTATCAACATGCCCTCGAGGGTGTTGTAGTCATCTACACATAAACACAGCTTTAGTTACTATATTACACATTTTTGAGTTACATGACACAAGCATGGGGCATGTCTGCCTCATTTGTACATAGTTTTTATTTTTCACACCTTGCGAAAGGTTTGGGTCCCATCGATTCCCCTCTCCCTCCAATGGGTCACTCTTGAAAATCCTCACAACACTCTTTCTTACAAAGGTACTCTCAGTAGAAGAAACATTGATGTATTTTGGCTATACATATGCTCCTAACCTCACACATCAGGGGTAATATGTTATCACTGGAATTTCATCCGCAAATGGTTACAGGAATCCAGCATCCTCAAAACACCCATTAGTTCATTGATGGCCCAAAAAATGCATTTCCAAAGGGCACAAAACTATACAACTGGTTAAAAAATCAGCATGCACTAAGGATACAAAGGCAGTGCAGGCATGTGCGACAGTCGAATAATGTCGGAAAAGTGCATATGCAGCCAATGCACAATTGTGGACGCAAAAAGCCATGCACACCTCAGAACGACGCATTTATGATTTTGGTTGGTCTTCCACCCACTTATGGTTCATCTCCCAAGTCGATTTGACACCCAAATCTGAGCTGAATCCGAGTGGGGGGTTGGTCAAAGACCTAAGGGTGCCCTAAAGAGCCCCTTGTTCACACTAAAGACTAGTTGAATAATGCCTCAAAGCTTTGTTATAAAAAGAGGCCATGGGTGAACTATATTTTCAAGGAATTCATGTGTATTGTTATGCTTCCTATATTCTCTTGGAGGATCCTCTTTCCTCATCAAAAGCATACAAGCACCATTTCATTTATCCAATCATATCACCTCTTAAGTGAATGTTCTTTGGATTTTCTTGACCATTTTCTTTTAGTTTCCTACTTGTAAGAAGAGCTCAATCATTGGGGATTCAAGAGCCCTCCCTTGGAGGAAGAGGGGATCCATAGTATCCCTTTCTCTTTGGTGTTTTCCCACTAATACAACTTATCCATTGGTAGCATGCATGTTGTCTAATTTTTGTTCTATTTCACCTATGCACTCTAGTTTAGTTTCTTTTATTGTTAGTAGCTTATTTCTTTGCTTATTTCTTATGCTTGATGTTTCTAACTCTTGCATTCACTGTTGTCTTGTCCAACTAACCCAATTGGACTTGTAAGCATCCTTATTTTTCTCATTTAGGTGATGAAAGGGATGCAACACCTTGAAACCCTGTTTTGAAGCCCGTCTGACCTCTTTCGATAATTAGACACTCCTTAAATTCTCTTTCTTGTTCCTGCGACCTTTGTACTTCTTTCTTAATATGCAATTAGTAACCTTTCATGCTAACAACTCACCATGCAACAACCATCAACATTGACATTAATGAGAGAAATGCTTGAGGAGATCTCCCATTAATACACATTAAACCAAGATATGCAGAGAGTTATATTGTCCCTTCCAATTTTTCATCTCAAACACAGGTCATCCCACTGGCTCATTCAATAAATATCCAATGCTTAATCGCTCATTTTTGTATATGCCATGTTCATACTTCTATGTGTGCAATTACTAGTCTTTAATGTTAACATCGCATCATGCAACAACCGTCAAAATTGTCATTAATGAGCGAAAGTCTCGAGGAGATCTTCGATTCACACACATTGGACCAAGATTTGCACAACGTTATATCATCCCTTCCAAATCTTCATTCCAATCATTGTCTAGAGAAAAAAAACGTTCTTGTAAACTTATGGTAGCAGGTCGACAACACTTTTGTGGAGATAGTGAATATCTTCGAGCGTCAAGACCAGAACTTCCAGTGGTCTAGGGCATACTCTTACTATTCATATCGCTCATGCATGTTGCATCCCTGAGTTTTTTGACTGTAAGGAGGTGGTCTCTTGGTGCGCAAAAAAATATATTTCAAGCCAAAGAATTATTCCACTGTGCGACCATTCTCCTGTTTCTTTTTCCTCTTAGGTCTTCCACAAGATGTGGAAATTGTCGGAGCCAACATTGAGTTTCAGAGGACAAGACTGCAAGAAGTTCCTATAAAAAAATTATAATGGTTTGGACATCTTAGCTGAGTTCCTCGATGACTCAACAAAAATTCCTGAAGATACCACAAATTTGCAGGTAAGTTCCTTTATAATTCCATTCCGGGAAATTGCTTGGTTGTTTACAAGAATAACGAGACATGAATCCACGACAAGCATTTCTCATATAGTTATTTATATTTTGTACTTGATAGTCAAGGAACAATTCATTTTCGATTGGGGGAAGATAATTTCCATTGAAATCTATTCCTAGTTGTCACGATTCAAAGAATCGAATAAATTTTATATGTCATCCTAATTGATTTTCTCAATAGTGCATTGTTGTCTGTTTCCAAAGTTGTCTCTTTCCAAGAAAATAAATTATGGATTCGACCCAGTAACATTTTGGTACTAGGCCCTGTGGAGGGACAACGCCTCCCATTGTTTTTATGAAGTTTTTAATGACTTTGTCTCATTTTTAAAAGATTTATTGTTAGGGAAGGATGCTCCCCGGAAGATGTGCTAGGAATCCAAGTTTTTGAACAAGAAGGGGACACTTGAACAAAAGGAAAATCACAGTGTACTAATGGTTTTTGGCTCCAAGTAAAATCCTGATTTCCTTCCATGCCACATCATAGACAAGATGTTTTTTATAGAAAGAGCAAGGCAATACAACCCTTGGTTGCATTTTTTCCATGACAAGAAAAAAAACAGTTGATTCCTCTGCCCTGGAAAGTTGGTGACTTCATGTGCATAAACGTTAACAAGATTGACGAATTCGCAAGAAATTTCAATAACTTGACCTCACATATGATGAAAGGCTAAAAGGGTTCAACCTTAATGGCATTTTTTGAGAACATTTACTAGCATTTGGCTTTAGTAGCTCTTTTATCCATAGGCGCCTGACCGAAGATAGACATGGTGACGACAACAATCCTACTTCTGGCTATTGCGACATACAA
Organism: Picea engelmannii; assembly: GCA_009831015.1. NCBI lineage: Eukaryota > Viridiplantae > Streptophyta > Pinopsida > Pinales > Pinaceae > Picea > Picea engelmannii. The sequence continues at coordinate 38,520 of ML780131.1, read as the reverse complement.
ACATTACAAAGTGCGAATGAATTGTACAAACAACATGGAAAAGTATTTGGTGAGAAGACTGTCTAGTCCCCTACCAACACTCCCAATAGCACAACATCATGGAGCATCGCTTCAACGACCCATATCAGTAAGAAAACAACCCAGAAATATTCAAACGGAGTAGATAAGAACCCTCCTCACACAAAAATTGATAGTTCTCACAAAGTTCCCCTGACAAAGAAGAGAAAAAACATTGTAGGACAGGTGGACGAACCTGAAATTGAAATTGAACAGATGCAACTTGAAATTGAAAGTGAGCACATGCACAAAGTTGGCCCATCTGCAGATGTGATTCACCATAGTTCTGCAATGGAAATAGCTGAGACCGACATTTTTGACGAAGATGAATCCTTCGTATTTGAGAGCGTTGTTTTTGATATCCAATCTAAAAATATGGTCATTGAAAAGAGAGATGTAACAAATAATAAAGGAAGATCTTGTATAGAGATTAAATTTAGGAAAATCCAGTCATCCCAAATCTCCCTATTTCACCATGTAACCAGTGATGCTCTTGATGAATCCATTGTAGGGATTGAAGTGGGGAATTCCATACTGAAAGATCGCATCAAGGAATTTGAGGAGGATTTCATTGCTACCCCAGAGTTTGCCAATCCTTTAGCAAAAATCATGCCCGCTACCCCTGTAGGCAAGTTAAAAGTATCCTCCAACCTCCTCGCATCGTGTAGAGTCCTTATAGAGAATAACATCAAGAAAAGAATGCAACTAGTTACTGAAGCCTGAGAAACATAAAAAAATATAGATTCTTTTTGAAAGAGGGCAAATGATTTGCACGAACATTTGTAGATGAATTTAAAAAATGATCAACATTTCTATGAACAGATGTTAACCCCTTTTTCCAACCATTCCATCAACAACTCGGATTTGAAAAGAAGACAAGAGGATATCCCCACCCCAAGGAGAATCAAAAAATTAAAAGCATGCTGGAAAAAGAAATTGAAGAACTTGCAGCTCATTGTCAAATCATGTGAACAAAACATATCAGAAAAATAAGAATTATTCAGAATCCTGACCCAAATAGACTTAGCCAGAAGTACCAATGAGGTTCAAGACCCAAACTTAGTCCTCAAATCCTTGTCAATGACCAAAGAAGCCTTCGATGAAAAACTTGATATTTTAAAAGGGTTGTCTTTGGAAGAGTTTTACGACATCCTTGAATATCGTGTAGATGAGATCGAGAACTGACTACTAGACTATGCAACAAATAACGAAGAAATTGAATAGGCTCTACATAGTATTTCTATGGATCTAAGGAAATTAGAAAACGATCTTTTCGACATAGAAATCCAGGATGAAATCAACGTGGCTCCCATGAGAAGCTACATTGAATAATGGTTCCAACGAAGAATGGAAAACCTCATCGAGGAAGGGAAACAACTAGTTGGCACGATTCTAGCGACCGTGGACAACAACAAAAAAAACACATCGGCTTCATAGTAAGTCTATACTGATGTTATCTTGTTTTCTTTATCAATCTAGTTATTCTACCTTTTTAAATAGAAATCTCTAGCCAAAGGCTCATAACTTCCAATTTCTTTCTTTAAGGTCTTCTTCTCTATTGTCCCATAGTTCTTCTTTCTACAGTCCTAATTATTGTACTTATTTCTTTTTATGGTCTGTGGGAGCTCCAATCCCAGTCTATATGACAAACGCATTTAAATTTCCAGAAATATGGAACAAATTCCAGAAATATGTAACAAATATTATTATTTTTTGATAAATTTCAAAGAAAACTATGTTGGATGTTAGGAAATTGTGATTGTTATATTTGAATGTTTAATGTCTGTGTTTCCTCGTAATTTTTTCATATTTGATAAATTTCAAAGAAAACTAATTCAGAAATGCTAAAAAAAAATTCCGTTCAACTATACAGGTCTATTACATTTGAATCGAGTGGCCAAAGTCATCCTCTGCATCGATAGCACATGTACTTCAACATGCATTTATTCCCATTCCAACCTGGCAGGAACTACGCTGCGATGCAATACTTGTTCAACTTGTTTTACTAATATAAAGTTATACATCACGTTATAAATATTTGTTAAATTTTCTATCAATATTTGATAACTTTTCTTAATAATAAAATACACTCATTGAATCAAGTTATTTTAAAAAGTCTTAAGCATAAAGATATATAAAAGATATGATTGTAGTATCAAGTTATTTTGGAGTATAAAGTTTTATAAAATGATAAATAAAAGATATGATTGTATATAATAATAATAATAATCTATTTTTAAGGTCACAGCGAAGCCAGACACCAAATTGGTGTATGAGACCCCCTCCGCCCAACTATTTGACTAGTAAAGTCTACAAAGTTATACATATCCTACCCCCTTGGATTTGAATTTGTGACCTCTTAAGATGAAACACATGTTTTTAACCATTAGGCTCACTCAGAAAGAGGGGTTGTTTATATGAGAAACCTCGTGGTCATGGTTAAATTATAAGGCTTGGTTGATAACATTTTTCTTTATTAAGAGATACATGTTAATAGGTTAATGGTTTAATATCCAAAAATGTTTTGAATAGTATGAAAAATATTTTGAATAGTACAGTTTTTTAAATATAAAGATGCATAAATATATATTAACAAATTTTGTCAATTTATAACTAAATTGTAATTTACAACTAAATTATAATAAAAATTATAATAAGTGTTTTTACATTTAAAAAATTAAAAAATATATATAATTTCTAAAAATTTAAAATTAAATTATTAACTATTTATAAATATGTTTTCACGCTTAAAAAGTTATATATATATATATATATATATATATATATTCTATATTTAATAAAATTAAAACTAAAATAAAATTAAAACTAAAATAGATATAAGTATATCATAATCTCTAATCGCTCTTTGTTGTCAATGTGAATGTTAAAAGGAAGAATTTGAAAAGAGTTTGATAATGCGGCTGAGGGATAAGGAATCTCCTGTTGAAAACTATACTATTCCCTGAAAACTATACGAAGGAATCTCCTTTTGAAGGCAATCGCTGCAAAACACTGAAGTATCCGATTCTCGAGTGGATAATAAGAAATATTCCATAAATTTCAGTGGCAAAATTGGATAACAAGACTCGTGTGACGTCTCATTCTTACCACACCATCACCTTTTCTGCAAATTGGAGTTCCCGTACAAATTCGATTGTCGCGAAGCTTATTTTTCTCCACATTTTCTACAAGTTCTGGACTTCAGGCCAGATGTGCAGCTTTAAGCCACTGGGAAACGAAGAAATAATATCATAAATACGTCCAATTATGATATTCTGAGCTTCCACAAAATTATCTCAGACCTCCCACCGAGCGACCCAGGCTGGATGAAGTAGTCTTCTCTTTGGAGTCCATACCTGTCCTGGACGTCCAAGGTCTATTATTTGAGTCTACTAGACCTCAGCCTATCCGACAAATCGGCCAGACCTGTTCTGAATACGGCTTCTTCCAGGTATTTGCTTTCGTATTCTTATGACGATTTAATTCATATTCCTACCTCTTTCGAATGGAATGCCTGTAGAGGACCGAATGGAATACTATTCCGACGATCAGTTGAGCAAAACACGTTTGTCGGCCAGCTTCAACATCCACAAAGAACAAGTCTTCAACTTGCGGGACTACATAAGGCATCATTGTTATCCGTGAGAAGCCTTCAAAACCTTCTCTATATACGTAATGCATCATTGTAATATCCCGGTTTCGACTCCTTGTATTTTGTTTAATTGATGAAAGGAAAGAGTAAATAATTAAAAAGGGTGAACAATTAAAAAAATAATGTTTTGATCATTATTAATAATAAAGTACATTAGTAGTTGTACAACAAACAAGGACAAGAGTTATAGGGGGATATGATTCCATGACATAGGGGAATAGAGGGACTAACTCTTTACACCTTGTTGAATTAATTATGACCTATACTTGTGTTAGGGGGCACATGAGTCTCTTGGGGAGACCACGTTGAGCTTGGAGTGTCTTGATACAAAAGCCCTATTCTTGAGTGTCTTGGGGTTAATCAATTGTTCAACAGTTTATTTGTTGGATCAGTCACTCATCGTTTTTGTTTTCGTTAGTCATTATTGCTCTAGGTCTGGGCACGGGGAATGAATTAAGGGAAGAGAAGAGCCATTGTATATTGGTTGTTAGTGTTTGTTGATTATTCCAACACCAAATTGATGCTTGAGTTCATGGATGCATTAGGATTCTGATAAACTTGGTCACAACTATAAGTCCTGGAGAGTTCCAGCATTGATATTCTCGGTAAGTTGAACTAGAGCCCTGGAAGGAGGTGGATAGCCTGAGGGACTACGTGGAAGTGAAGGGGGTTCGATCTCCTAAGTTGTGCATGCTAGGAGAAAAGAGCTGGTGAAATTTGGATTGTCGTGTGTTGAAAAACCTTGAGTGTTGACTGGTTTGGGAAGTTGAGTGTCGTCCTGGAACCTATCCTTGTGGATTCATAGACCTGGCTCAGGGGTGACCTGTTGTTGAGAATTGAAACAACAATGTCTAAGGTTGGGTGGAACATCCTTGGTCAACAGCCAATTAGTGATTGTTTTTGTTAAAGATAAGTTCTCTCTGTCATGGTGTTTCTATTCTTATACATAATTATTTTTCTTGTGTATTGATTAATATCTTTGACATATGAATTACTGATGTGCCTTGGTTATTTTTTTGCATGGCATATTGTTCTCTGTTTTATAGTTTAACATGAATCTTGATAACTACATGTGTTATTTCATGCTTCTTCATTTAGTTGTTGGTATTAGTTTTACAAATTGGCTCAAGAAGTGCATTCTTGGATTTATTGGTGGTTGGGTATGTCACAGTTTTGTATCAGAGCATCTTGGAGGGTGTTCTGGAAGTAGCATGCCCGACCTGTGTTGGAGGCTAGGTGCGTAATAGATTGGTATCAGAGTTATTTGTTTACAACATCGAGCCTTTGAAGGGGTTTGCTACACGACAGAAGAACAATTCCTATAGTAAAATTAATTAATGGCTTGGACAATGCCAAATGGGGAATTATTTTTGGTTTAAACTCTATTTTTCAACCCTGGGGACCCGATCCAGGTTGATCCTCCATTCCCTTGACATTCCAGTGATCCCCTCCTTCACGATCAGAGTAGTAGAGTTGGCAGTTTGCCAAGAAAGAAAACCATTGCATAACAAGCATTGATCAGACCTTTGCAAGGATCTAGAGTCCTTGATTAATAATTGGCGTTAAATATTTATCCCACATGCATATAGGGAGGGTCGAATGAAGTATTTATAAACAAGAATCAAACCAGTATTACTTATGCGTGAAGTACGAAAGATTCACGAAATCATGCAGAGCCCGTGTGTGATGCAAAATTTTGATCGATGATTCGGTGCCCTAGATACCAAATATCACAAAGATCTATGTGATGTCATGTGTGGGGAGTCAATAGTTCGATGGTCCACTGGGCCCATATCAGACCCCTAAACCCATAGAAGTTCAATTCTTGTCCATGATTGATATCGTGGTATCTCGATATGTCGGTGCCCCTTATGGGGAGGTGGGTCAGTGACCATACCATCTACCACATCCAACACTCATGGATGGGTCCATGTGGATGTTGTGTTAGATAAGAAACGTCAACAAGAATAGAAGTGTGACAAGTGACCAATGCCACATGATATACCTTGCTAGAACCATGCACATACCACATTAGTACCATGTGTAGTGTTGTAGTTATCCTAGGTGTCACGAGGATAAAGTTCCATGTGTCGTAGGAATTAGTTATACCTCATTCGTTGGATCTGTAGGTCAAGGGATATTGGTATTTGATAAATCTCAAGAGGGATTTTGTTGCATTGGATCCCTGGACACCCGATAGGTCCCAAGTCACATCCTTCGTTGACATACTCGGGGAGTCGATACCCAATATCCTGGGTTCTTGATGCCTCAATGGGTTGATACCCATGATATCTAATATCAAAAAAAAATTAAGTGGTGTCGAGCATGCGAAATCAATAGCCTAATGGGTCAGTGCCTTGGTGCTCTAGTGGGCCGATGGGCCTATATAGGACCCCAGACCCCCAAAAATTTCCAAGTATCGTTTCAATGTTGATATCCCGATGCCCACATGGGAAGTTGGCCACATCAGCTACCATGTTAGTTTCACATCAGCACCACGTCATACAATTCACATGGAATGGGTCCACATGGATGCCTTATTAGCTTGACAGACCTCTGCTGAAAGAAAAACGCCATAAATTTCAAAAGGGCATAACTTTTTGCTTTGGGCTCGGAATTGAGAAAACAAATAGTTGTTTGAAAGATCTTGGAGAAAGGAATATAGTTATGAACTTAGAAAATTGTTCTAAGTACTAGAGATCAGAATCAACTAGGAAGAAGATGATTAGTGGCCTTCAGAGAAAAAAATATAGAATAGATTTTTATAGTCATTTTCCAGAAATGTGTATACATATTATTTTTGTCTAACAAAAATTATGTTGCATGCACACTTTCGTGCATAATTAAGAGTATAAACACATCATTTCAAGCTAAGAATGAATATTTGGGAAAACGAGGAAGGAGAGGGAGCCTTCAGTTATGAAAGAGAAGAGAAAGGTCAGAATATCAGTGTGGGAAATGCAGAGACATGATCTAATGGTCACAACAGTAGAGTAGAACTTGAAACTTTAATAGAGACGATGAGAAGCTTGAAAACAAAAGTGTAGTGTTACAAACTAGATTATGAGAAGATGATTAAATAACATAATCAAATAAATGCCCAAATGATGAAAATCCTAAATCCTTTGTAGAGACAAGCAAAGAATGGATCGAGTACAAGACTAGGGGAAGAAGGAAGGAAACATGAAATAAGAGATAACTACAAAAGATCCTATCATTCAAGGAGGGTCAGTGGAACTCATAGAAATCACTCACCTCCTTAATTAGCTAGGAATTCTTATGCATTTGAGGATTCAAGGAGTATTCCATAAGTGTCTCTTGTAAAACATCAAATAAGAAGACATGAGTGGTATGGTTT
>ML780131.1:13680-28581 GCA_009831015.1 Picea engelmannii | reverse complement strand
GTGGCCACCAATATCCACCTGGATCATTCTTCCCCCCTTAGGAATAAATGGTCCCCATTGCGTTGAGTTCCTCCATGAGATGAGGAAAGTTTTGCTGAACTTGGTCCCTGGTAAGCCACTTGCCCTGGTGAGGGAGTTGGTCTGCTTTGACAACTCGATATAGTTGGATCCTCTATTGGTGGGTGTTGTTGCTCTGTGTGTCCATAATCCGATCAGTTGTGGCTTTTTCCATGGATTATGGGTTTAACTCTATTGGTGTGATTTTTTCTTCCATGTCGGATGTGTCCAGTAGAGGTGGAAAATAAGGCTGAAGGTGGTCCACATTGAACACTGGGTGACCAAGTAATGGTGGGATACTGAGCTCGAAGGAATTTTCCCCTACAACCTTGGTGTTGGAGTATGGACCATATCAGAGCGGGTGAAGCTTGCGGTGGGGTCCAGTGCATCGCTCTTTTTGCAAATGTAGCCACACTATGTCCCCCACTTGGAAGTTGTGTTGCACCCAATGTTGATTATGATGCTTCTTGTACTTAGAATTAGCTTTTTCCAATATGTCATGAACCTATTGGAAAATGTGTTGAATACCCTCAATGAAGTTGTTTGCCTTGGAAGTTTCAGACTGGACATGAGATGAATTAGCTTGAGTAGTTGCAAATGGTATGTCTATGTCAATGGGACATAGTGGTTGGAGTCCCAAGACCACCTGAAAGGGGATCTGGTTGGTTGAGTTGTGGAGGGATCGGTTATAGTTATGTTGTACATAGGGGAGGCTCTCATCCCATGTGTGTGGATGCTATGAGTTATACATGTGCAAAATGTGTACGATCATCCTGTTGACGACCTCTATCTGGCCATTAGTTTGGGGATGGAAGGCTATGGACATGGTGAGCTTGATATCTAACATTGACCAAAGGTTGGATTAAAATGTACTGAGGAACCTTTTGTCCTGATATGAGAATATAGACTATGGGATCCCAAATTTTACCCACACTTTTTCAAAGAAGAGTTTAGTAGTGGCTTCTTCTTTGATATTCTTAGTAGAAGGAAGGCCCAACATGTAATCCATGGATCTCGATTACCAAGGTTGACTAGGGATAGGAAATAACGTATATAGGATTTGCTACTTGATGGTTGGTTTGGAAATGGCACAAGAAGTGCAGGATTTGATGTACTTCTCGACATCTTGTTGAAGGTTTGGCCAATATAATACTTTTGTAGTACTTCCATTGTTTTCTCAACTTCGAAATGCCTAGCGACGCAAATATAGTGTACTTCCAAAATCATCTTCGCATGCTTGCTTGAAGGAACACAAACATGTCCCAAGTGACATAGTAGTGCATCCTAGAGGTGAAACTTCAGAACTCAGTTACCCTCCAAGAGCATATTGTATGTGTGGCCGGAATCTGTATCACTCTTGTAGAGAAGCAGCCAATCAGATGTATCGTTCCCACAAGAGTTGAGCATGGTGGTTATCGCCACGATCAGTGGTCGACTGAGGCAGTATGAAACATTATTGGTGTTTCCCTTCTTGTACTTGATGTTCAAATGAACATATTCTATATATGTGGATAACTTCTAATGGCAATCATTCTGCAACTTCCCTTATGTTTGTATGAACTACAGGGGTTGGTGGTTTGTGCATGTAATGAACCCCAAAATTACCAAATAATATTTTTTTTTATTAGGGACATTAATTCTCTTTCTTTACAAATAACAGATTCAAAAGATGCAAGGATAAGTTCAAAGTGCAGACGTTATCTCTATTCAAATCTCCCTGGGATTATGTTTGATACCTTGTTTATATTTCTTGAATTTACTCATGTTACATAGTAGTCATATGTGTATCTAGGGTGACCTTATCAATATGGCTTCTTTCAGGTATTTTCTTTCATATTCTTATGACAATTTAATTCATATTCCTAGCTCTTTCGAATGGAATGCCTGTAGAGGACCGAATGGAATACTATTTCGACGATCCATTGAGAAAAACACGTTTGTCGGCTAGCTTCAACATCCACAAAGAACAAGTCTTCAACTTGTGGGACTACATATGGCATCATTGTTATCCGTGAGAAGATCATGTTAACACTTGGCCTTCAAAACCTTCTCTATATACGGAACGCATCATTGTAATATCCCGGTTTCGACTTCTTGTATTTTGTTTAGTTCACGAAAGGAAAGAGTTAATAATTAAAAAGGGTGAACAATTAAAAAAAGGTTGGAGCACTGGGAAAGGTAATGTTTTGATCATTATTAATAATAAAGTACATTAGTAGTTGTACAACCAATAAGGACAAGAGTTATAGGGGGATATGATTCCATGGCATAGGGGAATAGACAGACTAACCCTTTACACCTTGTTGAATTAATTATCACCTATACTTGTGTTAGGGGGCACATGAGTCTCTTAGGGAGACTGCGTTGATCTTGGAGTGTCTTGATACAAAATCCTTATTCTTGAGTGTCTTGGGGTTAATCAATTGTTCAACAATTTATTTGTTGTATCAATCACTCATCATTTTGGTTTTTGTTATTCATTATTGCTCTAGGTTTGGGCATTGGGAATGAATTAAGGGAAGAGAAGAGCCATTGTATATTGGTTGTTACTGATTGTTGATCATTCCAGCACCGAATTGATGCTTCAGTTCATGGATGCATTGGGATTCTAATAAACTTGGTCGCAGCTACAAGTCCTAGAGAGTTCCAGCATTGATATTCTTGGTCAGTTGAACTAGATCCCTAGAAGGAGGTATATATCCTAAGGAACTACGTGGTAGTGAAGGGGGTTCGATCTCCTAGGTTGTGCAGGATAGGAGAAAAGAGCTGGTGAAATTTGGATTGTTGTGTGTTGAAAAACCTTGAGTGTTGACTGGTTTGGGAAGTTGAGTGTCGTCCTGGAACCTATCCTTGTGGATTCATAGACCTGGCTCGGGGGTGACCTATTTTTGAGAATTGAAACAAAAATGTCTAAGGTTGGGTGTAACATACTTGGTCGGCAACCAATTAGTGATTTTTTTTGTTAAACTTAAGTTCTCTTTGTCATTGTGTTTCTATGCTTATACATAATTATTTTTGTTGTGTATTGATTAACATCTCTGACATATGAATTACTGATGTGCCTTGGTTATTTTTTTGCATGGCATATTGCTCTCTCTTTTATAGTTTAACATGGATCTTGATAACTACATGTGTTATTTCATGCTTCTTCATTTAGTTGTTTGTATTAGTTTTACGAATTGGCTCAAGAAGTGCATCCTTGGATTTATTGGTGGTTGGGTATGTCACAGTTTTGTATTAAATCTTCTTGGAGGGTGTTCTGGAAGTAGCATGCTCAACTTTTGTTGGAGTCTAGGTGCATGACAGATTGGTATCAGAGCTATTCGTTTACAACATTGAGCCTTTGAAGGGGTTTGATACACGACATGAGAACAATTGCTATAGTAAAATTAATTAATGGCTTGGACAACTCCAAATGGGGAATTCTTTTTGGTTTAAACTCTATTTTTCAACCTTGGGGACCCGATCCAGGTTTATCCTCCATTCCCTTGACATTCCAGTGATCTCCTCCTTCACGATCAGAGTAGTAGATTTCACAGTTTGCCAAGAAATAAAACCATTGAATAATAGGCATTGATCAGACCTTTGCAAGGATCTAGAGTCCTTGATTAATGATTCGCATTTAATATTTATCCCACATGCATACAGGGAGGGTCAAATGAAGTATTTATAAACAAAAATCAAACCAATATTACTTGTGCGTGAAGTACGAAAGATTCACAAAATCATGCAGAGCCCGTGCATGATGCAAAATTTTGATCGGTGGCCCGGTGCCCTAGATACCCAATATCACAAAGATCTATGTGATGTCATGTGTGGGGATTCAATAGTTCGATGGTCCAGTGGGCCCATATCAGACCCCTAAACCCCTGGAATTTCAAGTCTTGTCAATGAGTGATATGTTGGTATCTCGATATGTCGGTGCCCTTGATGGGAAGGTGGGTTGGTGACCATACCATCTGCCACATCCAACACTCATGGATGGGTCCATGTGGATGTCGTGTTAGACAAGAAACATCAACAAGAATAGAAGTGTGACAAGTGACCAATGACACATGATATACCTTGTTAGAACCATGCACATACCACATTAGTACCACATGTAGTGTTGTAGTTATCCCATGTGTCATGAGGATAAAGTTCCATGTGTCATAGGCATTAGTTATACCTCATTCGTTGGATCTGGAGGTCATGGGACCTTGGTCATTGATAAATCTCAAGAGGGATTTTCTTGCACTGGATCCCTAGACCCCCAATAGATCCCAAGTCCCATCCTTGGTTGACATACTCAGGGAGTCGATACCCAATATCCTGGGTTCCTGATGCCTCTATGGGTTGATACCTATGATATCTAATATCAAAAAAATATTAAGTGGTGTCGAGCATGCAAAATCGATAGCCTGATGGGTCAGTGCCTTGGTTCTCTAGTGGGATGATGGGCCTATATAGGACCCCAGACCCCCAAAAATTTCCAAGTATCGTTTCAATGTTAATATATTGATGCCCACATGGGCATTTGGCCACATCAGCTACCATGTTAGTTATGCATTAGCACCACGTCATACAACTCACATGGAACGTGTCCACATGGATGCCCTGTTAGCTTGAGAGACCACTGCTGAAAGAAAAACGCCATAAATTTCAAAAGGGCATAACTTTTTTCTCTCGGCTCGGAATTGAGAAAACAAATAGTTGTTGGAAATATCTTGGAGAAAGGAATATAGTTATGAACTTAGAAAATTGTTCTGAGTACTGGAGATCAAAATCAACTAGGAAGAAGATGATTAGTGGCCTTCAGAGAAAAAAATATACAATAGATTTTTATAGTCCTTTTCCAGAAATGTGTATACATATTATTTTTGTCTAACAAAAATTATGTTGCATGCACACTTTCATGCATAATTAAGAGTATAAACACATCAGTTCAAGGTAAGAATGAATATTTGGGAAAACGAGGAAGGAGAGGGAGCCTTTGGTTATGAAAGAAAAGATAAAGGTCGGAATATTAGTGTGGGAAATGCAGAGACATGATCTAATGGTCACAATAGTATAGTAGAACTAGAAACCTTAATAGAGACGATGAGAATCTTGAAAATAAAAGTGTAGAGTTACAAACTAGATAATGAGAAGATGATTAAATAACATAATCAAATAAATTCCCAAATGATGCAAATCCTAAATCCTTTGTAGAGACAAGCAAAGAATGGATCGGGTACAAGACTAGGGGAAGAAGGAATGAAGCATGAAATAAGAGATAACTACAAAAGAGCCCAGCATTCAAGGAGGGTCAGTGGAACTCATAGAAATCACTCACCTCCTTAATTAGCTAGGAATTCTTATGCATTTGAGGATTCAAGGAGTATTCCATAAGTGTCTTTTGTAAAACATCAAATAAGAAGACATGAGTGGTATGGTTTCTAAGGAGAGACTAGGAAGCTTAAGCCACCATCCTTTGACGGTGAAAGAGAAAGGGAAGATGATGTTGAAGAATGGTTTCTTGGAATCAAGAAATATTTTCAGTTGCACAACTATTCCTCTAATATAGAAACCAAAATTGTCACTTACCATTTGCATGGGAAGGCTACTATGTGGTGGGATCAATTAAAGCAAGTGGAACACATCAATGAGAGTAGGATCACTTGGAAGGAGTTAAAGAGGTATTTTCAAAAGGAATATCTTCTAGAGAAATACTATGACAAGAAGATGCAATATGTATTTGAACTTAAGTTGGGGAGCATTACAATGGGAGAATATGGAAATAAATTCTTGGGATCGCTGAGGTATGCGAGACTTATCAAACATGAAAAGTTAAAGATACATATATTTTTGAGTGGAATTCCATCATTTAACAATGAAATCATTCAATATGATGAGGCTAGAACTTTGACAGAAACCATTAGAAAAGATAAGTACATGTATGAGAAAGGAAAGGGTAGAGAATATTTGAAAAAGTCTTGGAAGGATAAGAAGATGGATAAATATGACTAGATAAGGAAGTGATTCAAACTTCCTTTCAATAGAAATAGTCCAAACACAAATAATCAAGATTAGTCTGCTAAGAAGGAATCCAAGAAAGAAGACTCCTTGGGAAAAAGGGGAAGACCATCAATCCAATGTTGGAGATGCAAGGAAGACCACATGCACAAGGATTTCCCTCATATAGGAAATAAAATGAATACCATGAACAACATCCAAGCAGCTACTACAATAGAAGAGATGGGAAGATATATTCCAAGAATATATACAACCTTAGAAGATCGATAAGAATAATACCAACCACATATGATCGAAGTGGAAGGTAACATCATTAATCGTCCTATTTCTATTTTAATTAATTTGGGAGAAAACCATTGTTACATTGATCCTAATGTAGTCATTTGGTGAAAAGTATACTCAAAAAATCAATTTTGGTTCAGCTAGCCATTGGAACCAAAAGAAGGATCAATGAGATAGTTAGATACTCTCCAATAAATATGAATGGAGTAAATGCAGTTGTTGATATGAATCTCATACCATTAGGATATTGTCATATCCAAATTGGAATGGATTGGTTGGAAAAGCATCATGATTTCTCTGTCATGATAAGACATTTGCATGCCTTGATGAAGAAGGAAATCAAAGAGTTGTGAAAGGAATTCCAAGACCCATTTCTATAAGCGAAATTTCATCCTTACAACTGAAGAGATGTTTCAAAAAAGGTTGTCAATTGTATGTAGCTCATGTAGGAGTACTAGAAAACATGAAACGACCAAGCCTTGAATATTTTTCAGTATTGCAATATTCTGAAGATGTATTCCAATGAATACTCGAATTAACACTGAAGAGGGGGATCGATTTATCTATTGATTTAATAATAGGAGCTTCCCTAGTATCAAAAAAATCCTTGTATAATGAGAACACCAAAGTTAAATTAATTACAAATGAAGTTGGAATAATTGTTGAAGAAAGTGTACATATGACACAGTGTTTCACCTTGGGGAGCACTGGTAGTCTTTGTGAAAAAGAAGGATGGAACATTGAGGCTATGTATTGACTTTAGACTGTTGAATAAGACCATAGTGTAGAACAAGTACCCTCTACCAAGAATCGATGGCCTCTTTGATCAACTAAGAGGATAAAATGTGTTTTCAAAGATGGAATTGAGATCCAGATACCATCTGGTAATATTCAAGGAAGAAGACATCAATAAAACAACCTTTAAAACCAAGTATAGACATTATAAATTCGTAGTGGTGCCATTTGGATTGACAAATGCACCTACTATCTTTATATGATTAATGAATGACATATTAACAATTTATTTGGATAAGTTTTTCATTGTATTCTTGGATAACATGCTTATCTATTCTAATTCAAAGGAAGAGAATGGACATCACTTGAGTTTGTTGTTGCAAGTACTAAGGGACAATCAGTTGTATGTGAAGCTAAGAAAGTGTTCTTTTTACCAAGAATGGAACCATTATTTGGGGCACATTATTTATGAAGAAGGTGTAGTATTAGATCCAAAGGAAAATGAAGCCATTAGAAGATGGTCAACACCAAAGAGTGTTTAAGAATTTAGATTTTTTATGGGATTATGTAGATACTATAGAAGGTTTATAAAGGATTCTCTAATATTGTTCATTCCATCACTTCTTTACAAAAGAGGGTGATTCAGATTTATGCAAGAATGAAACAAAATACACAAATAACCATGAATACAAAGATGCAATGGAAATAACACTTCATTTCATTAATATCAAAGAACTGAAATTTGTTTATAGGCAGAATAGAAATAAACTAGCTAGGGCACTGGTAGCTTATATATGAGAAGAGATGTAGCAACTACAAGCCTCTAAAACCTATTTGAAAATGAGGCTCAAAGGACTATCTATTATTTAGAAACAATGTAAACCCTAAACATCCAAAAAAACTAACCGTAGGAGATGAAACACCAGAATATGGGCCTCGTCGAGGTAAATTGGTTGGTACGTCAATTTCTCGGGGTCAAAACTTTGGCATATTATCTCTGTTTGACGCATATGATACATCATTAGAATGATGAATCCGAGGAATACAATTATTAGTAGATACTATCATGATGACATTTTCTGACCGGCAGATCCCAAAAAACATTGTTTAGGGCCTCAAAACAGCTCTGAAGTTCCAGGACCCAAAAAACTACCAAAAATAGTAAATTGTGCTACAATTAAGGAAACTGAAAAACTAAAAAAACAATGGTTGGGGTCCAAGTGGAATAGGTGGGTGGACACCAATATCCACCTAGATCATTCTTCCCCCCTTAGGAATCAATGGTGCCCATTGTGTTGAGTTCCTCCATGAGATGAGGAAACTTTTGCGGAACTTGTTCCCTGGTAAGCCACTTACCTTGGTGAAGGAATTGGCCTGCTTTGACAACTTGATATAGTTGGATCATCTGTTGGTGGGTGTTATTGCTCCATGTGTTTATAAACAGATCAGTTGTGTCTTTTTCCATGGAGTCTGGGTTTAACTCTGTTGGTGTGAGTTTTTCTTCCATGTCGGATGTGTCCAGTAGAGGTGGAAAGTAAGGCTGAAGGTGGTGCACATTGAACACTAGGTGCAGACCAAGGAATGGTGGGATACTTAGCTCAAAGGAATTTTCCCCTACAACCTTGGTGTTGGTGTATGGACCATATGGGAGTGGGTGAAGCTTGCGGTGGGGTCCAGTGAGGTGCTCTTTCTGCAAATGTAGCCACACTGTGTCCCCCACCTAGAAGTTGTGTTGCACCCAATGTTGATCATGCCGCTTCTTGTACTTAGAATTAGCTCTATCCAATATGTCATGAACCTATTGGAAAATGTTTTGAATACCCTCAATGAAGTTGTTCACCTTGGAAGCTTCAGACTCGACATGAGACGAATCAGCCTGAGTAGCTGCAAATGGTATGTCTATGTCAATGGGACATAGTGGTTAGAGTCCCAAGACCACCTGAAAGGGGCTGTGGTCGATTGAGCTATGGAGGGATCAGTTATAGCTATGTTGTACATAAGGGAGGCTCTCATCCCATGTGTGTGGATGCTTTAAGTTGTACATGCGTAAAATGTGTATGATCATCCTGTCGATGACCTCTATCTGGCCATCAGTTTGGGGATGGAAGGCTATGGACTTAGTGAGCTTGATATCCAACATTGACCAGAGGTTGGAATAAAATGTACTAAGGAACTTGTTGTCCTAATATGAGAATATAGACTATGGGATCCCAATTTTACCCACACTCGTTCAAAGAAGAGTTTAGTAGTGGCTTCTGCTTTGATATGTTTCTTCCAGGCCTTCATAATGGCCATCTTCGAGAATCCATCGATGACCATGAAAACACATTCATTTCCATTCTTAGTAGAAGGAAGGCCCAACATGTAATCCATGGATATGGATTACCAAGGTCGACTAGGGGTAGGAAATAGAGTATATAGGATTTGCTTCTTGATGGTCGGTTTGGCAATAGCACAGGAAGTGCAGGATTTGATGTACTTCCCGACATCTTGTCGAAGGTTTGACCAATATAAATAGTTTTTTAGTACTTCCATTGTTTTCTCAACCCCGAAATGCCCAGTGACACAACTATAGTGTGCTTCCCAAATCATCTTGGCACGCTCACTTGAAGGAACACAAAGGTGTCCCAGGTGACATAGTAGTGCATCCTGGAGGTGAAACTTTGGAACTCGGTTACCCTCCAAGAGTGTATTGTATGTGTGGCCGAAATCCGTATCGCTCTTGTAGAGAAGCAGCCAATCAGATGTATCATGCCCACAAGAGTTGAGCATGGTGGTTATCGCCACGATCAATGGTCGGCTGGGGCAATATGAAACATTATTGGTGTTTCCCTTCTTGTACTTGATGTTCAAATGAACACATTGCAGATATGCGGACAACTTCTGATGGCGATCATTCTACAACTTCCCTTATGTATGTATGAACTACAGGGGTCGGTGGTCTGTGTATGTAATGAACCCCAAAATTACCAAATAATTTTTTTTTTTATTAGGGACATTAATTCTCTTTCTTTACAAATAACATATTCAAAAGATGCAAGGATACGTTCAAAGTGTATACATTATCTCTATTCAACTCTCTCTAGGATTATGTTTCATACCTTATTTATATTTCGTGAAGCTACTCATGTTACATAGTAGTCATATGTGTATCTAGGGTGACCTTATCAATACAGCTTCCTTCAGGTATTTTCTTTCATATTCTTATGACGATTTAATTCATATTCCTAGCTCTTTCGAATGGAATGCCTGTAGAGGACCGAATGGAATACTATTTTGACGATCCGTTGAGGAAATCACGTTTTTCGGCCAAATTCAACATCAACAAAGAACAAATCTTCAACTTGTGGGACTACATTAGGCATCATTGTTATCCGTGAGAAGATCATGTTAACACTTGGCCTTCAAAACCTTCTCTATATACGTAACGCATCATTGTAATATCCCAGTTTTGACTCCTTGTATTTTGTTTAGATGATGAATGGAAAGAGTAAATAATTAAAAAGGGTGAACAATTAAAAAAAGGTTGGAGCACTGGGAAAGGTAATGTTTTGATCATTAATAATAATAAAGTACATTGGTAGTTGTACAACAAACAAGGACAAGAGTTATAGGGGGATATGATTCCATGACATAGGGCAATAGAGGGACTAACCCTTTACACCTTGTTGAATTAATTATCACCTATACTTGTGTTAGGGTGCACATGAGTCTCTTGGGGAGACTGCAATGAGCTTGGAGTGTCTTGATACAAAATCCTTATTCTTGAGTGTCTTGGGGTTAATCAATTGTTCAATAGTTTATTTGTTGGATCAGTCGCTCATCATTTTTGTTTTCGTTATTCATTATTGCTCTAGGTCTGGGCATGGGGAGTGAATTAAGGGAAGAAAAGAGCCATTATATATTGGTTGTTAGTGATTTTTGATCACTTCCTCATCAAATTGATGCTTGATTTCATGGATGCATTGGGATTCTGATAAACTTGGTCGTAGCTGCAAGTCCTGTAGAGTTCTAGAATTGATATTCTCATTCAGTTGAACTAGAGCCCTTGAAGGAGGTGGATAGGCTGAGGTACTATGTGGCAGTGAAGGGGGTTCGATCTCCTATGCTATGTAGGCTAGGAGAAAAGAGTTGGTGAAATTTGGATTGTAGTGTGTTGAAAAACCTTGAGTCTTGACTGGTTTGGGAAGTTGAGTGTCGTTCTGGAACCTATCCTTGTGGATTCATAGACTTGGCTCGGGGGTGACCTGTTGTTGAGAATTGAAACAACAATGTCTAAGGTTGGGTGGAATATCCTTGGTCGGCAGCCAATTAGTGATTGTTTTTGTTAAAGATAAGTTCTCTTTGTCATGGTGTTTCTATTCTTATACATAATTATTTTTGTTGTGTATTGATTAATATCTCTGACATATGAATTACCGATGTGCCTTGGTTATTTTTTTGCATGGCATATTGTTCTCTCTTTTATAGTTTAACATGAATCTTGATAACTACATGTGTTATTTCATGCTTCTTCATTTAGTTGTTGGTATTATTTTTACGAATTGGCTCAAGAAGTGCATTCTTGGATATATTGGTGGTTGGGTATGTCACAGTTTTGTATCAGAGCATCTTGGAGGGTGTTATGGAAGTAGCATGCCCGACCTATGTTGGAGGCTAGGTGCGTGACAAATTGGTATCAGAGCTATCGTTTACAACATCGAGCCTTTGAAGGGGTCTGCTACACGACAGGAGAATAGTTCCTATAGTAAAATTAATTAATGTCTTGGACAATGCCAAATGGGGAATTATTTTTGGTTTAAACTCTATTTTTCAACCCTGGGGAATAGATCCAGGTTGATCCTCCATTCCCTTGACATTCTAGGGATCCCCTTATTCATGATCAGAGTAGTAGAGTTGACAGTTTCCCAAGAAGAAAACCATTGCATAACAGTCGTTGATCAGACCTTTGCAAGGATCTAGAGTCCCTGATTAATGATTGGCATTAAATATTTATGCCACATGCATAAAGGGAGGGTCGAATGAACTATTTATAAACAAGAATCAAACCATTATTACTTGTGCATGAAGTACAAAAGATTCACGAAATCATGCAGAGCCCGTGCGTGATGCAAAATTTTGATCGGTGGCCCAGTGTCCGAGCTGCCAAATATCACAAATATCTATGCGATGTCATGTGTGGGGAGTAAATATTTTGATGGTCTAGTGGGCCCATATCAGACACCTAAACCCTTGTAAGTTCAATTCTTGTCCACGAGTGATATATCGGTATCTCGATATGTCGGTACCCCTGATGGGAAGGTGGGTCAGTGACCATACCATCTGCCACATCCAACACTTATGGATGATTCCATGTGGATGTTGTGTTTGACAAGAAATTTCAACAAGAATAGAAGTGTGACAAGTGACCAGTTCCACATGATATACCTTGTTAGAACCATGAACATACCACATTGGTACCATGTGTAGTGTTGTAGTTATCCCATGTGTCACGAGGATAAAGTTCCATGTGTCATAGGCATTAGTTATACCTCAGTCGTTGGATCTGGAGGTCGAGGGATATTGGTCATTGATAAATCTCAAGAGGGATTTTGTTGCACTGGATCCATGGACCCTCGATATATCCCAAGTCCCATCCTTCATTGACATACTCGGGTAGTCGATACCTAATATGTCGGGTTCCTGATGCCTCGATGGGTTGATACTCATGATATCTAATATCAAAAAAATATTAAGTGGTGTCGAGCATGCGAAGTTAATAGCATGATGGGTCAGTTCCTTGCTACTGTAGTGGGCCGATGGGCCTATATAGGACCCCAGACCCCCGAAAATTTCCAAGTATTGTTTCAATGTTGATATCCTGATGCCCACATGGGAAGTTGGCCACATCAGCTACCATGTTAGTTCCACATCAACACCATGTCATACAACTCACATGGAAGGGGTCCACATGGATGCCTTGTTAGTTTGAGAGACCTCTGCTGAAAGAAAAATGCCAGAAATTTCAAAAGGGCATAATTTTTTTCTCTGGGCTCAGAATTGAGAAAACAAATAGTTGTTGGAAAGATCTTGGAGAAAGGAATATAGTTATGAACTTAGAAAATTGTTCTGAGTAGTAGAGATTAGAATAAACTAGGAAGAATATGATTAGTGGCCTTCAGAGAAAAAAATATACAATAGATTTTTATAGTCCTTTTCCAGAAATGTGTATACATATTATTTTCGTCGAACAAAAATTATGTTGCATGCACACTTTCGTGCATAATTAAGAGTATAAACACATCAGTTCAAGCTAAGAATGAATATTTGGTAAAACGAGGAAGGAGAGGGAGCCTTCAGTTATGAAAGAGAAGAGAAAGTTCAAAATATCAGTGTGGGAAATGCAGAGACATGATCGAATGGTCACAACAGTAGAGTGGAACTAGAAACCTTAATAGAGACAATGAGAAGCTTGAAAATAAAAGTGTAGAGTTACAAACTATACAATTAGAAGGTGATTAAATAACATAATCAAATAAATTACCAAATGATGAAAATCCTAAATCCTTTGTAGAGACAAGCAAAGAACGGATCAGGTACAAGACTAGGGAAAGAAGGAAGGAAACATGAAATAAGAGATAAGTACAAAAGAGCCCATCATTCAAGGAGGGTCAGTGGAACTCATAGAAATCACTCACCTCCTTAATTAGCTAGGAATTCTTATGCATTTTAGGATTCAAGGAGTATTCCATAAGTGTCTCTTATAAAACATCAAATAAGAAGACATGAGTGGTATGGTTGTGTTGACGGGCAAAATTGACCGTCTGTCAACCGAAAGAGCGAGTCTGGTCCGGGGTTGTCTAAATAAACCAAACTGTTTGGTGTAACTCGTTCTGACGGGTTTAATGGCTCCGTTAGCCAATCTAAGAATCCTAAAAGAAACGAATAAAAGAGAGAAATAGCTAACTAATTACTAAACACACTATATATATGTACATATGTTCAAATATAACTATAGTAGTTGTATTTAAATAGAAGATATACAAGTCTCGTTTATTTACATGATTTACAAGATGCAAGTTTTAATCAAAACATACGAAAATCGATGTGAAAAATGATTGCTTGTAGGAAGTAGATAAAGAAAGAACATAAAAATATTTATTGTTTTTCTGTTATAATGTTAAAAAATCTTGCAAAAAAAAGTTAATGAAACATGAACATGTGGATACTCAAAGATGAACCATACATTCTAGTTTTAATGGTATGTAAATAACAAAAAAAATAAAATAAAGAAGCTATCATGTTAGTGAATTAGTGAGGTGTCTCCAAGCATCTGCATGAGTGGTGAACATCCAACTACCATGTCCAAGAGAGAAATCTGCAATGAATCTTATGATTGTTCTAAATAAATTCAGAACATGTATTGGGAGCTTAGGTTTTAATTATAGAAAAGGAAACACAAACATAAATCTGTGATCTCATAATTATACATGATTATAACAAGATAAATCTGGAAGCAATTTATGCATTTTATCATTCAATTTAAAACTCAAAGATAAATCTCATTATTTAAATTGAAAATGTAATCACAACATTCGTATTTTGATGAAGCAAATGATAGATGGTATTTATAATATAAACCTCCTACACATCACAGATCATTTAATTTAAAGATATCAGACCTGCACATGTAACAGGATTAAGAAAAACATAAATAAAAACATTATAAACAAAAGGCTAAAGCCAAAATGCATATATTCCGTTCTATTAAGTTTTTGGAATCACTTGTTCATTCTATAGTCCTGGAAGAATTGTTTTGGATAATAGACTTTAAAGATTGGAAAAATTAATACA
>ML780131.1:0-13580 GCA_009831015.1 Picea engelmannii | reverse complement strand
AAGATGGTTCAAATTTTCATGTTGATCTTGAAGATTTTGAAGCACCACAATTTTTGTCGACTTATTTCATTTTGGCAAATCATGAGCCACATAATGAAATTGTCACATCTAATCATTCCTTGCAAATAATGTCTCCTCCTGTCAAAGAAGGAACCTTTACTTTAAAATATGACAATTGTCCCACTCTCATAGATTTTATAACAGTTTCTAAAGTAAAAGAGGTTGAATGTAAAGTTGATAATCATGTGGACGATAAATCTTCCCCTAATTTAGTTGAATAGATCCATGATCAATCAGTGGGAGACAAAATCATTAGGTAGACTATTAATCAACCTTCTATCTCTAGTGATTTTCTCTCAAATTTTCCCTTACATAATGAACCAAATTGTCTCTTAGAAACTATCTCGTATTCTTTAAAAGAGAATACAACAGAGGTTGATCAGTTTATACAAGGAGAGGGAACAAAACCATATTTCGAAATGTATATACCTATCATTTCAAGAGATGCATTTCGTCTCCTCAATTCTTCTACATATTATTCCTTGTACCCCGATATTTTTTATCCTAATGTTGTGCAATTTCATGTTCCATATTGCCTTGGAGAGAATTCAACATTATATAATCAGGTACAAAGAGATTACCGAATAGAAGATAAAGAGAAAATTAATTCTACCCATGAACATATCTATTCTTATTCTCATCAATTATCCATGGGTAAATCAAGAAATGATTTGAAAGAGTCTCAAATTGCATCTTCCATTTATTCATCTCAATTTGTGATTAAAGAAGAATCTAGATTTTTCCATGATCAATTATTTGAGGTTGAAAAGTATAATCGGAAAAATATTATTACCAATGATGATTATTCAAAAATGTTGGTCATTCCATTTAGTCCACCTCAAATAGTTAATCTTGAAGTATTTAATCTCAATGGAAAGTTTAAAGAGAATGAGACATTTCTTTTCCGATCAAGAATCACGATAAGTTCTCTCCATCTTGATGCAACCTTTTTACAAGATTCTTTCCTTGATAGTCTAATACTTTATTCTCATCAGGAATATTTTCCGTATGTGAATTCTTTCGAACAATCCCATGTTAGTAATTTCATGTATTATGATAGGGTTGCAGATTGGTTTGAGTATTCATATCTTGAAAAGTTTCCAGGGAATGATAATATTATCTTCACTTTATTAAGAGATCAAAGAGGTAACTTTAACACACTCATTTTACATCCTTCAGATGGAGAAAATATGGAACGAAAGTAAAATTGTCGGGAGGATGGGGAACTTCTATCTAGGATGATGGTTATGTCAAGTCCCCATAACTCTCACATGCTTCACAATCTCATTTTTTCATATTTTTGTGACCCATATAATGACAAAATTGCAGAATGGCTGGAGGCTTCATACAAAAATAATGTTCAAGGGAATGGTAAGGTCATGCTTGCTTTGTTTTTAAATGATGATGATAAAGGTAAGTATGATATATTTTTGTTATTTTTCGATATACTACCATTCTTGTTAGTAATATTTGATCTTGTTTCCATTGTAAGATTGGAGTTACTCCGATGGCTACATTGGAAGCATGACTTCACTTAGTATTTTTGATTTGTTTAGTAGTTAGAGTAGGTTTAGGAGTAGGTTTTCTTTTAGTTTTATTTCTCAGTTTTTCTCTTTGTAATAATGTAGTTATGAACACAAGCGGGCACACCAAGAGAACCATAATATGAATTTGTCAGGGAAGTCCACTTTAAATCTTTTTCTGTCTTCTTTTCGTTGAATATTTCTTTAAAAAAACATAGTATCATCATAAAAATTTTAAATGGAAAGTAAAGAGATAAGTAAATTTAAACTATCAATTCAACCCTGACCCAATGTGCCATGAGTAGGACTACACTCATCTTAATAAGAATTTTTCTATTTTTAGTCTCTTTTATTTTTAATAATAATGCTTGGTCAAAGTAACATCTTATGCATCACTATCTTAAGAAAAAAACTTGCACGCACATGATATTTTATATGATTTAGTTATTCCTTTATTTTATAGTGAGATGATAGTGGATACAAAAAATCAAGTTTATCTTTGGCCAAAATCATTTCCTAAAAAGTTTTCTTTTGCTATTTTGATTTTGTGTACTTATGATTTTGAATCCTATTAATAAAATTTGATTTTGTTTGTTGTGTGCTTTTGTTTTCTTTGATTATTTTAAATGAGTTTTCTTCTTATCTTTCTTTTTGAATCAATATATTTCTGATGAAAGAACTATTGTCGAAGGAAGCATTTATTTTAAGACTTGTGTTTTTCAAGAAAATTCAAAATAGTTCAAAGAGGTCCTGATATTAAGATATAGCTCAGATAATTGATTTTTAAGTCAATTGTCACTCTCATTTTGTCCTCAAATTATCTTTGCTAGAGTATTACACCAGAGATATGGTTTAAATATTTGAGAATTATGATGATCTTTAAACTTTTTACGTCATCCATATTCTTAAGGAATCACTTTTAAGTGCTTCCCCATTCTCTAGATGATTTCTTAAAGGAAATCTAAAATCTCTAAACCATGATAAAACTTCCAGTTTTGAAAGAAAATAAATAAGATGGTCAACTATTTACCTATATTGTAGTTAACCTCCAGTATCACCCTTCTCTCTTTGTCATCAAGAAATATATAATTGTATTATTATTTAAAAGTGGCATAAGAGAGTTGAA
This sequence comes from Picea engelmannii, assembly GCA_009831015.1. Taxonomy (NCBI): domain Eukaryota; kingdom Viridiplantae; phylum Streptophyta; class Pinopsida; order Pinales; family Pinaceae; genus Picea; species Picea engelmannii. The sequence goes on along the minus strand of ML780131.1, from coordinate 10,871 downwards.
AGCACTTATGTGTGGGAAGTGTGTGTAAACCCATCGGGGTACTGAATAGGCTCACTGACAGTGGGTAAATATACACATGATACCAAGACAAATTCATCGGGGTGTTGAACAAGCCTATTGGAAACGAAGCAATGTCAGGTCAAGAGGTAACAGGTATATGTTTTTAAATTAACTTTTATGGAAGTATACATCATGTGGATACAACTATTGGATGGGATTAAAGCATTTGAGTGGGTTAAATGATATCCCTATCGAGGCTATGGACACCTGCTGGCAGCAGTGGCTCTGTCAACGGTATTGAAGTTCTTTTATAAACATCGTGACTCTTTGATTAAGACATTATTTCAGGTTATAATCCTCTACAAAGAAAATCCTATTTTCTGCTTATAGCATTGAGCTTATCCTAATACTATATGGTCTCAGAGTGAATTTATTTCAGGGAGCTTAAATCCTTTTCCAAGTTTTATTATTTTCTTCCTAAGATGAAATATTACCAGATCAGAGATAACTGCTTCACCTAGTAAGTCACCATTTGTTGGGCCCCAACAACTCCCCCTAAAATTTTTACAAAATTGAAAGGCCCCCCCATTAGAATCTTGATAATTATAATGAGCTACAGAATCAAGATTTTCAAATAGTTCCATACCTTGTCTTGCTTTGAGACAAACTTAAGAAATTCACTATAGTATGAGACATTCATTACAAGAGTATATGTCAAAAGTTAGAAACGAGCATAAGAATCTCAATTTAAACAAAAACATTATTTTTTATCAAATGTTTACTTTCATTTAAAGTATGATTATGTGTTCATTATTTTGCTCATTAGAAAGTTTGACTATTTTGAATAATGTGTTCAATACTTTATCAAATAATATCTTGGTTGGTTTCTCATTTTCATGAAATCATTTGGTGATATTAATTAATTAATTTTTTTTTCATTTTGCATCTCATTTCAAAATAATAATAATCAAAGAATTATCTACCATTTGTTTGATTTTGTAAAAAACTGAAATTAATATTTTTTCTCCATTAACTTGAAGTTTCTAGATCATATTTGAAAGAAAATTATAAACATTGTTTGTTTATAAGTTATAGTTAGTTTAAATTCATTTTTTATTTTTCTAGATTCTGTTTTATTCACAATTTTTAGGTTATTAATTTAGATTTCTTTTTGTTTCACGGGTTTCTATTATCAAATATTTGATACGAATCTGATTATGGATTGATTTTATTATCCAAATACATTCAAGATGATTGATCCAAAAATAATTTTGGATTTCTACAAATAATTTTATGAGCAACAACTGATAAAATTTGGAAAGGGGTCAAGATCAGACAAGAGATTTTGCAGAACTGATTGCAGTCAAACCGTGAGGAATTTGAAGAAACAGTTGAAAACCCAGAACCCAAATGGACCCATTTACCTTCCTCCTAGATATGTTCCCAAACAAATGCACGATTTGAGAGATATTGATGTCTTTTTACGAGAAACATTTCAGGTGGCGAAAATTAATAGTGACACACATACTGTTCATTCATTGTATAAATATATGAAAAAGTTCAGAGCCAAAGGGATCCAAGAATTGGAGAGGAGGATTTTAATCCTTTATCTTTTGTATGTTATTGTTTTTGTAAACTTTGTATTTCTTTTCAAATGGAGTAATGGATGGCTGGAATCTTTGGGAGAATGGACGAGGATTTTCAAAGAAGAATATGAAATTCCAGATTGCTTAATGGCTTTTGTCTTGTGAGTAAAATGGTTTTATTTTCATTATAATATCTTCATATTCTTTGAATTATTGATCATGCATTGATTTAAATAGATTTAGTCTTTTTTATCAATACATGGTTAATTATTATCATTTATGTATTAATTTTTCCAATCTTTAAAGTCTATTATCCAAAACAATTCTTCCAGGACTATAGAATGAACAAGTGATTCCAAAAACTTAATAGAACGGAATATATGCATTTTGGCTTTAGCCTTTTGTTTATAATGTTTTTATTTATGTTTTTCTTAATCCTGTTACATGTGCAGGTCTGATATCTTTAAATTAAATGATCTGTGATGTGTAGGAGGTTTATATTATAAATACCATCTATCATTTGCTTCATCAAAATACGAATGTTGTGATTACATTTTCAATTTAAATAATGAGATTTATCTTTGAGTTTTAAATTGAATGATAAAATGCATAAATTGCTTCCAGATTTATCTTGTTATAATCATGTATAATTATGAGATCACAGATTTATGTTTGTGTTTCCTTTTCTATAATTAAAACCTAAGCTCCCAATACATGTTCTGAATTTATTTAGAACAATCATAAGATTCATTGCAGATTTCTCTCTTGGACATGGTAGTTGGATGTTCACCACTCATGCAGATGCTTGGAGACACCTCACTAATTCACTAACATGATAGCTTCTTTATTTTATTTTTTTTGTTATTTACATACCATTAAAACTAGAATGTATGGTTCATCTTTGAGTATCCACATGTTCATGTTTCATTAACTTTTTTTTGCAAGATTTTTTAACATTATAACAGAAAAACAATAAATATTTTTATGTTCTTTCTTTATCTACTTCCTACAAGCAATCATTTTTCACATCGATTTTCGTATGTTTTGATTAAAACTTGCATCTTGTAAATCATGTAAATAAACGAGACTTGTATATCTTCTATTTAAATACAACTACTATAGTTATATTTGAACATATGTACATATATATAGTGTGTTTAGTAATTAGTTAGCTATTTCTCTCTTTTATTCGTTTCTTTTAGGATTCTTAGATTGGCTAACGGAGCCATTAAACCCGTCAGAACGAGTTACACCAAACAGTTTGGTTTATTTAGACAACCCCGGACCAGACTCGCTCTTTCGGTTGACAGACGGTCAATTTTGCCCGTCAACACAACCATACCACTCATGTCTTCTTATTTGATGTTTTATAAGAGACACTTATGGAATACTCCTTGAATCCTAAAATGCATAAGAATTCCTAGCTAATTAAGGAGGTGAGTGATTTCTATGAGTTCCACTGACCCTCCTTGAATGATGGGCTCTTTTGTACTTATCTCTTATTTCATGTTTCCTTCCTTCTTTCCCTAGTCTTGTACCTGATCCGTTCTTTGCTTGTCTCTACAAAGGATTTAGGATTTTCATCATTTGGTAATTTATTTGATTATGTTATTTAATCACCTTCTAATTGTATAGTTTGTAACTCTACACTTTTATTTTCAAGCTTCTCATTGTCTCTATTAAGGTTTCTAGTTCCACTCTACTGTTGTGACCATTCGATCATGTCTCTGCATTTCCCACACTGATATTTTGAACTTTCTCTTCTCTTTCATAACTGAAGGCTCCCTCTCCTTCCTCGTTTTACCAAATATTCATTCTTAGCTTGAACTGATGTGTTTATACTCTTAATTATGCACGAAAGTGTGCATGCAACATAATTTTTGTTCGACGAAAATAATATGTATACACATTTCTGGAAAAGGACTATAAAAATCTATTGTATATTTTTTTCTCTGAAGGCCACTAATCATATTCTTCCTAGTTTATTCTAATCTCTACTACTCAGAACAATTTTCTAAGTTCATAACTATATTCCTTTCTCCAAGATCTTTCCAACAACTATTTGTTTTCTCAATTCTGAGCCCAGAGAAAAAAATTATGCCCTTTTGAAATTTCTGGCATTTTTCTTTCAGCAGAGGTCTCTCAAACTAACAAGGCATCCATGTGGACCCCTTCCATGTGAGTTGTATGACATGGTGTTGATGTGGAACTAACATGGTAGCTGATGTGGCCAACTTCCCATGTGGGCATCAGGATATCAACATTGAAACAATACTTGGAAATTTTCGGGGGTCTGGGGTCCTATATAGGCCCATCGGCCCACTACAGTAGCAAGGAACTGACCCATCATGCTATTAACTTCGCATGCTCGACACCACTTAATATTTTTTTGATATTAGATATCATGAGTATCAACCCATCGAGGCATCAGGAACCCGACATATTAGGTATCGACTACCCGAGTATGTCAATGAAGGATGGGACTTGGGATATATCGAGGGTCCATGGATCCAGTGCAACAAAATCCCTCTTGAGATTTATCAATGACCAATATCCCTCGACCTCCAGATCCAACGACTGAGGTATAACTAATGCCTATGACACATGGAACTTTATCCTCGTGACACATGGGATAACTACAACACTACACATGGTACCAATGTGGTATGTTCATGGTTCTAACAAGGTATATCATGTGGAACTGGTCACTTGTCACACTTCTATTCTTGTTGAAATTTCTTGTCAAACACAACATCCACATGGAATCATCCATAAGTGTTGGATGTGGCAGATGGTATGGTCACTGACCCACCTTCCCATCAGGGGTACCGACATATCGAGATACCGATATATCACTCGTGGACAAGAATTGAACTTACAAGGGTTTAGGTGTCTGATATGGGCCCACTAGACCATCAAAATATTTACTCCCCACACATGACATCGCATAGATATTTGTGATATTTGGCAGCTCGGACACTGGGCCACCGATCAAAATTTTGCATCACGCACGGGCTCTGCATGATTTCGTGAATCTTTTGTACTTCATGCACAAGTAATAATGGTTTGATTCTTGTTTATAAATAGTTCATTCGACCCTCCCTTTATGCATGTGGCATAAATATTTAATGCCAATCATTAATCAGGGACTCTAGATCCTTGCAAAGGTCTGATCAACGACTGTTATGCAATGGTTTTCTTCTTGGGAAACTGTCAACTCTACTACTCTGATCATGAATAAGGGGATCCCTAGAATGTCAAGGGAATGGAGGATCAACCTGGATCTATTCCCCAGGGTTGAAAAATAGAGTTTAAACCAAAAATAATTCCCCATTTGGCATTGTCCAAGACATTAATTAATTTTACTATAGGAACTATTCTCCTGTCGTGTAGCAGACCCCTTCAAAGGCTCGATGTTGTAAACGATAGCTCTGATACCAATTTGTCACGCACCTAGCCTCCAACATAGGTCGGGCATGCTACTTCCATAACACCCTCCAAGATGCTCTGATACAAAACTGTGACATACCCAACCACCAATATATCCAAGAATGCACTTCTTGAGCCAATTCGTAAAAATAATACCAACAACTAAATGAAGAAGCATGAAATAACACATGTAGTTATCAAGATTCATGTTAAACTATAAAAGAGAGAACAATATGCCATGCAAAAAAATAACCAAGGCACATCGGTAATTCATATGTCAGAGATATTAATCAATACACAACAAAAATAATTATGTATAAGAATAGAAACACCATGACAAAGAGAACTTATCTTTAACAAAAACAATCACTAATTGGCTGCCGACCAAGGATATTCCACCCAACCTTAGACATTGTTGTTTCAATTCTCAACAACAGGTCACCCCCGAGCCAAGTCTATGAATCCACAAGGATAGGTTCCAGAACGACACTCAACTTCCCAAACCAGTCAAGACTCAAGGTTTTTCAACACACTACAATCCAAATTTCACCAACTCTTTTCTCCTAGCCTACATAGCATAGGAGATCGAACCCCCTTCACTGCCACATAGTACCTCAGCCTATCCACCTCCTTCAAGGGCTCTAGTTCAACTGAATGAGAATATCAATTCTAGAACTCTACAGGACTTGCAGCTACGACCAAGTTTATCAGAATCCCAATGCATCCATGAAATCAAGCATCAATTTGATGAGGAAGTGATCAAAAATCACTAACAACCAATATATAATGGCTCTTTTCTTCCCTTAATTCACTCCCCATGCCCAGACCTAGAGCAATAATGAATAACGAAAACAAAAATGATGAGCGACTGATCCAACAAATAAACTATTGAACAATTGATTAACCCCAAGACACTCAAGAATAAGGATTTTGTATCAAGACACTCCAAGCTCATTGCAGTCTCCCCAAGAGACTCATGTGCACCCTAACACAAGTATAGGTGATAATTAATTCAACAAGGTGTAAAGGGTTAGTCCCTCTATTGCCCTATGTCATGGAATCATATCCCCCTATAACTCTTGTCCTTGTTTGTTGTACAACTACCAATGTACTTTATTATTATTAATGATCAAAACATTACCTTTCCCAGTGCTCCAACCTTTTTTTAATTGTTCACCCTTTTTAATTATTTACTCTTTCCATTCATCATCTAAACAAAATACAAGGAGTCAAAACTGGGATATTACAATGATGCGTTACGTATATAGAGAAGGTTTTGAAGGCCAAGTGTTAACATGATCTTCTCACGGATAACAATGATGCCTAATGTAGTCCCACAAGTTGAAGATTTGTTCTTTGTTGATGTTGAATTTGGCCGAAAAACGTGATTTCCTCAACGGATCGTCAAAATAGTATTCCATTCGGTCCTCTACAGGCATTCCATTCGAAAGAGCTAGGAATATGAATTAAATCGTCATAAGAATATGAAAGAAAATACCTGAAGGAAGCTGTATTGATAAGGTCACCCTAGATACACATATGACTACTATGTAACATGAGTAGCTTCACGAAATATAAATAAGGTATGAAACATAATCCTAGAGAGAGTTGAATAGAGATAATGTATACACTTTGAACGTATCCTTGCATCTTTTGAATATGTTATTTGTAAAGAAAGAGAATTAATGTCCCTAATAAAAAAAAAAATTATTTGGTAATTTTGGGGTTCATTACATACACAGACCACCGACCCCTGTAGTTCATACATACATAAGGGAAGTTGTAGAATGATCGCCATCAGAAGTTGTCCGCATATCTGCAATGTGTTCATTTGAACATCAAGTACAAGAAGGGAAACACCAATAATGTTTCATATTGCCCCAGCCGACCATTGATCGTGGCGATAACCACCATGCTCAACTCTTGTGGGCATGATACATCTGATTGGCTGCTTCTCTACAAGAGCGATACGGATTTCGGCCACACATACAATACACTCTTGGAGGGTAACCGAGTTCCAAAGTTTCACCTCCAGGATGCACTACTATGTCACCTGGGACACCTTTGTGTTCCTTCAAGTGAGCGTGCCAAGATGATTTGGGAAGCACACTATAGTTGTGTCACTGGGCATTTCGGGGTTGAGAAAACAATGGAAGTACTAAAAAACTATTTATATTGGTCAAACCTTCGACAAGATGTCGGGAAGTACATCAAATCCTGCACTTCCTGTGCTATTGCCAAACCGACCATCAAGAAGCAAATCCTATATACTCTATTTCCTACCCCTAGTCGACCTTGGTAATCCATATCCATGGATTACATGTTGGGCCTTCCTTCTACTAAGAATGGAAATGAATGTGTTTTCATGGTCATCGATGGATTCTCGAAGATGGCCATTATGAAGGCCTGGAAGAAACATATCAAAGCAGAAGCCACTACTAAACTCTTCTTTGAACGAGTGTGGGTAAAATTGGGATCCCATAGTCTATATTCTCATATTAGGACAACAAGTTCCTTAGTACATTTTATTCCAACCTCTGGTCAATGTTGGATATCAAGCTCACTAAGTCCATAGCCTTCCATCCCCAAACTGATGGCCAGATAGAGGTCATCGACAGGATGATCATACACATTTTACGCATGTACAACTTAAAGCATCCACACACATGGGATGAGAGCCTCCCTTATGTACAACATAGCTATAACTGATCCCTCCATAGCTCAATCGACCACAGCCCCTTTCAGGTGGTCTTGGGACTCTAACCACTATGTCCCATTGACATAGACATACCATTTGCAGCTACTCAGGCTGATTCGTCTCATGTCGAGTCTGAAGCTTCCAAGGTGAACAACTTCATTGAGGGTATTCAAAACATTTTCCAATAGGTTCATGACATATTGGATAGAGCTAATTCTAAGTACAAGAAGCGGCATGATCAACATTGGGTGCAACACAACTTCTAGGTGGGGGACACAGTGTGGCTACATTTGCAGAAAGAGCACCTCACTGGACCCCACCGCAAGCTTCACCCACTCCCATATGGTCCATACACCAACACCAAGGTTGTAGGGGAAAATTCCTTTGAGCTAAGTATCCCACCATTCCTTGGTCTGCACCTAGTGTTCAATGTGCACCACCTTCAGCCTTACTTTCCACCTCTACTGGACACATCCGACATGGAAGAAAAACTCACACCAACAGAGTTAAACCCAGACTCCATGGAAAAAGACACAACTGATCTGTTTATAAACACATGGAGCAATAACACCCACCAACAGATGATCCAACTATATCAAGTTGTCAAAGCAGGCCAATTCCTTCACCAAGGTAAGTGGCTTACCAGGGAACAAGTTCCGCAAAAGTTTCCTCATCTCATGGAGGAACTCAACACAATGGGCACCATTGATTCCTAAGGGGGGAAGAATGATCTAGGTGGATATTGGTGTCCACCCACCTATTCCACTTGGACCCCAACCATTGTTTTTTTAGTTTTTCAGTTTCCTTAATTGTAGCACAATTTACTATTTTTGGTAGTTTTTTGGGTCCTGGAACTTCAGAGCTGTTTTGAGGCCCTAAACAATGTTTTTTGGGATCTGCCGGTCAGAAAATGTCATCATGATAGTATCTACTAATAATTGTATTCCTCGGATTCATCATTCTAATGATGTATCATATGCGTCAAACAGAGATAATATGCCAAAGTTTTGACCCCGAGAAATTGACGTACCAACCAATTTACCTCGACGAGGCCCATATTCTGGTGTTTCATCTCCTACGGTTAGTTTTTTTGGATGTTTAGGGTTTACATTGTTTCTAAATAATAGATAGTCCTTTGAGCCTCATTTTCAAATAGGTTTTAGAGGCTTGTAGTTGCTACATCTCTTCTCATATATAAGCTACCAGTGCCCTAGCTAGTTTATTTCTATTCTGCCTATAAACAAATTTCAGTTCTTTGATATTAATGAAATGAAGTGTTATTTCCATTGCATCTTTGTATTCATGGTTATTTGTGTATTTTGTTTCATTCTTGCATAAATCTGAATCACCCTCTTTTGTAAAGAAGTGATGGAATGAACAATATTAGAGAATCCTTTATAAACCTTCTATAGTATCTACATAATCCCATAAAAAATCTAAATTCTTAAACACTCTTTGGTGTTGACCATCTTCTAATGGCTTCATTTTCCTTTGGATCTAATACTACACCTTCTTCATAAATAATGTGCCCCAAATAATGGTTCCATTCTTGGTAAAAAGAACACTTTCTTAGCTTCACATACAACTGATTGTCCCTTAGTACTTGCAACAACAAACTCAAGTGATGTCCATTCTCTTCCTTTGAATTAGAATAGATAAGCATGTTATCCAAGAATACAATGAAAAACTTATCCAAATAAATTGTTAATATGTCATTCATTAATCATATAAAGATAGTAGGTGCATTTGTCAATCCAAATGGCACCACTACGAATTTATAATGTCTATACTTGGTTTTAAAGGTTGTTTTATTGATGTCTTCTTCCTTGAATATTACCAGATGGTATCTGGATCTCAATTCCATCTTTGAAAACACATTTTATCCTCTTAGTTGATCAAAGAGGCCATCGATTCTTGGTAGAGGGTACTTGTTCTACACTATGGTCTTATTCAACAGTCTAAAGTCAATACATAGCCTCAATGTTCCATCCTTCTTTTTCACAAAGACTACCAGTGCTCCCCAAGGTGAAACACTGTGTCATATGTACACTTTCTTCAACAATTATTCCAACTTCATTTGTAATTAATTTAACTTTGGTGTTCTCATTATACAAGGATTTTTTTGATACTAGGGAAGCTCCTATTATTAAATCAATAGATAAATCGATCCCCCTCTTCAGTGTTAATTCGAGTATTCATTGGAATACATCTTCAGAATATTGCAATACTGAAAAATATTCAAGGCTTGGTCGTTTCATGTTTTCTAGTACTCCTACATGAGCTACATACAATTGACAACCTTTTTTGAAACATCTCTTCAGTTGTAAGGATGAAATTTCGCTTATAGAAATGGGTCTTGGAATTCCTTTCACAACTCTTTGATTTCCTTCTTCATCAAGGCATGCAAATGTCTTATCATGACAGAGAAATCATGATGCTTTTCCAACCAATCCATTCCAATTTGGATATGACAATATCCTAATGGTATGAGATTCATATCAACAACTGCATTTACTCCATTCATATTTATTGGAGAGTATCTAACTATCTCATTGATCCTTCTTTTGGTTCCAATGGCTAGCTGAACCAAAATTGATTTTTTGAGTATACTTTTCACCAAATGACTACATTAGGATCAATGTAACAATGGTTTTCTCCCAAATTAATTAAAATAGAAATAGGACGATTAATGATGTTACCTTCCACTTCGATCATATGTGGTTGGTATTATTCTTATCGATCTTCTAAGGTTGTATATATTCTTGGAATATATCTTCCCATCTCTTCTATTGTAGTAGCTGCTTGGATGTTGTTCATGGTATTCATTTTATTTCCTATATGAGGGAAATCCTTGTGCATGTGGTCTTCCTTGCATCTCCAACATTGGATTGATGGTCTTCCCCTTTTTCCCAAGGAGTCTTCTTTCTTGGATTCCTTCTTAGCAGACTAATCTTGATTATTTGTGTTTGGACTATTTCTATTGAAAGGAAGTTTGAATCACTTCCTTATCTAGTCATATTTATCCATCTTCTTATCCTTCCAAGACTTTTTCAAATATTCTCTACCCTTTCCTTTCTCATACATGTACTTATCTTTTCTAATGGTTTCTGTCAAAGTTCTAGCCTCATCATATTGAATGATTTCATTGTTAAATGATG
>ML780130.1:709412-740917 GCA_009831015.1 Picea engelmannii | reverse complement strand
TTGTCTCACACTGTTTTTGCAAGGGGACTCTATAATTATAGTTTCGGATAAACATCCACCAAATTGTGGTTGAAATCTTGTACAAGCAACCGTTCAGTGTTGCTCGCAATGAATTGAACGATTCCTAAATTAGAAGATTTTTTTGCTGGTCCATGTTCGTTCTTGGACCAGTGCTGGATAATATGAATAAGTAGATAGACTATGCCGAATTTAGATTCCGAAGTTTGAGATGCCGGGAAGCTTCAATGGAATGCAAACCCTGTAGCCTTTTTGAAATAAGAGTGTCGTCGGCTATACTCTTGCTGGGTTGGGCCGGAACAAATAATCCTCGTCTTGGCTCCTGAGTAAACCCAAAGTAAAATTACCAAACCCTCTCTGGGTAAATCATACCAAGTATTATATGAATGAATCTTCTCTTCATATGCAGAGATTCCACCGTCTATGTCCCGGACAAACCATGATTTCTTCATTTTGACATGAAGAAATAATTTTTTTTCCCAAGTTTATGTAGATATTGAGAGACAATATCATAGGCTCAAGGAAACAACTGCAAGGACCAACAACCTTCTACAAAAATAGAGACTGATCTATTGATATGCTTGTGATTACATTGAAGAATTCCTCTATTTATAATAGGTTGAGAGGAGACAACATTGATGAAGGTAGATGGATAACTCACTCATTGAAGTAATAAGACAAGGAGATGGTTGGTCAATTTACCCACTCTAGTGATAAGTCAAAGAAGCACATGGTGGTTTTCCACAAATAGCAAGAAGGATGACATGTCCTACCTATCCTAAGTAAACTTAGACATCAACACCCCCCATAAGTGCAACTTAGGGAAGTACAAAAAACTCAAAAAAATGAGTCTGGGCTATTAAGCCTACTAAGGTACCCAATACAAACTCTTATAGTTGAAGAAAGCGAGGTGATGCCAATGGTTTAGCGATTATGTCAACAACTTGCGCTTTAGTAGGAAAATAGTCCAAGCTGAGAACACCATCCTCAATGAGTTTGAGAATGAAGTGCATGTGGATCTCAATGTCTTTGGTTCGTTGATGTTCCACTGGGTTGTGAGAAATGTGTATGGCACTATGATTATCACACCAAAGAGTGGTGGGATGATCCTATTAAATGCCAAACTCTATCAGGAGTTGTCAAAGCCAAAGAGCACGATACTCACCTTCCGTAGAGGATAAAGAAATTGCATATTTCTTTTTGCAAGATCATGTAATAGGTGTGGAGCCAAGACAATAGACAAAGCCAGATGTGGAGTTTCGGTTATCAACCGAACCAACCCAAGTCCCATAAGCTTAGAAGAACATAAGACTATTGAATGCCAAAATTGGTAATACCCTCAATGTACCTCAAAATGCACTTTGTTGTCTTCTAGTGACTCTCATAAGGATCTTGAGAGAACTGAGAGATACATCCTACTCCTAAATATGTGTGAGGACGTGTATGAGTCAGATACAACAAACTCTCAAACAATTGTCAATACATCGAAGGATTAACGCGTGCCGAGGAGCAACTGGAAGAAAGGGTGACTCCTCACTGAAATGGAGTAGGGGCAGATTTACAATCAACCATGCCAAAGTGTTGAAGTAAATCAAGTGCATAATTCTGCTGAAAAATGTAGATTCCTTTAGAAGGTTGAAGAACCTTTAGACCAAGAAAATAATGGAGAAGCCACAGATTTGTCATATCAAATTGTCCCATCAATGCTTGTTGAATACTTTGAATCATAGATGAAGAACTCCCTGTGAGAATTAAATCATCCACATACATAACCAAAATTAAGAGATCAATACCCTGCTTCTAAGTGTAAAATGTTGGATCAGAATGACAACGATCAAACCCAGAATAAATTAAAAAACTATCCATCTTCTCATACCAAGCTCGAGGAGCTTGTTTGAGACCATAAAGAGAACATCAAATCCTACAAACAAGAGAAGAATCCTGCAAAAAATCATGAGGTTTCTCCATTTAGATTTCTTCATCTAAGCACCATACATAAATATGTTTGACGCAAACCCCTGCTTTAGTAGGGTCTGTTTGACCTCCCAGTCTTTGGATATTCCAATTCTTCAGCGGAAATGGCTCCTTTGGTCCCCGCTGGAACCCTCAACACTTAAAAACCACAGGTCATTTTCTAAGCTCCGCCCATGCGAACATGCACTAGATGCGAGCGTCCAGTCCACGTGACTCTCGAATGCCCAAAATTGGGAGCACCCAATCAACGACTCACGCTCCTCAGGATCTAATGGTTGTTATCTCTCCTGATCTTGCAAGTGTTGAAATAAACTCTGTCTTATCCTCTCCACTGATCTACTGGATCCAACGGTCCATGAAAAATCGTTGTTTCTCCCTCAGAGAATTTCAACCGTCTGTTCAGGTTCTCAAAGACTCCTCACCAAATAACTTGGCATCTTTCCTCCTGAGCTTGGTTTCTGTGAGGTGAATTCGACCCTCATCTGTCCTCTGGACTTTCCAAGTCTCTATCCCTCTTGAGCTTGATTCTTACTGCAAACTCAAAGGTTCTAAGGGATTCTTGTACGCACTCCTTACGACTCTCACGATAATCCCTGATTATCTAATATCTCCCAACTCTAAGCACTCTTTGAGAAATAAGTTCTTAAACCACTCACTTGGTTAGAAAAGTCTAAGAATTCAACCTGGCCTACGCACACCTTGCACGGCTCTGTGCTATACTTTCACTTCCATTGGTATAAGAACAACTCTATCTCTCCTGAGCTTTTCTGAGGTAAAACTTAGAATCTTGTCAACGTAGTCCTTGGGAACCTTCATTACACTCCTTGCAGGAATTCTAAGGACGAGAAGAAATTGAAACTTATACTCTCCCTCTCACCGACTTCATAAATTCAACATGAAATCATACACATAAAGCATTGAAACAAATGCATAACATAGCATATAAGCAAATTGTAAACATACCATTCAATATATGTAAACAGTAACCATAACAACACCATGAAATTGGATTAAAGCTTTATTATATTAATTCAAGTGCTTCTGTACATGGTTTCTATAGAAACAACTATCGGCTCAAACAACTTCTACAATCTCTGTTCTTCTCTACTCTCCTATGCTCTCTTTCTCTATTGATTCTACTCTTACAATGAGAATTATGATACAATACATACGGGGAAGCTTTCTTGAGTTTTCCCTCCTACAACTCTAGGCTATCTTATCGAAATTAAAGAACACAACTACTTTACATTTATTACATTAAATGCCTCCAACCGGAAAATGAGAGAAACGCTCAAGATCTTCATTACAATCCCCAAAACATTTAAGAACAATTACATCCTCCGAGCTATTACATTAATGTTTCATCTTTAAATTTCAAAACGTATTCAAAATGCGTGTTGGTGCATATCCAGCTATCCTCCACTTGCGCTTGTTGGCGATGCTCCTCCGTCATACTCCTCTGGCTAAAAAAATCATGGACCCCTGTCCATGAGCGCTTACACCATCTGTCCATGTTTTTGGATATCTGCTTCACTTTTCCAACTGGCATCTTCAATCGGGTGTCCCTTCCACTTTATCAAATATTCAAAATATGTCTTCCTCCAGGTCTTCTTAGCAACTCTTTGTTTAATGATCTTTTCCATCTGCAGCTTTTCAGCTACAAGCATCCGCTCGACCCACTAAACTTCCTTTTGATTTTCCTATCCTCTCGCTTCATCTAGTCTGTAAGGGTACACATCTTCTACATTGAATATGGGTGATATTCCCACACCATCTGGAAATTCTATCTCATAAGCATTTGCCTCAAATTTCCACAAGATTTTACATGGCACTATCTTTTTCATCTTCAACTTATTATATGTTCTCCTTGGGAACCTTTCTTTTCTTAGATGTGCTAAGACCATATCTCCCACTTCAAATTGAAGCTCTCTTCTGTGATGATCTGTTATGCGCCTGTATTCCTAGTTGGAACTTTGCAATCACTCTTTGATGTTACTATGGACCTCCTGAATCTCTGTGGAAAAATCTTCCACTCTAGCACTCCTGAACTCATTCTTCTCTAAGTCTCTCAAATCAGATGCTCCTCTTGGTTGCGTTCCATACATTATTTGAAATGGGCTCTGTCTCGTCCTTCGGTTAGGTGAGTCATTATATGCAAATTCTGCTTGCGGCAAAATCTGATCCCACTGACTGTGATGTTCAGTTATTAAACTCCTCAATAAGTCTCCCAAACTCCAATTTACTACCTCAGTCTATCCATCCATCTGAGCATGATATGCTAAGCTAAAAGATATATTCGTCCCCATATTTTTCCATAGTGTCCTCCATAAATGACCAACAAATTTGGTATCTCTTTCTGAAACAATAAACTTGGGTAAACCATGAAGTCGAACAACTTCTTTGGAAAACAAGTTTGCAATGTGTGTTGCATCACTGGTTTTCTGACATGGAATAAAATGTGTCATTTTTTAGAATCTGTCGACTACCACGAATATGGAGTCACAACATCTTTGTGTCCTTGGAAGTCCCAATACAAAATCCATGCTTACCATGTCCCATGGCCTCTTTGGTATTGGCAATGGTTGATACAACCATGTATTTTGTCTTTTCCCCTTTGCATGCTCGCAAATTCTACATCTGTCCACAAACGTATTGACATCTGTCTGCATCCCTGGCCAATAATACAAACTCTTCAGTTGCGCAAATGTTTATCATGGCGGAAATGTCCAGTCAATCCCCCAATATGTTTTTCCTTCAAAATGTTTTCTCCCATAGAACTCTTCGGGATACACAACTGATTTCCTTTGAATAAAAATCCATCCCGAATTAGATATTCAATCCATTAGATTCTATCTCTCATAACAAGATTCTCACATGCTTCATAAGCGTCCTTGAAATCTGAATCATTTATGTACATTTCCTTAAGGCTATCAAAACCTAAGTTCTTCACACGAAACTCCTGCAAAATCAAACGTTTCATACTCAATGCATCAACAACATTGTTAGCATCTCCAAAAATGTTCTTTATAACAAAATTAAATTTCTTCGTAAATTCAACCCATTTTGCATGTTTCTGGTTCAGTTTTGCTTGTCTGGCTATAAATTGTAAGGCTTCGTTTTCGCTTTACAAAACAAACTCTTTTGGAACTAGGTAGTGCCTCCATTTCCTCAATGCTTGTATGACTTCATAAAACTCTTTATCATACGTGGAATAATTTCTTTTAGCATCGTTCAACTTCTCATTGAAGTATGCAACTGGTCTATTGTCTTGACTTAAGACTGCTCCAATCGCAAATCCACTTGCATCGCATCTCACTTGAAATGTTTCACTGAAATATGGCAAAACCATAACTGGTTGTCCAATTATCTTCTCCTTTAACAACTTGAAACTTTTCTTCGCTTCCTCTTTCCAATGCAAAGATTTATGTCTTTTCTTTACTGTGTCCATCATTGGTGCACAAATTCCACTAAAATTCCTGATGAACTTCCTATAAAAACTGGCTAATCCATGGAAGCTCTCGACTTCAAAGATATTTATCGATGACGACCCCTCTTTGATTGCTTTTACCTTTACAAGATCCATCTTCAACTCATTCGAAGAAATCACGAAACCCAAATAAATGAGTTATGTCTTCATGAAAGATGACTTCTTCAGATTTATCAACAATTTCTCTCGCTGCAACCTCCTCATTACTAGAGTTAAATGCCTCAAATGTTCTTCCTTAGTCTTGCCGAAGATCAATATATGATCAAGATACACAATTACAAACTTCCCAATGAAATCTTTCAAGACTTCGCTCATCAATATCATAAAAGTACTTAGCGCATTCTTCAATCCAAATGGCATGACAATCCATTCATATAGCCCTTCATTCATCTTGAATGTTGTCTTCCATTCATCACCTTCCCTCAGTCTAATCTAGTGATATCCACTCTTTAAATCAATTTTTGAAAAAAAAAATTCTCCAGTCAAGAAATCCATCCAATCATCCATCCTAGGTAAATGAAATCTATACCTGATGGTGATTTTGTTTATAGCCCTCGAATATGTACACATCCTCCATCCACCATATTTCTTCGGATGTAACACTATTGGTAGAATGCATGGACTCAAGCTTTCCCTAATCAACCCATTGTCCATCAAATCATGGACTTGCATCTTAACTTCTTCATCGTCCTGAGACGTCAATATGTATGCTTATTTGTTTGGTAAAATCACTCCTGGCATAAGGTCAATATGATGTATTATACTCTTGATGGGCGGAAATGAACAAGGTAAATCATCCACCACTATATCAGCAAAATTCTCTAGCAGTTACTGAATCTCCTTAGGTATATCATCTATTGAGGTACTGGTCAAGATGACTCTAGGTTTTCTCACCAAAACAAACTGCATTTCTTCATCGTTCTTGATTTCATGCAGAAGTTCCTTCCCACTCATGAAAAGTATAGTATTGCATGTTTCTTCTTTCACCTTCTTGTCTTCAATTGGCAGCAACATATGCATCCTACCATTCTTCTCCAAGGTATAGGTGTTCTTTCTTCTATCATGAATAACATTTATGTCATATTGCCACAACCTTCCCAACAAAAGATGACAGACATACATGGGAATAACATCATATAATGTCTCATCTATGTATCCCCCTATCTTAAATTCAACTAAACATTGTTTAGTTATAGTTACCTGATGTCCTTGTTGCAACCATGAGACTTTGTATGGGATTAGATGTCCATCTGTCTCCACTTCTAGATTTTCCACCATCTCCATGGATACTATATTATCCATGCTTCCACTGTCAACTATCACCTTGCATACTCTGTCTTTGGTCTTGCAAGCAGTTCTAAACAAATTGTTCCTCTGGATTGGATTCTCCACCTCTTTCTCTGGATTCAAGAGAATTCTTCTCATCATCAAGGATCTTCCACCTTCTACCTCAACATTTCTCCTTTTTGATTCTAAAATGTGAGCTTCTCCTCCTCCATCCCTTTTTCTATCAGTACAATCAAAATATTTGTGTCCAATCTTTCCACAGATGAAACACTTTATTTCACCTCCTCTTCCTCTTCCTCTTCCTCTTGTTCGAGGAAAAGTGTTCCTATCAACATATTTTCCTCCTTGTCAGCTTCCTCCCCTTTATGGGTGGTTATGAGGTTTCTTTTCTTCATCTTGGGGCTCTATATTTTGTCCTGGGAAATTATTTTGCCTTTACTCTGACTTCTACCTCTTCCCCTTTGACCTTGCTTTCAACCCAATTTCACTTATGCCTTTGAAGCAATCTGATAAACATCTTCTACATTACTAATTTTCACCATGCTCATCTCATCTTGAATCTCATATCTCAAGACATTCATGTATCTGGCAACTTTTTCATCATCACTTTCCCGATGACCAACTCTGATGTTTAACCTATAAAATTTCTTAGTGTATTCCTTCACTTTCATCCCTTTTTGTCTTAAATTATGCATCCTTCAAAACAGATTAATTTGGTAATCCTTGGGTATGAATTCGGCTTTCATCTTGGTTACCATCCTATCCCAGATTTTAATTCTTTGTTTTCCTTTGCAACGCCTGTCAGATTGCAGTTCATCCCATCACAGTGTTGCATGCCCTTTCAGTCTAGTGACAACGTGCTTTACTTTGTTATCTTATTCGATATCCTCATAATTGAAATATTTATCCAGAGCTCTAAACCAATCTAGCAGCTCCTCAACGTCTATGTTTCCTTCATACATCGGGATGTCCATTTTTTCTTTGGCACCTATCCTTGCAACATATTTGAATAGACGTTCCTCTATAGCATCTCGGCTACAACTTCTTCTTCGGCTCCAGCTTCTTTCTCACTTTCGGCCTCACTGATATCTCCAGTATCAAGTGTTTTCCTTTGTGATGTCTCCATAGAATCCAATCGAGCACAAATTTCTCTCATTTCCCTCTCCATGGCTGGATCGAGCATAGGTCTCTCTTGATGTCTCCTTGACAACATTGTTGTAATATGTCCATGCAGAATTCAATCACAATTGTCCTCTATCTTCCCTCTACAGAAAAAAAAAGTTGTTAGCTATGATACCACTTGACCAAGACCCCCATCTCAGCAGGGTCTACTTGACCTCTCGATCTTTGGATCTTCCAATTCCTGAGCTAAAATGGCTCATTTGGCCCCTGCTAGAACCCTGAACACTTAAAAACCATAGGTCCTTTTCTAAGATCCACCTACGTGAACATGCACTAGATGTGAGCCTCCACTCCATATGACCACTGGTGTGACCACATCCTTAACCCAAAAAGGTGTGTCGATTTTCGCGATGTTAGGAGTTTGTAAAGTGAATTTTCTCCCTTTTCCCGATACTCAAAATGTCGATATTTTGTCTCCACATATCAACGGTTCCAGTTACGGTCTAGATCGCAATGAGATTTCACGTATCGGGGATTCCTGAAAACAACTTCCTCCACACTCCCGACTCCCGAAAGCCCGAAATTCGGAGCGCCCAATCAAGGGCTCACGCTCCTTGGGATCTAACGACTGTTATCTCTCTTGAGCTTGCAAGTGTTGAAAGACACTCAGTCTTAACCTCTCTGCTGATCTACTGGATCCAATGGGCCACGAAAAATTGGTGTTTCTCCCTTAGAGAATTTCAACTGTCCATTCAAGTTCTCAAAGACTCCTCACCAAATAACTTGGCATCTTTCCTCCTAAGCTTGGTTTTTGTGAGGTGACTTCGACCCTCATTTTTCCTCTAGAATTTCCAAGTCTCTATCCCTCCTGAGCTTGATTCTTACTGCAAACTCAAAGGTTCTAAGGGATTCTTTCATGCACTCCTTGTGACTCTCATGATAATCCCTGATTATCTGATATCTCCCAACTATGCGCACTCCTTGCGACATAAGTTCTTCAACCACTCACTTGGTTGGAAAATTATGAGACTTCAACCTGGCCTGCGCACACCTTGCATGGCTCTATGGTATACTTTCACTTATGTTGGTATAAGAACAACTCTATCTTTCCTGAGCTTTTTTGAGGTAAAACTTAGAATCTTGTCAACGTACTCCTTGTGGACCTTCACTGCACTCCTTGCAGGAATTCTTAGGATGAGAAGAAATTGAAACTTATACTCTCCCTATCACCGAATTCATACATTCAACATTAAATCAAACACATAAATCATTGAAACAAATTCATAACAAAGAATATAAGAAAACTGTAAACATATCATTCAATAGATGTAAACAATAACCATAACAAGACCATGAAATTGGATTAAAGCCTTCTTATATTAATCCAAGTTCTTATGTACATGGTTTCTATAGCAACAACTATTTTCTTAAACAACTTCTACAATCTTTGTTCCTCTTTTCTCTCATATTCTCTCTTGCTCTACCACTTCTACTCTTTCAATGAGAATTATGATACAATACATACGAGGGAGCTTTCTTGAGTTTTCCCTCCTACAACTCTAAGTTATCTTACTGAAATTAAAGACTACAACTACTTTACATTTATTGCATTAAATTCCTCCAACCGAAAAGTGAGAGAAACACTCAAGATATGGATTACAATCTCCAAAACATTTAAGAACAATTACATCCTCCCATCTATTACATTAATTTTTCATCTTTAAATTTCAAAACGTCTTCAAAATGTGCACTGGTGCATATCCATGTATCCTCCACTTGCACTTGCCAACGATTCTCCTACATCAATGCTCTTTACATCCATCTCATAGATTGACCAGCCTTGGGAAGAAGCAAGTGAAAGAACAAGGAATATAGAATTCATCTTGGCAACAGGGGAAAAATTCTCAGAGTAATCAATCGCTTTAACTTCTGAAAATCCATTGGCCACAAGACGTGCCTTATGCTTGTCAAGAGAGATGTAGTTTCATATTTGGTTCTATATATCCATTTATAGTGAATTAGCTTTCGTCCCTTTGGAAGAGAGATGAGATCCCATGTGTGTTTCTTCTTCAATGAAGAATACTCCTATGTCATGGCAGCATCCCACTAAGGTATGCCAACAACATTGAAAATTGTTGTGGATCATTTGAGATAGGGAAAGAGGGTGATGTTGAATAGCTTAAATTAGTTGTCTCATGGCCATACCTGTCGGGCCTCTTTCTCTCACAAAATATTCTCGTGAGATGTATTTCTTGATCAAGTTGTTCATGTTCAGGATGCTCATGCTCTGTTGGTGCAATTGGTAGATTTTGTTCTAGTTGATGTTGATGTTGAACTTCAAAAGGGTCATTATCATCTTCTAAAGAAAAATTGTCAAATTGTTCAACAACATTGTATGCATGACAATCTGAAGATGGAGAAGGATTTGATGTGGTGTTGAATCCTTCATGAAAATGGGCAACTCATCGAAATAATACTTCTTTAGTAATAGGTTAAAATAAGGTATATGATTTTATTTCCTCACAATAACCATCGAATATCAATGGTTGGATTTTCTTCTCCATATATTTTAACTTTTCAACTGATATTAAGGCCGATGCAGGACTGGAAAATAGTCTAAATGCAGAGACATCGGGTTTAAAATGGCTCTAATCTTCCTCTGGAGTATTATGCAATATTTCCCGATGAGGCATCCTATTTTGAATGTAATTTCCATAGTTTACTGCTTCAACCCAAAAGGAAGGTTCCATGTTCTTGGACTGAATCATACAATTTTCCATTTATTTTATTGTTTTCTTCTTTCTTTCAACAACACCATTTTGCTGAGGTTTGTAGGGAACAATGAGGTGATGTTGAATGCCATGTTCTCTACAAAAATATGTGAATCCCTGATTGAAATATTCCCCCCCATTATCTGTGTGTAGTTTCTTGTTAGAAAGAGAAGTCTGCTTCTCAACAAAATACTTGAAGTTCTTAAAAGTAACAAGGACCTCACTCTTGTAATTAATAAAGTACACCCAAGAGCGACATGAAAAGTAATCAATGAAGTTGAGTGCATACTTACCCCTTGAAAATGAGCGAGTTGGAAACGACATGAGATCGCCATGTAACAACTTAAGAGGTGTTGTAGCACGCCATGATTTTCCTTTAGGAAAATGATATTGATGTTGTTTTCCAAGAACACAACCTCGACAAACTCCATTTGTACAAGAAACTTTAGCAAGACCAAGAACCAATTTTTGGGTCTTCAACTGTTGCAAATATATATAGTTGAGATGTCCAAATCTTTCATGCCAAATCCTACTCAAAGGAATTCCATGTGAAATGAAAGAGGCGCCTAAGGAAGACTCAAAAGAAGAAAACTTATATAGTTGATAACTATGATCTAGTTTTCCAAATGCAACAACAATGTCTCAATTTTGTAGTTCTCGAATGATTACATCATTAGGAGAAAACTTTATTGTTTTCCCATTACCATAATGACAAATCTGATATATAGAGAGAAGATTTGCAGAGATGTTAGGGACAAGAACAATATCATTAATGCACCTTTTATCTATCTGCACTATGTTGGATCCAAAAACACCCAACTGTGTAGAGTTTCCAACTACAATCTATGATATACTACATTCAGATGTAGAAGCCAACAACTCATTAGAATTATTCATGTGGTGTGAAGCACCACAAGCAAGTATCGAGTTATCTGAATATGTGTACAAGGCTTGAGCTGATAAATCATGTACTTTACTTGTAGAAAATGATTTGGGCATTGAAATCTTGTATTGCCTCATGGCGTCATTAAAAGATTCAAGTTTCAACCAACACTTAGATTCTACATGCCCAAGTCCACCACATAAACTACATGTGTCATTTGAATTCTTCTTCCTGGTCTTGGAGGAAGACTCACCAGACTTGGAAGATGGAGGAAAAGGTTTTGTTTTCTGCTGAGGCTTGGAGGTAAACTCACCGACTGGAGCAAAATATTTCTTCTGCTTATACCAAGTCTTGCACTTATTTTTGGAGGTATGAGCCATAAGAGCCTTATTGTTAGAGCCAAAAAAATAATCTAAATGAGTAATATTAGATTTTTCTCTAGTATGATTCTCATAGAAAATCTCAAAAGAAGGAATTTTAAACTCACTTCCTAGTTCATCTATAGTAGAATAAAATTCAAAAGAAAATACATGATAAGGACCTTTTAGCTTGGATAAAATCAAGAAGATGGACTCTTCATTTGATTTAGTTTTTCCACTAGTAACCTGAATTTCGTAAGATAGTCTTCAATGGATGCATGCTCATCCAGTACCAGTAATGACAACTCCGCTTTCAATTGTAGGGCTCGAAATTTGTTGAATTTTCCAAATAAGGAATTTAACTTGTTCCAACTTGCTTTTAGAGTTTTAGAATAAACTATGTGGAACAATAAGCTATCTGAAACATGCAAACCAATGAGGCCCATGGCTTCATCAAGTTTGTTTTGATAGGTGAATCTCTTGATTTCCTTGGTGAATATTGGTTGAGCCTCGAATAACATCGGCTAGATCCCTTATGATTGCAACAATTGGTGCATCTTAAGTTTCCATGTCTCATAATTATGGGGACTTCGGAGCTCAATTGTCCTTAACTCTGCCATTTACAATAGAGATTTCAATTAAACACCAAAGCTAGGTGTATTATCTCAAAAAGAAATGGAAACCTAGGCTCTAAACAAACAACTCTAAATAATATTTACAACAACATGTTTATATTCCACACATAATGTTACTTGGATAGAGGCAATGATATTTAAATGTTTCTAGGTTTAGAACAAAAAAACCTTAGGCACATATACCGCTATCTCTTCAGCTATAAACAATGAAGACTACCACTATATTTTTAACTGGCAAGCAAGGGCATAATTGAGCATTGGATCTGGAGTGAAAGGATTGGGCCAATGATTTTAAAATGATAAATCAATTGCAACGAAAATTCAAATTAGAATAAACCCTCGATGTTGAATTCTAGTGATGATCAATGCCTGAAGGGCCGATCTCTTCTAGCTTTAATGCCAGATATTTTGATATTTCTTTCCAGTTTCTTGAGGCGAATGAGCATAGAGGCCCGATGGACGAGCTGGACAAGCTGGGAACTTTGATACTCCTTCGATTTCTCCTCTAAATTTGTGGATAGCACCCACCAGATCGACCGAATAACCTTTATATCGATTATTACTGGATGAATTGGATCTTTTTTGGACGGGTTGGGTGTGCTAGTGTGAGATATGGGATCCAATAAAGTGATAACTGAGTTCCAACAAACCAATCTGAGATCCAACAAAGTGAGAACTGAGATCTATGATCATTCCTTTGAATCCAACGCCTAGTTTCTGTATAAGTCCTCTTGTGTGATTGATGAACTTGCAAACTCAATAGACAACAACCTAGTGGATGTTGGACAATGACACCAATACACCCCACAACAAGATTTCCCACGCACCCTATGCTAACTAAGGGAAGGGTGTGGTGAATTGTGTGGACATTAGGAAAGTTCTCTTTAGTATCTCTCTCCCTGCCAATTCTTGCAAATTAATGATGTGTTCCTTCGATAGAAGCTGGTTTCTCCAAGAAATCGTGGAGAATGAATATCATAAAAGGAATGCAATAGAATTCTACTTCCTACTAGAATATTTGTTGATGGGAGAATAAATCCTTTTACATCCTGTCCACATATACTAGACCAATTATAGAAAGAGATCACACAAAGAGGGAGAGCTTATTGTGGATAGAGACCATGAATTTGTAGATCTACATCAAGATCAAAGCATAGATCGATTTGTAGAATAAGAGGCAAGGGGATTAGAAAATACACAAAATGATCCACAAATGATGAAGAACACAAAATGGGTATCATCGTCCACATAGAATATCGGGTCAAAATGTGACACCCCATTGTGGATCTTGAAGATCTAGATGGGAAAAAATTCTTCAACCCCAATGATAACATGTGTTCATGTGAAAAAGAAGTATTAAAAAACATGGAGAGAGATATACACTCATCAACACAGATGTTGAAGTCAATCGATCCTAGTGGCTACCGAGGGCTTGGAAGAAGTGAATAAACAGGAGAATTATAGGAATTAATCTCTCTGACAAAGAGCAACGAGAAGACCATTGATGGTTTACTAATAACATTGATTAGACATATTGCAACTCTTTCAAAAAAATGAGAAGTGGTTTGTATTTTAGCTCACTCATTGAAGTAATAAGACAAGGAGATGGTTGGGAAATTTACCCACTCCATTGATAAGTCAAAGAAGCACATGTTGGTTGTCCACAAACAACGAAGAAGCATGACATCTCCTACCCATCCTAAGTAAACCTATACATCAAACAATTTACATGATTAGATGCCAAAATTCCGCAAGTGGTGTACGATGAATGTTGCAACAATAAAATAAATTTTGAAAATTTGTAGGTCCCATGAGAACCGATCATTTTCGTCCAAGTAATTGTGGGCTACCCAACTCATGTAGAGTACAATAATTATTATGGTACATATAATTTAATGTTGTGTATGCTAGCCTATGCACAGTTAGATTTATACGACAGAACATTAAATGCTAAGTTGTACACCATCGAATTAAATGATATGACAATATTCTAGCATACATACCATTTAATGATTTATAACATGATGCTTATTGCTCCCCTTTGATAATACCAACAAAGTACAATGAGGAATTAAATATTGTTTACAATTCACTATTGATTTTAGTGTTGGTACCTTGCTCCAAGATGAGATTGAAGACCAAGATGAAAGAATATGAAATTGAAGCCAAGCTCATAAAGAAAGTCGGGAGTCAACTCTCACTACTTGGGAGAAAAACCTGACTTTGAGGGCCTACTGAAAGTATTTCATTGGAGAACTATGTGTAACTAAATGGAGTACTCATCCAAAATCAAGTAGGTACGTACGTTATAGGATATATAGTATAGGGCCTAGGATATACTCATGGCTTCAATATAGGTTCATAACTCATTGAAGCCTGAAGGAATCAATGATTATGCATGGGTAAGTAAAGATGTTTCCACATCACTAGAGGTTCGCTGAAAGAATAAATGACAATAAATGTAACTTGTCCCAGAGTCAAGTCCACTTACAACAGTCAATGCATTTTTTGGATTCTCAACTTCCCATGGGCCATAATTCATTCAACTTAACTTTGCAATGTTGGGCCTACCCCGTTCTGGTTTCTTTGCTCTACTTCGGTAACTCGGTGTTGGGTCTTCTCTAAACCATTAATTTCCAAGGGTTCATTTTACTTAGTGTTGTGTATTCTCTGCTTAGTGGACCATGTATTTTCACTCCTCTGTTAACTTACAAGGGGTTCACTATGCTTGATGGCTGTTGGGTTTGCTCCTCTCAAGTGGGTCTGCTCCACTCCATTAACTTCTAAGAGTTTTACTTACTACTAGGTTTGTTCCACTCAGGTCAGGGAAGTTTGATGCTAAACTCATTTGGTAAGCTTGTGATTTTAATTGAATTAGTTAGAGTCATGCATTTTATGGAAAAGTCTTTTATTTAGTCATAAATTTTGCAGATTTGTAGGTTTACTTAATCAAATCCATTGGGGTTTTTTTGGGTGGGGATCATTTTGTAAAATTTGATTAGTAATTTTTGGGTAGGAATAATTCCATAGCTTCACATAGTGTAGTGTTGTTTCTTAGACTTATGGCTATGGTGATACTCAGGTTATGGTTTTTTTCTCAAGGATTTTCTCTCACTACCTTCACCTCCCTCTATCTCGTTTCATTTGCTATAACTAGATCAACCTTTCACCCTTCCTTATCTATCAATATTTAACTCAAATTGATGCTTCCCAACTCACAAGTGATTGATTTGAGAAGTTTTACATAGTATTTGGAAATCTTTTGTAAATAGTAAAGTAACAAGTGTTTTACTTGGAATTTTATAAATATAAAAGATTCAACACAAAAAGAACATATAGGCTCTCACTCCATGTTATATATATGTCTAAAGCCTCTCAAATACCTCATAATGATGTTTGTCAAAATTACATAAAACTCCCCATTCATGATGGCATTTCCAAGAATCACGACCTTGTAGTAAGCCATATATGATGGTATATACCCATTCAATGCAAATTATGCTGGTATATATTCCTTCAATGCATATGTATCTCATGATTAATGACAATGTCTAAGTCACTGTAAACTCTCATGAGTTTCCTTTTTCTAACTCACCTCCAACAAACAAGTATAGCATTGTTTTGATCCGACCCTTTAAAAAGCCTTGCTAGGGGCATTTAGTTAAGGAATGTATTCTTGCTTGGAAATGGGGGAAGGGTCTCTTTTGCATAGATAATATGTGATGAATAGACAAATAGAAATGGAAGCTGGCGAGGAGATTGAGTGTTTGGTTGGATCCTTTTAAAAAGAGGGGTTCCTTCGCCTCTTATTCTTTATGGAAAAACCCACATATAGCTCTCATTATATAGTGAAATCCTATGGTCACATACCCTCCTTCTATGGACCCTACTCTGGAACTAGAAAGGATTCCCTCTCACATGTCCTTCTCCCTATCTTAGGATGTCCCTCTCCCTATATTAAGAGTACATAAATGAATGTTATCTCATTATTGAGGAACTTATTATTATTTACAGTCTTTTTCTTTAAATAATAATATACTAGTGAACCACTGGAATAACTTATCAAATGGTCTCTTAGAACTTATTGATTTAACATAACTTTGTGCAAGGATGTACATGTTGTGACAATTCCAAGTCAATGGATTTGTAAGTGTTATGTTCTTTAAATAGAATACATTTTGATGATTTGAATATGCTGATTAGAATAGGAAAATACAAGGACAATTTAGCTAATAAAATTGATATTGTTTCTTTTATGGTCTAGAGGTTTATCCTTTAATTTTTTAAATAAAGAAACTTAATAGTTGTTCATTGTTGTTATTACATTTTTTTGTTTGAGGGTGTGTGTTCCATACATTTTGAGTTTATAGTAATTTGTTGGGATGCCATATTTAGCAATAACATGTTGCATTTAAGATGTTTCTTTGTAAAATATGAAGATGAAGGTGTTACATTCGGAATGTTTCTTTTGTAAAATATGACTCAAGTGATAAGTCTTTAAAAGGGAATTTTGAAGTATGATTAACTATGTATTATGTAATATTCAACAATATTTCATTTTGATAATACAAGTTATAGAGAAATATTGGTTAAATTATTAATGTTTTTGATGAGTATGTTTTGTGTTATTTTTTACTATAAAAAATAGTATAGTCAAAATATAGTATGAAAAATTATAATGATGAAATTCCATATAACAAAAATAAAAATTGAAACTTATGAATCTCCATAAAACATAAAATGATAGACCTGAACTGTTATCAAATTTTCACTTGTAAATTTGAAATTCTAGTACTGCTTTTAAATCCTTTGGGCTTTATCTAACGTCACTACGTACGTCTTAGATCACCCCTCGTCGATCATACCTTACCTAATTAGACGACCTAAATCATTTCCGAGGTACGTGGGGCTTGGAGGACATTAACCGTTTGGCCGCATGTATCCCCTACGCCTAGGGATGTTTCCCGCTGTTTATTTTGTGATGCGTGTTTGTGGATAGGGTCCTCAAGCAAATCATCACATGAACCCTTTAATTAGAGGCTTAAGTTTTTATTAAATTTTGGTGGGCACTTTTTTCTTTCTATTAGTGTTAGTTGTATTTTGCATCGAATCTCTTAATTTATTCATAAGTATGGGTAAATGGGGAGATGATTCTCTTATGATGAAGAACACCATCGAGAGCAAGAGCACATAGAATTAGTGGTGACACTTTTTCTTTTTATTAGTGTTAGTTGGATTTTGCATCGAAGCTCTTAATTTAATTAACAAGTATGGGTAAAAGGGGAGATGATTCTTTCATGATGAAGAAGACCATTGAGAGGAAGAGCACAAATAATTAATGGCGAAGGAAAATTAGAGAAAGAGGAGAGAAATAAAAGAGAAAAAGGGATGGAAGGAAAAAGTTCTTCAATAAGAAAGGATTTAAGAAGCATAAAAGATAACCATTGAGAGGAAGAGCACATGGTTAATGGTGAAGGAAAATTACAGAAAGAGGAGAGGAATAAAAGAGAAAAAGGAATAGAAGGAAAAAGTATTTTAATAAGAAAGGAATTTAGAAGCATAAAAGAAGAAAGGTGTTATCACCT
The DNA here is from genome assembly GCA_009831015.1 of Picea engelmannii. Classification (NCBI taxonomy): domain Eukaryota; kingdom Viridiplantae; phylum Streptophyta; class Pinopsida; order Pinales; family Pinaceae; genus Picea; species Picea engelmannii. The sequence goes on along the minus strand of ML780130.1, from coordinate 722,796 downwards.
TAAAATTGCTCACTTGCATCATTTTTAGGAGTTACATTTTAATGATCACTATTGGTTTGCACAACCGTAATATTCAACCCATTTCCACCATCATACTACTTCATAGTTATCGAAATGAAGCTAGTCATCCCCTTAACTTTACTAAAATTGGCCAACATAGATATTGTCCCAAGATGTGCATGCAAGAAATGTAGAAATACCCTGAAAAAGTTGTGTTTCCCTACAAAATAATAGCTATGATTGTTTCTCGCCTTATCAATGTGCCCAAATTGTCGTGATTAAATGTTAGTTACATGTGGACCATATTAAACCCTAAATTTTATATTTAAATTTGATCCAGTAATCTTTAGCTAATATAAGGAAAATAATGCAAACATGGTTATTCAAAACACAATTATAAATACAACACTTGATGTCACTCCATCCATCCATCCATCCACAAAAGTAAAGTTATGATGTTGGAATGTCATTGCAATCTTGAGGACATCTTCCTCTTAATTACATATTTTTTCCACTTTTCCTTGTTCATCAACCAAATTTGGAGTTACAAGTACACCAAATAAGCAAAGGACCAATCCCAAGGAATGGTTTTGGAGCACATTTGACTTCGAACTAATTTCTCTTGGGAAGACTCCTCTTGCTAGTGCAAGTGGCCTTCCTTGGTAAATGAAAAGAGAGACGATGAAACATGAAATTCTATCAAGTTGTTTCTTGAGGAAGCCTCGCAACAAAGGAACACGATGATAGATACTATCTTCTAGAACCTTTGATGATTACTAATGGAAAGTGAGACACCTTCAACAAGAAACCAATTCTATGGTACGACACCCTTCAAGGTACAAGTTAAATTTGAAAGTCATTTATTTTTAGGAATTAGATACATGCCTATGTTTTGGAGAAATGGTTAAATTTTTTAAAGAGATATTAATTTGTTCAAAATATTTTTGACATCGAAAATATCACCTTTGATCTCCTTAATTCCCTTCCCTGTGTTAAATATTTGTGGGAAATTTATTGGGAGACACATGACATAGATGAGTATACAACATTTAGGATAGAACCCACTTGTGAAACGTTTTTTGATGCCCCTAAGGAGGAATTGTATCATGTTGGAAACTATGATGACCTATACACACGATGGACAACATTGCGTCAAGAGAGGGACAATATGGTGCCAAAGTACACCAATATATTACATATCTTGCACTCAAAGTTGGGTACCAAAGACTCTGAGTGGAACCTAGTTTTGAAGTACCATAGTGGCATACATAGGCACATCCAAATAGTGATGTATTTATTGGACATATGCTCGCTGGAATCCACTCATCAATATGTTGTCTGCAAATTCAAGAAAAAAATTAAGCAAATGAATAGCTCGGAGTTTGGGTGTACGTATGTGTTGCAACAAATTTATGGTAAAGGTGATGCTAACCCACAGAACAAAGAGAAAATCAAGTATATAAAACCTCAAAACAATCTTTCCAAGCCACAGGAAAAATAGGTTAATGGGAAGTCAAGAAAGGACATCAGAAAGTAGTGCGAGTTCCATAAAAATACCTAGCACAACACTCATGAATGTCACTCAACACATTTATTGTTGGTAGAGATGGAAACAAAAACATCATACTTTGGTTCTGTTAGGGTCCTAACCCCTCAAGTAGATATAATAATATGTTTTCTATATAGTAAAGGACAAAATTTGTAAATAAGGCCCATGTAATAATGTGAACATGTTTAATGTAAGAAGACTTAATATAAGGTTCCTCTTCTAGGTATATCTTCCTCTAGAAGATTGAAATAGTAAAAATACGAGTCAAAATCATGGAATATTTTTGTCCTGAGAATGATTTTGTATTTGAGCTCTCCTCCGCCAGACTGGAGGTTTCCCCCTTGAAGAGGAAAGTGAACTTGGCTATCAATATAATAAAGGTGTCATTTCAGAAATCGGTTGTTTCATTGTGCTCTATATTTTTCTCTTTATAATGATAATTGTTATAAAAATTATGTTTTTTCTCTGCATAATAAATCTATTACCTTACAAGCGGTATCAAAGTAATTTCCTCTGTAGAATTTTAGACAAAAATATTTTTCAGGCTACAGGCATGTATTGTCGACGTCTTTAAATCACAATCATTTATCATTCAACAATTAAAACTACGGTTAGGGACAAATACTCACATGAAGTATAGTTGGTTTCATGAGTTACTCGAAAGACATTGTTTCACCTTCTTGGAAACTTGTGTAACCCATGTTTGTACCCCTCTGTGTATTACCACATTTGATAACACTTGTACATGGCCATTAAATCTCATGTACCTTCAAGTATATTAGGATTCCCATAAGTCTCTTGAAACCATTTAAAGATCAACTTATCAGCTCCATGAATTCTATAGTGGCACCAAGAAGATCACTCAAGAATACTACTCTCACGTACCAGGGTAGTCTAATACTACGGCTAAGGGTAAGACGTAGTCTCCTTAGTTTGTTTCCTAAGATATTGGGCCAAGTACTATTGTTGGACCTTCATGGAATATCAGAGAGCTATAGCAAAAGAAAAATCCTTGTTTGTAGGAACCCTCAAAACCCTAACCCTTGTTGTTGAAACAACACCACATACACACAGAAGATAAATTATGCAGTGTAACTCTTCCTCCTTCATCCAGGTTGAAAAATTACTACACAATTTTAACTACTAAACATTTGTGATTTTGGTCACTACAATATTATTCATATCAAATTATAACTCTGCAGGAGTTAAGTAAAAAGATTATAGTGGTCCTTCTCGAAGCCTTATTTGTGACCTATCCCTCCAGATTCCTCTCTTTGCGTTGATTGTGGTGATACCCATAAATTATAAGCATTTTTTTCCTATGGTCCCACCCACCCTCCCCGACACCCTTCTTTTGAACCTAACCCAGTGAATTCATCTCTTCACCCATCTCACATTGGTCCCCATCACTTATAAGAAATTTTCCCTTAGTCCCATCCACCCTCTACAAAACCCTTATTTGAGAACCATTCCATTGGCTTCATATCTTTTCACTTAATTTTCATTGTACCCCTCACAAATAACCCCTTATGTATAGACCCACTTACCCACTTATTACGTGCTTACCCCCCAAATGGCCCACACCCAGAACCATGTGCTTGAAAACACCATCATTGGCTTGCAAACCAAAAACAACAGAAAAAAGGTTGACATCCATAAAATCCATTCTAAATTTTATTCCCACAATTCCAAAGTTGAAAACCTCACTACCTGATTGGAATCCATCTCCGTTGATGTAAAAATCAACTTCACAGAACTAAAAAAATGGCTGATCCAATTCCAACGCCCTATGTTCTTTGACCAACCTTCATACCTAGAAGGTGTTGATTCCTCCCACATCATGGAATTTCATTCCATCCCTCTTCATCATGAACTCCATATTCCCAAAGATGACATCAATAAATTTGATGGCTCGGATCCCACTCATTGGGTCGCTCAAATCGAACATTATTTCTCCTTGCATGGAATTACTCATGATTTGGCCAAACTTCATATTGGTGTTCTTTATTTGGATATTGAACATTGGAAATGGTGTTAAAATTAACATTGTGGGTATATTGTTTGGACCCAGTATGTTCCATACCTTTATGATTGCTTTGACACCAACCTGTCATTTGGGCCATTTGACCAAACTGAAATAATTTGGTACAATGGAAGAATATATATAGCCTCTTCTTATCAATTTTATTTATGAACATATGACATGTCTGACACTTTATTTTGGGAATTCTTTATTAATGACCTGAAGGATGACATATGATCCCATGTCTGAATGGTTCAACCCCATAATTGGCTTGAAGCTACTCAATGCACCAAGGAAGCACAACAGGTAGTCTTTCCGAAAATAGAAAACCATCATTTATTCCTCATTCTTAACCCACACATCCAACCCCTCCTTTCACTCATCTCAAGATCCACAAACTAACCAAGGAAAAAATCTTTGAATGACAACTTAAGGGTATTTCCTATAATTGTGATGAAAAATATTTTCTTGGTCATAAGTGTAAGGAACAAAATATTTTTATGGCCATTTTTTAGGATGTTTCTGAAGAGGATGTCGATGTTCCCCATTCTAAATACCTACCCCAAGCAAATGATCATACAACACCCTTTGATCCACTTGAATTTGATGCTTTTATCTTTCTAAATTCCCTCACTGGTCTCTCTTCTCCCCAAACCCTTAAGTTAATTGGTTACATTAAGCATCATAAATTCATTATCTTGGTCGAAAATGGTAGCACCCATAATTTTATTCATTTCCATATTGCTCACGATACCATGTGTTATATCTATGTAGTCAACAATTTTCAAATCGTGATTTCTAATGGTGGTTCCATGAAATGTGGGGGCTATTGTGAAAATGTTCACCTCCAAACATGGATGATTTTTAGGATGGAAATTTATTTTAAAATGTTGAAACCTTGGCGAATCTTAGTAATCCTTCATATCCCAACTATAAATGTTTGGCGATATTTTTGTAAAAATATTCAAATTTCTAAGGATTCTATATAGTTTGGGAGAATTTGTAAGAATAATTTTATCCTATAGAATTTGGGAGAATCATTTTTAGAATAGCGAATCTTCTTTTGGGAAAAACCATAGAAAATTGGTCCATGAGAAAAATTTATCCCCTAAAATCATCCCTGCCTCAAAATGGGTCAGTAAAAAATAAAGTCTCATATGTTTTCTATTGACATGGTTGGTTGTGATACGATGCTTGGTGTTGAATGTTTATGCACACTTGCCCCCACCACCATGGATTTTAAGGAATTAACCATGAAATTCCAATAGGAGGGATAATAGTATTAGTTCCAAGGAATCATGGAAAGATCACAATAGATCATTAGTTCCCACTAAATGGAAAACCCACTAAAAAAGGCCATTCTAACATAATTTCCCAACTACATTCCATTAAATAAGTTGAGATGCCCTCACCTAATGTTCATCCTGAAATCCAATATCGCCTCTCCAAACATCGATATATTTTTTATAATCCCCAAGGACTTCCCCCTTCTCATGGGACCCATGATCATTCCATTCCTCTTGTCCCTGGAAGTATTCCTCCTAATTTTTTCCCATATCATCACCCATTTTCCCAAAACAATGAAATTGAGAAAACTGTTTAGGAATTGATAAGTGTCTAGAGAAAGCATGATAGGTGCAAGGTTCCCAACATTAGTACTAGACACTAGGAAACACCCTTATTCTTCTCTCATGGTTATGGTACTCAATAAAGAAGGTACATGGCACATGTGTTCCAATTTTTGCACCCTCAACAAAATTACCATCAAATATAAATTCATGATTCATTTCATTGATGACCTTCTTGATGAATTGAGTGGTGCTTAGTACTTTACCAAAATTGATCTATATTTTGGCTACCACTATATATGTATGAAAGAGGATGTTATTCCCAAGACTGTTTTTCAAGGTTGTGAGTTTCATTATGAGTTCTTGGTTATTCCCTTGGGCCTGTGTAATGCACCTTCCACTTTTAAAACTCTCATGAATCATGTCTCTTGTCCTTTCCTTCATCATTTTTTCTTAGTTTTCTTTGATGATATCTTCATTTGTAGTAAAACTTGGAAATCCCATCTCACCCATGCGGATCAACTCTTACACTTACTATATTAGCACAAACTCTTTCTCAAACAATCTAAATGTCCTTTTGGAGATTCTGAAGTAGAGTACTTGGCCCATATTGTTGGAAAGGATGGTGTATGTGTGGATCCTAAGAAAATATTAGCTATGAAGGATTGGAATCTCCCTAACACTCTTAAAATTTTGTGATGTTTACAGGGTTTAACGAGATATTATTGCAAGTTTGTTCAAAATTATCGAAAAATTGTAGCTCCCCTCATTTCTCTCCTTAAAAGGAATGCTTTAAGTTGGAATTGAAGAACTGATCAGTCCTTCTAATCATTGAAAGAGGCTATGTGCACGACTCCTTTTCTGGAATTGCTAAACTTCACCAAGATTTTTTCTAGAATGTGATGCATATGGGAAAGGCATTGGGGCATTTCTCATGCGAGATGGAAGACCTTTCACTTTTACCAACGAAAAAATCTCTGACAGAAAATTGGGTAAATATACCTATGAAAAGTAAATGTTGGCTATTCTACATGTAGTGGATCTATGGAATCCTTACTTGCTTGGGAAACATTTCCAAATTAAAAAAAACATCGCAACATCAAATATTTCTTGGAACAAAAAATTTCATCTCTGGAGAAACATAATTGGTTGACAAAAATGCTTGGCTGTGATTATGAGATCATTTACAATAAAGGAAAAGAAAATGTGGTTGTTAATTTCCTTTCAAGGAAATATGGCTAAGAAGGGTCCATCTTCTCACTCTCCTTCATTGTATCAGATTGATTAAAGGTCATTCACTAGGAATGGTTCAAGATCCCAAATTCTCTCTCCTAATTCAACAATTGCAACACGGTCCTCATGCATTTTCAGGATACTCTTGGAACAATGAAGATATTTTCTACAAAGGTATTCTATATTTAAGAAAACATTGTCACCTTAAATTCATTGTGCTCTTTGAACTTCATGCTTCACCAAAAATAGGGCATTTGCATTTTCACAACACATATGAAACGATCAAACGTTATTTTTTATGGGAAGGAATGAAACATGACATCCATGATTTTGTGGTTTAATGTGATACTTTTCAACACAATAAGGGTGAAACAGTCAAAATTCCAGGAACATTCCAACCTCTCCCTAATCCACGTTCTATATGTACAGATATTTCTATGACTTCATTGTGGGATTACACAAATATGGTAATAAATCCATCATCATGGTTGTTGTAGATTTCCTTTCCAAATATTCTCATTTTCATGCTCTCCAACACCCGTTCACAACATCAACCGTGGATACATTCTTCATGGGTAATATATTAAAAATTCATAGAATTCCACTCTCTATTTTCTGCAATTGTGATCCAATTTTCACCAACAACTTTTGAAAGGAATTGTTCAATCTCCAAGGAACACAATTGCATATTATATCAACCTATTATCCCCATACCGATGGTCAAACTAAAATTTTCATAAATTGCTTCGAAACATATTTTAGGTGTTTCACATCTAATAGAAAAAACTAATGGGATCAATACTTACAAATCATTGAATGGTGGTACAAAACATCCTACCATGTTGCCACTCACATGTCACCATTTGAAGTGGTCTCCAAGGTCCAGGATGTCGATAACATCCTTATAGTCCACACTGCTATTATTTTTATACTAAAGGATAATTTGGTCATGGCTCATAATTGCATGAAGAAACAAGATGATGAAGGCCATTTAGAATGCCAATTTCCTAAAGGAGACCACATATTTCTTCATTTGAAACCTTATAAGGAAAAATCACTCAAAGATCATTTTCATAAAATTAATCCCAAGTTTTATGACCCTTATACCATTCTAAATCACATGGGGCCTTTGAATTACAAGTTAGGTCTCTCAAGTCATGCCGAGTCACCAATTTGTCATATTTGCCACCATAGAATCATTCCTTCCGATCATTTTGCCTCATCCTTTCACCTATTTATTACCATTCTTACCATATTCCCTCATGAATGTACTGTGACAAGATTATAAGTGTTAACTAGTTAATTATAATGAAAAATTCCTTTATTTTTAATGACTTAAAGATCATTATTCTTGGTTTGCTAATGCTGTTTTTTGCAGTTCATTTCCTACAGTAGAAAACTTCTAGAGACAGTTTTGACACATTATTTGCAGGAAAACGAGTACACATTAAGATATTAAACAACATGGTTTTTATGCATAATATAGACATTTAGGCAACACATGTGAAAATTTATCGAAAAATGCAAAACAATGTATGTATGGCATGTCTTCAAAACAATTTTTTATGTCATTTCTAAAAATTCTATAGCATTGATTCCACCTCCATGCTTTGAATCATTCCATCACTTGTGGATGAATTGGAGCATGTGGGTTTTGTTAAGAATGATGTTTCTATGCTTCTACAATATTCAAACAAATCCATCATCCATTAGCTAAGGCATGGAGATTATGTCAAATCCATGGTCAACATATTCCACATGATCAAGTAGCAACCTGATTTTATCATCATTCACTTCAAGTGGAGGCTCCAGATCACCAGTTATGATTATGTAGCCAACCCAACCCCTTCTTTTGATGCCAATCCAAAAATGCGCAACCCCTTATGTATTAACTAAGTGAAACTCCAACAACATGATGGTTGTTAAAAACACTTGTTAGGGAACAAATATATGGTTCTAACACTTTTCGGTTTTTGATCTAAAGGCTATAATCATAAATAGGAGAGATACTAGCCTTGTAAAGATGTTGTTGGTTGATTGGTTGATCATTATTTTGGTTGGAACCATTGTTGTACAAGCATTGTAATATTCCTCTATAATCTCATATTTAGATGTTGAAATAAAGGAAGCTTTTTTTGTAGATTTCCATCAATGGGCTATAGTTTTCTTGTAGGGTGTGCTAGAAGAGGCAACCCCCTCTCTCTAGTATACACATCATATTTTCTTTTATTTATGTAGGTTTAATTATTATTTTCATTTCTTACATTTTGTTTTGTAGTTAAGTGTGTTATTATTCCATTTCACATCTTTGATTGCTTTCTTGAAATCACTATTTAATTTTTGCCTTTACTCTAATTCAATTATTCTTTTTATTTTCATTATGAAGAAGAAGTTTGCAAAAAAAAAATTCAATAGAGTGCATGTTTGATTTATTACCAACAATATTGATGTTGTTAGCCCAGAATTCCTAAGAAACAATAAGGTCACGGGACTAGAACTTACAAGTACAAGATCTAATGGGTTTGGTTTGATATTGCAATTTCTATTTCTTCAATATTACAGTTTGATAAAGCGACATGAATTAGTTGAGTTATCATGTAAGTTAACTGGATCATTCAACATATAAACAAAAGGACTACAATTGGTTGATTAAAGTGTTAATTAAGGTTGGTTGTCATTGATGTCAACCCTTGAAGAAAGCACGATAGCAAAAAGGTTTGGGTAATGGACACAAGTTTGTTTGATGAAAATATGACTCATTATTATCGTGTCATGGTTGATAAGAAGTACAGATGGATGAAACCCAAAGTGGTACCCTTATGGTCAAATCCCTCACAGGAAGACACTTTATAGATTGAGTTATCCTAGAAGTATGGTTAGAGAATCCATTCTTAATTGTGGAATAATGAGATGAAGGATAGTGAATTTGTCAGTGAAACTATCCTAGATGCATAGTTCTTGTCATGCCATTTCTGGTCGTATGTGGAACATCACATAACTCCTCACGGTTAGATAGTTATGACCATATGAAATTGGAGAACCCTCATGAGTCATATAGAAGCCCCCAAGAGTCAAAGTGTCTTGAAAAAGAAATTATTTTAAATGGAGAAGCCCTAAAATAAGGAAAGTGTAAGGCTACATGAAGATATAAATAAGAGGCAAAGCTCACTCATTAAGGACACACTTGTACATATTGTATATCTATTTTCTTTTGTAAATCTTATTGTAAATACTTGTGGATACATCTAAAGTGGCGAACATCTGAGGTAGCACGAAGGGTTGACGACGAAATTCTCAGAATTACAACAAATACAAAAAACCCTAATTTCTGAGGCGTACACGGGTTGTTTGTGTATAGGGTGAGTACATGTATGCAGGTTGTCTATGAATAGGGTGCATACATACACGGGTTGGTTGTGTATATGGTGAGTACATGTACATAGGTTGTTTGTGTATAGAGTGTGTACGTACGCGGGATGTCTGTGTATAGGATGAGTACATATTGATAAAGCCATGGAAACTTGAGAATATGAAGATGTGGAGGTTCTATATTCTGAGATCAAGCTCCCAGGAAGGTATAAAGTGATCATATACATAATATCCATCGATTGGTTCAAAATGTATGTCTTAATTCTATTCATAGTTGGATTTTGATGTATGCATGAGGAATAGAAATGGAGATTAGAGGATTCTCCCTAGAGAGACTAGTGGCTACATGGGATTTTTTGTATAAGTCAGATCTACAAAAATACAGTGTTGGTATGTTCATCATTGTTACTTCTTGTGAGGCACATCTTGTATTTCTTTGCATATGGCTAAGGTTTTTTATGGTACATGGTTGATATCTTGTATTTGTGTAGTAGTTGATGTATTGAGAGACTAAATATTAGAAAGGGTTAGATGACTAAGATCATGTGAGGGATATTATACTTGTTCATGATTACACACACGTATGTGGCAGATGAATAGAGAGAGACATATTTTCCTTGAGTAAATGTTATGTATGAGGATGCATGCACAGGGTACAGTTACATTCTGGATACAGTGACATGCTACAAATCTATGTGAAATAAGTAATAGAGGGTCAAAAGTTTTCAAGAAAAAGGAAACCCTATTTTTCAGAAGGCATACACAAGCTGCATAACAGATAGGGAGCGTACATACATGGGCTGCAGCACTACAGTTCATGTACATGTTGTATTTTTGTAGATACATGTTCAGTTTAGGTACAAATTGATTATAGGGCAGTTATACAGATTGGATACAGGTGAGTGGTACAGGTTGATACAGTTTTATAGCAGTATATCTCACAGTGACAGATTGTCAGTGGTTCCATCATTCTACTTATACTTCAGGGTGGTTGGATGGGGCAAGGACAGGTGGTTGTAGCCACCTTTGGATAGTAGTCGGAGAACATAGGGCGTTGCAACCTCCTTCTGGTTGTAGGAATATAATTGGGGAGTTGGATTGTTTCTTAGGTTGTAGCCCGAGAAACTAGGGGGTTGGAGCCTCCTTCCAGTTCCAGCTAGAAAACAAAGGAAGTTGGTGCTTCCAATGAATTTAATTCTTCAATACATATAAGAAAAAACATTCTGTGTTTTTCTCCGTCTTTGGGTTTCCACGTAAAACACTGGTGTATTGTGTATGTGTGTGATTGTTCATTTCTTATTGCTCATTATTGGATAATAATTCTACATTGATATAACACTTGGATTATTTGGTTAAAAAGGAATATAATTGCAGTATTAGTGATTCACCCACCCTCTCAGTAATCCAACAATTGGTATAAAAGCGGGTTCCTTGAGAAATTAGTTTAACCACTGAAAGGTAGATCATGGAGAGAAACAACTTGTATAAAAATGGAATACCAGAGTTTGATGGACAAAAGTATTTTTTTTGGAGCATAAGGATGAAGACATATATCCAGGCACAGGGATTTGAAATTTGGCAATCAATTGTAGATGGATACATAGCACCAACAGTTCCACCAACAAATGACAAAGCAGTGAAACTTGGTCAGAATAATCCCAAAGCCACAAATGCACTTTTGAATGGTTTCAGTGAAACAATATTCACCAAAGTTTCACATTATAAATCCTCTAAAGAAATTTGGGACAAGATTCAAAATATTTATGAAGGATATACAAAAGTCAAAAAAGCAAAGCTTCAAACTTACAGAGGTCAGTTCAAATAACTAAAAAAGAAGGAAGATGAGAATATTGCAGCCTACTTCCTACGAGTTGATGAAATAGTGAATGAAATCATAGGATTGGGAGAATAAATCGAAGAATCTATAAGTGTTCAAAAGGTACTAAGATATCTTCCTATGAGATTTAACCCTAAGATATCATCACTAGAAGAAAGATCAGATCTAAACTCAATAAGCATGGACGAGCTGCATGGAATCTTCACAGCATATGAAATGAGAACTGAACAGGAAAATCCAGATGTAAAAGAAGCATTCTTCAAATCATCTAAAAGATCAAATCAAAAGAAAAAGCAACAAGAAGAATATAGAAACAACAGTGACGTCTCAGAAGATGATGAAGAAGTGGCCAACTTCATCAACAGACTAAACAAGGGAACCAACGGTAGGTATAGAGGGAAGATTCCTTTAATTTGTTTCAATTGTGATGATATTGGTCTCTTTTCTAACAAATGTCCTCATACGAAAAAGAGAAATGATTAAGGTTACTCAAAAGGAAAAAAAACATATAAAGGAAAAATAACTAAAAATAAAGTTTTCAAGAAACACTTATGCACCAAAGAAGACATCTCATCATTAGATGAAGATGAAGTCAATGATAGTGAGACGAGAAGAGATTTATTCATGGTAGTAGAAGACTCTGATAAAGAGGACTTAGAAGAAGAATATGAAGAAGTCAAAGAAGAAATTGAAGAGATGGAAGTTGACTTTCGAGAAGAATTAATGTGTGCCATAGAAGTTATCAGAAGAGAAAAGAATAAAAAAAAGAAACTACAAGAAGAACTAGACAAGAAAGAAGACACTCAAGAACTAGAACAAATGATCAATTGAAGGTTAAAATAGAATAAGATAAAATAATTGAAGAAGCACTCAAAGACCAACTAGAAGAAAACAACAGAATCATTGGAAACTTTGAAGCAGAAATTGTCACATTAAGAAAGGATATTCAAAAGAAAAATATGCATAATAGCTAAAAAGTTTTATATGACATTATTAACAGTCAAAAATCTCATTTTGACAAGACTGGACTTGGATACAATCATACAGAAAATGGATCAAGCTCCAAAACAACAGAGTAATAAACATATCCAAAAAGGTATGCATAAATAATCAAAGGTGATAGAAGGATATACAAGGGAGATTACAGGGACACTCCTCCACCAAGAGCATTCATATTTCAAAATCAACAAACAAAATATAGGCTTCAAGAAGAAGAATAATTCATAAGATCACCTCCTTTCAGAAGATACTCAAATCCCAGGTATCAAACTATATTTTTTGGTTTATGTTATGCATGTAATAATTTTGGACATAAAGATGTAAATTGTAGAGCTAACAACAAGAACAATAACAACTTTGAAAGTCATACACAAAGGGGATATTCAAGAAGGCATAATGAAACACAGAGAATAAGTTACAATAGGTTTGAATCTTTGAGCACTGAAGTTGTAACATCCCGCTCTGGCGCACTGAGGACACTTATTCTTTGAGGACACTTGCTCGCAAGTGATCTGGACCCTTTTTGATGTTAGACCTTATATATTTGATTGTGATATGATTGACTGATGATATGATGTGTTACTATTCATGTAGATGGGTACTATTGAATCAGTTTATTGAGTGTGCAGGTTTGTGACCTTGAGGATGCGGAGGCATCGGTAGACCCCCTTGGACTTCGGACTGAGTCAGGGAGTGTGCTTTTGGGTTGATATGTTTATTATGATGTTTTATTTGATTGATGATTTGATGACGACTTTTCTGACATGATTATTGGTGATGCAGGCTGACGATAGCTTGCCGACTTG
>ML780130.1:691579-703541 GCA_009831015.1 Picea engelmannii | reverse complement strand
TGTTGCCAAGATGAATTCTATACGCCTTGTTCTTTTGCAAGGGATTGATGCTTGGGGTCAAAGAAGTTGTCTCTGGAGGGTTACCTTAAGACCTCCTATTTTCTCTTGTTTTCTCTCTTTAGGGGAGGAGTTTTTTTCCTAGGGGTTTTCTCCTTTTCTCCACTTATGAGAGTTTGTATTGGATACATTAGTAAGCTCGTATCCATGATTTATATATTTTGTTTTTTTTTACTTCCCTAAGTTGCACTTATGGGGGGGTGTTGATGTATAAGTTTACTTAGGATAGGTAGGTCATGTCATCCTTTTATGGCTCTTTATGGATAATCACCATGTGCTTCTTTGACTTATCCCATCCATCTACTTGTCTCATTACTTCATGAGAGAGTTATCCATCTACTTTCATCAATGTTGTCTCCTCTCCTATTATAAATAGAGGAGCTCTTCAATGTAATCAGCAAGCAGTTCTAATAGATCATTCTCTCCTTTGTAGAAGGTTATTGGTCTTTGCAGTTATCTTGTTGTGCCTCTGATATTGTATATTTTCAATATCTACACTTTTTACACAATCTAATACAATCGCGATTACGGCAGGGACTAATAATTACAATTAGTGAATGTTATTAGAAAGAAAAAATAATTATAATTATAGTGAATGTTCTAATCAGAGTGGGAAAGGTAAAATGAACTCTTATGATGAAAAAAATGTCACATAGCACATAAAAATTAAAATAGTAAAACCATGTGTTACAAACTTTATAGTTTTTTCATATTTATATTCTTGGATGCGTCCGTGGACGTTTAATAGGTCCAAGATTAAAATGCTTCTGTGCCCATTATAGCTAAACGATTCACATAATCAACCAACGATTTTGTAATAGATCCATGCCCATAATAGTTAAACGAATTGCAGAAGAGTCAATGTACAGTTAAGCGAAGGTTTCGTTCCATCGTGGGAAAACACGACACAAAAGATGGATGTGATTTTGTTCGATTACAAAGAATACGGTTCGAAAGTTATATATGATCCTCTTTGATATAAACAAAACGGGCAAAAGACGAAAGTGATTTGGTTCGATTACAGGCGATTTGGATGGAGAGTTGTATATGTCAGCCGAGAGGGAATATTAAAAGGAGACACCTTCCTACCACATAGCGTTTGTTGATTATTCATGAAAACAAAATGAAACGAATCATGTTCAGACTGTTCAGTATTTGAGCTATCCAGCTACAGGATTAGACAGCTCTGACGAACGTCTTGCCTAGCTTTGGTTGCTATCGATGGAAACAAAATGTAACGAATCAATTTCACTATGTGAGCTATCCATCTACATGATTAGACAGCTCTGACGGGCGTCTTGCCTCTCCTTTCTCATCTATCGTACGTTTCAGTGTGTAATGAATCAATTTCACTATGTCAGCTATCCTGCTACAGGATTAGACAGGGCGTCTTGCCTCCCCTTTCTCATCTATCGTACATTTCAGGATAAGAACGGTAATTGCACGGTGCGAACTTTTCTGTCAACGAATCAACAAAAGAAGACAGAAAAAAGGACAAGTCTAAGCATTCTAGATTATGAGGTCCTGACTTCAGTGAAGGTCAATCCATTTTGCTCGAATAAATTCTCGTGGAGCAAAAGCAGAATATGCCGACTTGATAGATACTTGGAGAACCTTGTTTTACCTTCAATTCGATTCCTCACTTTGCATGTGCCCTTATAAAATCGACTCGTACAGTAGGTCTTTGCTTATGCCCATTGATTGTAAATGTAGTACAGGAATGGGTAATTTTAGTTACCACGACAACACAATGTCGGGCATTGTCATAATTTGTTTAATGCTCCTGGAGTTCTCCCAAACACTTCAGTGAACAGATCCATAGGGAATTCACAGAAGTGTTTGGGGGGACTCTGGGAATCGTTGAACTCTACGTTGACCAATTTAACTCATCTCAATTTATTAAAGGTAAAGGCATTACTGTTATTAGATTTCTGATTACTGTTGTTAGATTTATGCTTACAGTTAATATTGCTGCCATGCTTGAATTTGTTTGGAGATCGTGTCATATACTGTATTGATTGTGTGAGTGCGTATTGTTCCACCCATATAACTATTTACGGATTGTATTATGTGCAGCTGAAAGTAAGACTAAGATTGTTGTACTGTTTTTTACCGATTATAGTTTTTGGTATAAGGTATTATTAAGCACTCTTGGTATATGGTATAAGGTACTGGTGCATCTTATACACGTTTTTTTTTATCAGAGTCTGTTATTTCAGTATGAAATTACTTCTTTATATAAATGTCGAGAATGAAAATATGATTTTGAGCCGGTAAATCTCGAACCCTCAAATCTAACTCCTTACTTATCAGGTAACTCGTACTTATAACTGTGCCAATTTTGGCCATCAAAAGCCTCGATCATATGCTTACTTCGGTCATCAAGATTCATTCATCTGCTTTGGACAAAAGTAACACTGACAGATGAGTGGATACATCGCAACCGCATGTTCAAGCAACCTTGCAAGCTTTGAACACTAAACTGGGATTTCAGAAGAAAACGTTTACTCATATCCTTAAACATTTAGGGATGGACGCAGCTAATGCTATTTATCTTTCTTTTGTTATTTTAATTGCTGTTTCTAGGTGAGCTGTTCACAATCAGGTAGCACGTAACATAGCATGGCAACAAACTATCATGCTTTTGGTTTTGTAATCAAATTCTTCATAGTTTGGAAACTCAAGTTCAGTGCAATGTTGAAGCAAGTTTTCTTCGAAACCCTTTCGACATCAACTGAAATTGAGATCTGGAACATGATAGACATGTTTCAGATCCAGAACATGATAGACATTGTTTATGTCTTTCTTTTCATTTTGTTTAGTAAGAATAGGTACAGTTTCTTTGCCTTGAACTTTGACTAAGGAATCATTTCCAAGTATAATATCACATGAGATTGAAGAATCAATGCATGAAAGTAAATCTTTGTTACCTCTCATGTGATTTCTGCATCCATTGTCCAGCAACCAGAAATCTTTGGGTTGTTCTTCAGACTTGTGACATGAGAGAAACATACCTTTTGAGGTTTCTCCCGTATGATTTGACACATGTGCTCTGCTTGAGAGCTGATCTGGTTGCTTCTTCCTGCATTTAGATTCATAGTGCCCATACTTTTTGCAGTAATAACATTGTATGCTTGATTTGTCATTTGATCTTCTCCCTCTGCCTCTTTAAGGCTGAAAATTATGATTCTGGTGTTGTTGTCTATGACCTTGGAAATTTTGATGCTGGCTCTGTTGTCTATTACCTCCATTCAAGTGTTGGTCACTTATAGTACTCCCTCGTCCTTGGTGACCTCTGCCTCTTCCTCTACCTCTCCCTCTGTTGGAGAGGAGAATTGAGTTTCGAAGGCATTGGCGATTGACTCATCTGTGAGATGCAGTCTGGTCTCATGCGTCACCAGGGAATAAGGTAGTTCATCTGTTGAAAAACATGACAGATCCTTGGATTCAAGGATTGCTGTAACAACTATTTCGGATTTCTTTGGTAAACTTCTGATGACTTTCTCAACTATACGTTGATCATTGATGGCTTCACCAGTCAATCTGATCTGATTCATGATCCACATTTTCAAACACTCTCATTCTTAAAGTCTCGAATTCTGTCCTTAAGGTCTGCAGTTTGACTGTTTTGACCCTGTCATTTCCTTGGTAGGCTGATTTAAGGATGTCCCAGGCCTATTTTGAAGTACCAACGCCTGTGATTTTTGAGAAAATCGAATCATCCATAGAATTTTAATCCAGAATTTAGCTTTATTTTCTTTGTTCCTCTAAGTTGCTTGAGCAATTCTTTGCTAGATTGTCATGGCAGCAAGGTCTACTGGATTTGGTTCCACATATCCAAGATCCACTAGATCCCAACACTCTTGTGCTTGCAAGAACGATCTCATTTGAAGAGACCATAACTCATAGTTCTTTCCAAGAAGAATCGGACCCAGAGTCGGTCCTAAATTGCTACATGTCGCCATATTTAAAGAATTTAGCAAAACCGAAAAAAAAGGTTGGGAAAAAATTCGTATTTACCTGTCTCGCGTGTAATTTGCAGTGACTTCGGAATTTCATCCTTTAGGACTTCAGGACTACTGTATGCGAGTCCTTCGAACTCTTGTCTCTCCAACTTCTTGTTTCCGAAGTGCCGAAGAGGGTTTAATGGCCTTGGATTGGCCCTTAGTCTTCGTTCAATGTGACCACGTGCCTAAATGTTAAAGCGCTACCAGTTTTTCGCGATTCAGAACTTCCTGTTTCCCGATGTCAAGAGCCCTTGACCCTTCGTCCTTCCGATCTCTGAAATGTCGATTTGTTGAAGTGGCTTTAACAACAATTAACCCCAAGGCTATACCTCATGTCCATGTGACCGCTTCCCATATGACCGCAGTCCTATTTTGGGGTTTTATGACGCAAAGCACCCGACCTCTTGTCTCTTGGATGACCAAAATGCCGAAAGACCTTTATCGCATTAGCCTCTTGAGCTATGCCTTGGTCCATGTGACCACTACTCATAAGACCACAGTCTTGTTTCATGGTTTCGCGACTCAAGCACCTGATCTCCTGTCCTCTTGACCCCCGAAATACCGATACGCGAAATGCCGAAATGGCAAAGTGTCCTTCTCCTTTCAGAAAATCTCTCGAAATCTTGGATTTCTGCCACGCGTCTCCTTAAGATGGATGGTCCACTTGGGTTTCATGATTTCGCGACTTGCGACCCCCAGTGACACAAATCCTCTGTCAACTTGAAACCCCGATAGCCGAAATATCGACGGTTTCCTCGATCTCCGCCACGTGTCCCAACGAATGGATAACTGTGATCTTTTCGGGATTTTAGGACTTTCGCCGTGGAGTGTCCGGACTTTCGTCAACAAGACCTCTGATATCCTGAACTCTGAAATGCCAAAATTTTGATGGCACTTGGATCTGATACCACATGTCCTAACGAATGGATGGCTGTGATCTTTTCGAGATTTCATGTATCGGGGTTTGGAGTGCAGTCTCCTTTGCTCATCCAACTCTCGATTCCCGATTTCGCGATAGCGTTAGATCGAAGACTCACGATCTTTCTCGATCAATCAGTCTAGAATGAATTAGGATTTCGCGATTCAAGAATTCTCAGAGCAATCTTCTGACCTTTACACCTTGCGAGTCAGTGAAATGTCGAGATCTCGCCACGTGTCCTCTTTGACGGATGGTCCAGATGATTTCAAGATTTCGTGACTTCACAAGTCACAATTTCTCCTATGCGCTCCAAAGAACTAAGCCTCGTGCACTTTCTCACAGATCCGACGGCTGTCGGTCCTCTGCGCCAAATCTGACGGTTGAAAATCTTCCGTCGTTTCTGCACTCTCCTCGTCCTTGCTGCAGTCGATTTGTGCCTCAGGTTTGTTCGCAGCTCTGATCTTACAGCTGCAACTACTTGTTCTTGACTACTTTCGCAATTTCTTTGTTATTCTTGCAAAGAGTTTTTCCTGAGGAAAGAAATTTGTGAATCTTTCAAATATTTGAAAGAATTTCACGAGTTCTTTGAAGCTTACTGTTCTCTGCTGCAATCTTTGACGGATTTGAGATATTTCCCGAAATTCTTTAAATGTGCTTGCCTCCTGCAACTCTTCTTCGAGAATCTTTGACGTATCTGAAATTGTTCACGATTCTTTAAACTTTCTTCTTCTGCAGTCTCTGCTTCCTCAATCTTTCAAGCATATAGTGCTCTGCTTCCTCATGGGAGTTTCCCGCGACGATATTTTGAGCGAAATGCAAACAACGACTTTATCTCCAGTCTTTGTGAAGTGGCTCACGTCATGTGCTCTCGTTCACAGTGTAAGCTCTGCACTGTTTGAGGATCGGGTTGCTCTCGAGTCTGTGTGAAGAGGCTTATTGCTGAAGCTTTGAAACAATGATAAATTGTGAAGCAAGAAATGCAGAGAGAAAGAATAGAGCAGAAATAATATTTAGTATATTGAGAATGTGAGGAGAAAGTACAATGAGAAGAGTTAATGAAGAAGTCATGTGCAAGAGGAAAATAACTGAGCTAAAGTATCAAGCAAATCAAGAAAAGAAGGTACAGCTAGCCAGGACAGCTGGCAGTGTATAGTCAACTTGTTGAGGTTACATTATATTTAACACCGATACCTATGAAATTTTTGACCTGTAATTTTCCTATTAACGTTCTAGTTTCGATGAAGATTTGGTAGGTTAGTCCCTTCCCCGACAATAGCCTGCAATCAATCTTGGATTAGATGAATGTCATTGAGGAATTGACTTGTCTCACACTGTTTTTGCAAGGGGACTCTATAATTATAGTTTCGGATAAACATCCACCAAATTGGGGTTGAAATCTTGTACAAGCAACCGTTTAGTGTTGCTCGCAATGAATTGAACGATTCCTAAATTAGAATATTTTTGGCTGGTCCATGTTAGTTCTTGGACCAGTGCTGGATAATATGAATAAGTAGATAGACTATGCCGAATTTAGATTCTGAAGTTTTAGATGCCACGAAGCTTCAATGGAATGCAAACCCTGTAGCCTTTTTGAAATAAGAGTGTTATCGGCTATACTTTTGTTGGGTTGGGCCAGAACAAATAATCCTCGTCTTGGCTCCTGAATAAACCCAAAGTAAAATGACCAAACCCGTTCTAAGTAAATCATAACAAATATTATATGAATGAATCTTCTCTTCATATGCAGAGATTCCATCGTCTATGTCCTGGACAAACCATGGTTTCTTCATTTTGACATGAACAAATAAATTTTTTTCCCAAGTTTATGTAGATATTGAGAGACAATATCACAGGCTCAAGGAAACAACTGCAAGGACCAACAACCTTCTACGAAAAAAGAGACTGATCTATTGATATGCTTGTGAATACATTGAAGAGTTCCTCTATTTATAATAGGTTGAGAGGAGACAACATTGATGAAGGTAGATGGATAACTCACTCATTGAAGTAATAAGACAAGGAGATGGTTGGTCAATTTACCCACTTGAGTGATAAGTCAAAGAAGCACATGGTGGTTTTCTACAAATAACAAGAAGGATGACATGTCCTACCTATCCTAAGTAAACTTATACATCAACACCCCCCATAAGTGCAACTTAGGGAAGTACAAAAAGCTCAAAAAAATGGGTCTGGGCTACTAAGCCTACTAAGGTACCCAATACAAACTCTCATAGATGAAGAAAGTGAGGTGATTCCAATGTTTTAGTGATTATTTCAACAACTTGCACTTTAGTAGGAAAATACTCCAAGCTGAGAACACCATCGTCAATGAGTTTGAGAATGAAGTGCATGTGGATCTCAATGTCTTTGGTTCGTTGATGTTCCACTGGGTTGTGAGAAATGTGTATGGCACTATGATTATCACACCAAAGAGTGGTGGGATGATCCTACTAAATGCCAAACTCTATCAGGAGTTGTCAAAGCCAAAGAGCATGATACTCACCTTCCGCAGAGGATAAAGAAATTGCATATTTCTTTTTGCAAGATCATGTAATAGGTGTGGAGCCAAGACAATAGACAAAGCCAGATGTGGAGTTTTGGTCATCAACCGAACCAGCCCAAATCCCATAAGCTTAGAAGAGCATAATAGTATTGAATGCCAAAATTGGAGTACCCTAGATGTACCTCGAAATGCACTTTATTTTCTTCTAGTGACTCTCATAAGGATCTTGAGAGAACCGAGAGATAAATCCTACTCCTAAAGATATGTGAGGATGTGTATGATTCTGATACAATAAACTCCCAAACAATTGTCAATAGATCAAAGGATTAACACGTGCCGAGGAGCAGATGGAAGAAAGGGTGACTCCTCATTGAAATGGAGTAGGGGCAGATTTACAATCAACCATGCCAAAGTGTTGAAGTAAATCAAGTGCATAATTCTGCTGAAAAATGTAGATTCCTTTAGAAGGTTGAAGAACATGTAGACCAAGAAAATAATGCAGAAGCCACATATTTTTCATATCAAATTGTCCCATCAATCCTTGTTGAATACTCTGAATCATAGATGAAGAAATCCCTATGAGAATTAAATCATCCACATACAGAACCAAAATTAAGAGATCAATACCCTTCTTCTGAGTGTAAAATGTTGGATCGGAATGACAAAGATCAAACCCAGAAGAAATCAGAAAACTATCCATCTTCTCATACCAAGCTCAAGGAGCTTGTTTGAGACCATAAAGAGAACGTCAAATCCTACAAACAAGAGAAGAATCCTGCAAAAAATCACGAGGTTTCTTCATTTAGATTTCCTCATCTAAGCACCATACATAAAGATGCTTAATGCAAACATCCACCTTAGCAGGGTCTGCTTGACCTCCCGGTCTTTGGATATTCCAATTCTCGAGTGAAAATGGCTCCTTTGGTCCCTGCTGGAACCCTCAACACTTAAAAACCACAGGTCATTTTCTAAGCTCCGCCCGTGAGAATATGCACTATATGTGAGCCTCCACTCCACGTGACCACTGGCGTGACCACATCCTTAACCCAAAAGGGCACGTCGATTTTCGTGATGCCGAGACATTGTATATTAACTTTTCTCCCTTTTCCCGATACCCGAAATGCTGGAATTTCCTCTCCATAGATCAATGGTCCCATTTACCCCACCATCTGACAGTCTAGATCACATTCGGATTTTGCGTATTGGGGATTCTCGAAAGCTACTTCCTCCACACTCCCGACTCTCGAATGCCCGAAATTGGGAGTGCCCAATAAACGACTCACGCTCCTCGGGATCTAATGGTTGTTATCTCTCCTGAGCTTGCAAGTGTTGAAATAAACTCTGTCTTAACCTCTCCACTGATCTACTGGATCCAATGGTCCACAAAAAATTGGTGTTTCTCCCTCAGATAATTTCAACTGTCCGTTCAGGTTCTCAAAGACTCCTCACCAAATAACTTGGCATCTTTCCTCCTGAGCTTGGTTTCTGCGAGGTGAATTTGACCCTCATCTGTCCTCTAGACTTTCCAAGTCTCTATCCCTCATGAGCTTGATTCTTACTACAAACTCAAAGGTTCTAAGGGATTCTTGCACGCACTCCTTATGACTCTCACGATAATCCCTGATTATCTGATATCTCCCAACTCTATGCATTCTTTGCGACATAAGTTTTTCAACCACTCACTTGGTTGGAAAAGTCTAAGACTTCAACCTGGCCTGCGCACACCTTGTACGGCTCTGTGTTATACTTGCACTTCTATTGGTATAAGAACAACTCTATCTCTCCTAATCGTTTTTGAGGTAAAACTCAAAATCTTGTCAACGCACTCCTTGCAGGAATTCTCAACACAAGAAGAAATTGAAACTTATACTCTCCCTCTCACCGACTTCATAAATTCAACATGAAATCATACACATAAAGCATTTAAACAAATGCATAACATAGCATATAAAAAAACTGTAAACTTATCATTCAATAGATGTAAACAGTAACCATAACAACACCATGAAATTCGATTAAAGTCTTATTATATTAATTCAAGTGCTTCTGTACATGGTTTCTATAGAAACAACTATGCTCAAACAACTTCTACAATCTTTGTTCTTCTCTGCTCTCCTATTCTCTCTTTCTCTACCGATTCTACTCTTACAATGAGAATTATGATACAATACATATGAGGAAGCTTTCTTGAGTTTTCCCTCCTATAACTCTAAACTATCTTATCAAAATTAAAGAACACAACTACTTTACATTTATTACATTAAATGCCTCCAATCGAAAGATGAGTGAAAAGCTCAAGATCTCCATTACAATCCCCAAAACATTTAAGAACAATTACATCCTCCCAGCTATTACATTAATGTTTCATCCTTAAATTTCAAAACATCTTCAAAATGCGCGTTGGTGCATATCCAACTATCCTCCACTTGCGCTTGTTGGCGATGCTCCTCCATCATACTCCTCTGGCTGAAAAAAACATGGACTCATGTCCATGAGTGCTTGCATCATCTGTCCATGTTTCTGGATATCTTCTTTGCTTACCCAACTGGCATCTTCAATCGGGTGTCCCTTCCACTTTATCAAATATTCAAAATATGTCTTCCTCCAGGTCTTCTTAGCAACTCTCTTTTCAATGATCTTTTCCATCTGCGGCTTGTTAGCTACAGGCATCTGCTCGACCCACTGAACTTCTTTTTGATTTTCCTATCCTCTCGCTTCATCTACTCTATAAGGGTACACATCTACTACATTGAATATGGGTGATATTCCCACACCATCTGGAAATTCTATCTCATAAGCATTTGCCTCAAATTTCCGCAAGATTTTACATGGTCCTATATTTTTCATCTTCAACTTATTATATGTTCTCCTTGGGAACCTTTTTCTTCTTAGATGTTATAAGACTAGATCTCCCACTTTGAATTGAAGCTCTCCTCTGTGATGATATGTTCTACGCTTGTATTCTTGGTTGGAACTTTGCAATCACTCTTTAATGTTACTATGGAGTTCCTGAATCTTTGCGGAAAAATCCTCCACTCCAACACTCCTGAACTCATTCTACTCTAAGTCTCTCAAATCAGATACTCCTCTTGGTTGCGTTCCATACATTATTTGAAATGGGATCTTTCCCGTCATCCGGTTAGGTGAGTCATTATATGCAAATTCTTCTTGCGGCAAAAACTGATCCCACTCACTATGATGTTCAGTTATTAAACTCCTCAATAAGTCTCCCAAACTTCAATTTAATACCTTAGTTTGTCCATCCATCTGAGGGTGATATGTTGAGCTAAAAGATATATTCGTCCCCATATTTTTCCATAGTGTCCTCCAGAAATGACCAACAAATTTGGTATCTCTTTCTGAAACAATACTCTTGGGTAAACCATGAAGTCGAACAACTTCTTTGAAAAACAAGTTTGCAATGTGTGTTGCATCAATGGTTTTCTGACATGGAATAAAATGTGTCATTTTTTAGAATATGTCGACTACCACGAATATGGAATCACAACCTCTTTGTGTCCTTGGCAGTCCCAATACAAAATCCATGCTTACCATGTCCCACAACCTCTCTGGTATTGGAAATAGTTGATGCAAACCTATATTTTTCCTTTTCCCCTTTGCGTGCTAGCAAATTCTACATCTGTCCACAAACTTATTGACATCTGTCTTCATCCCTGGCCAATACTAAAAATTGTTTAGTTGCACAAATGTTTAATCATGGCGGAAATGTCCAGTCAATCCCCCAATATGTTTTTCCTTCAAAATGTTTTCTCATAGAACTCTTCGAGATACACAACTGATTTCCTTTGAATAAAAATCCATCCTGAATTAGATATTCAATCCATTAGATTCTATCTCTCAGAACAAGATTCTCACATGCTTCATAAGCGTCCATGAAATCTGAATCATTTCTGTACATTTCCTTAAGGCTATCAAAACCTAAGTTCTTCACACGAAACTTCTGCAGAATCAAACATTTCCTGCTCAATGCATCAACAACATTGTTATCATTTCCAGAAATGTGCTTTATAAAAAAATTAAAGTTCTGCATAAATTCAACCCATTTTGCATGTTTTTGGTTCAATTTTTCTTGTCTGTTTATAAACTGTAAGGCTTGGTTTTCGCTATACAAAAAAAACTCTTTTGGAACCAGGTAGTGCCTCCATTTCCTCAACGCTTGTATGACTGCATAAAACTCTTTATCATACGTGGAGTAATTTCTTTTAGCATCGTTCAACTTGTTAAGAACCAAATATCAATATAGCATAGAAAAACCTTAGAAAAAGTACTCAACGCCTTGAAAAAGAGATCATTTCAGATAATAAGCCTCTTTGAGGGGGAAACCTCCTTTTACCCCACTTAAATGTTCAAGTAAAAGATGATTCAAAATGAAAATGTCTCCTTGGTATATATAGGAGACTAGGAGGTATAATTACAACTAATGGCCTAAAGACGACATAAATAAAATAACATTAC
>ML780130.1:645542-686807 GCA_009831015.1 Picea engelmannii | reverse complement strand
AAGATGATTCAAAATGAAAATGTCTCCTTGGTATATATAGGAGACTAGGAGGTATAATTACAACTAATGGCCTAAAGCCAACATAAATAAAATAACATTACTAATATAATATGCCTCAATTAAGGGGTAATGAGCCAATATTATGGCTTAATAAAACTTCTCACTGAAGTATGCAATTGGTCTATTGTCTTGACTTAAGACTGCTCCAATCGCAAATCAACTTGCGTCACATCTCACTTGAAATGTTTCATTGAAATATGGAAGAACTAGAACTAGGTGTCCAATTATCTTCTCCTTTAACAACTTGAAACGTTTCTCCACTTCCTCTTTCCAATGAAAAGATTTATGTCTTTTCTTGACTTTGTCCATCATTGGTGCACAAATTCCACTAAAATTCCTGATGAACTTCTTGTAAAAAATGACTAATCCATGGAAGATTCTGAATTCAAAGATATTCCTCGGTGACGACCACTCTTTGATTGCTTTTACCTTTTCAAGATCCATATTCAACTCATTCGAAGAGATCACGAAACCCAAATAAATGAGTTTTGTCTTCATGAAAGACGGATTCTTCATATTTATCAGTAATTTCTCTTGCTGCAATCTCCTCATTACTAGAGTTAAATGCCTGAAATGTTCTTCCTCAGTCTTACTGAAGATCAATATATGATCAAAATACACAATTACAAACTTCCCAATGAAATATTTCAAGACTTCGTTCATCAATCTCATAAAAGTACTTGGCGCATTTATCAATCCAAATGGCATGACAAGCCATTCATACAACCCTTCATTTGTCTTGAATGTTGTCTTCCATTCATCACCTTCCCTTAGTCTAATATGGTGATATCCACTCTTTAAATCAATTTTTGAAAAAAAAAATTCTCAACTCAAGCAAAACATCCAATCATCCATCCTAGGTAAAGGAAATCTATACCTGATGGTGATTTTGTTTATGGCCCTCGAGTATGTACACATCCTCCATCCACCATATTTCTTCGGACTTAACATTGTTGGTAGAACGCATGGACTCAAGCTTTCCCTAATCAACCCTTTGTCCATCAAATCATGGACTTGCATCTTAATTTCTTCATCTTCCTGTGACGTTAATATGTATGTTGATTTGTTTTGTAAACTTTCTCCTGGAATAAGGTCAATATGATGTATTATACTCCTGATGGGCAGCAACGAACAAGGTAAATTTTCCACCACTATATCAACAAAATTCCCCATTAGTTACTGAATCTTCTCAGGTAGATCATCTATTGATGTACTGGTCAAGATGACTCTAGGTTTTCTCACCAAAACAGACTGCATTTCTTCGTCCTTCTTGACTTCATGAAGAAGTTCATTCCCACACATGAGAAGTATAGTATTGCATGTTTCTTCTTTCACCTTCTTGTCTTCAATTGGCAGCAACATATGCATCCTACCATTCTTCTCCAAGGTATAGGTGTTCTTTCTTCTGTCATGGATAACATTTATGTCATATTGCCATGACCTTCCCAACAAAAGATGAAAGACATACATGGGAATAACATCACATAATGTCTCATCTATGTATCCCCCTATCTTAAATTCAACTAAACATTGTTTAGTTACAGTTACTTGATTTCCTTTTTGCACCCACGAGAATTTATATGGGATTGGATGTGCATATGTCTCCAATTCTATCTTTTCCACCATCTTCATGGATACTAGATTATCCCTGCTTCCACTGTCAACTATCGCCTTGCATACCCTATCTTTGGTCTTGAAAGCAGTTCTAAACAAATTGTTCCTCTGGACTGGATTCTCCACCTCTTTCTCTGGCTTCAAGAGAATTTTCCTCATCATCAAGAATCTTCTGCCTTCTACACCTTCTACCTCAACATTTCGCCTTTGCGCTTCTGAAATGTGAGCTCCTCCTCCTCCATCCCTTTCTCTATCAGTACATTCAAAATATTTGTTCCCGATCTTTCCACAGACAAAACACTTTATTTCACCTCCTCTACCTCTTTCTCTTCCTCTTGTTTGAGGAAAATTGTTCCTATCAGCATACTGTCCTCCTTGTCAGCTTCCTCCCCTTTCTAGGTGGTTATGAGGTTTTTTTTCTTAATCCTTGGGGCTCTGTATTTTGTCCTGGGAAATTGTTTTTCCTTTACTCTGACTTCTACCTCTTCCCCTTTGACCTTGCTTTCGGCCCAATTTCACTTCTGCCTTTGAATCAATCTGATAAACATCTTCTACATTCCTGATTTTCACCATGCTCATCTCATCTTGAATCTCATATCTCAAGCCATTTATGTATCTGACAACTTTTTCATCATCACTCTCACGATGACCAGCTTTGATGTTTAACCTATAAAATTCCTCAGTGTATTCCTTGACTGTCATCCCTTTTTGTCTTAAATTATGCATCCTTCGAAACAAATTAATTTGATAATCCCTGGGTATGAATTTGGCTTTCATCGTGATGACCATCCTATCCCATATTTTAATTCTTTGTTTTCCTTTGCAACGCCTGTCAGACTACAGTTCATCCCACCATAGTGTTGCATGCCCTTTCATTCTAGTGACAACGTGCTTTAGTTTGTTATCTTATTCGATATCCTCATAATCGAAATATTTATCCAGAGCTCTAAACCAATCTAGTAGCTCCTCAATGTCTAAGTTGCCTTCATACATTGGGATGTCCATTTTTTCTTTGGCACCTATCCTTGCAACATATTTAAATAGACATTCCTCTGTAGCATCTCCGCTACAACTTCTTCTTTAGCTCCAACTTATTTCTCACTTTCGGCCTCACTGATATCTCCAGTATCATGTGTTTTCCTCTGTGATGTCTCCATAGAATCCAATTGAGAACAAATTTCTCTCATTTCCCTCTCCACAGTTGGATCAGGCATAGGTCTCTCTTGACGTCTCCTTGACAACATTGTTGTAATCTGTCCATGCAAAATTCAATCAAAATTGTCCTCTATATTCCCTCTACAGAAAACAAAAGTTGTCAGCTCTGATACCACTTGACGTAGACCCCCACCTCAACAGGGTCTGCTTGACCTCCTGATCTTTGGATCCTCCAATTCCCGAGCTAAAATGGCTCATTTGGTCCCCGCTAGAACCCTCAACACTTAAAAACCATAGGTCCTTTTCTAAGCTCCACCCGCACGAACATGCACTAGACACGAGTCTCCACTCCACGTGACCACCGACATGACCACAACCTTAACCCAAAAAGGTGCATTGATTTTTGCAATGTCGGGACTTTGTAAAGTGAATTTTCTCCCTTTTCCCGATACCTGAAATGTCGATATGTCATCTCCACATATCAATGGTCCCAGTTAATGTCTAGATCGCATCGAGATTTCGCATATCGGGGATTCCCAAAACCAACTTCCTCCACACTCCCGACTCCCGAAAGCCCTAAATTCAGAGCACCCAATCAAGGGCTCATGCTCCTCGGGATCTAACGACTGTTATCTCTCTTGAGCTTATGAGTGTTGAAATAAACTCGGTCCTAACCTCTTTGCTGATCTATTGGATCCAACGGTCCATGAAAAATTGGTGTTTCTCCCTTAGAGAATTTCAACCGTCCATTCAGGTTCTCAAAGACTCCTCACCAAATAACTTGGCGTCTTTCCTCCTAAGATTGGTTTCTGCGAGGTGACTTCGACCCTCATTTTTCCTCTGGACCTTCCAAGTCTTGATACCTCCTGAGATTGATTCTTACTGCAAACTCAAAAGTTCTAAGGGATTCTTGCACACACTCCTTGCGACTGTCATGATAATCCCTGCTTATCTAATATCTCCCAACTATGCACACTCCTTGTGACATAAGTTCTTCATCCACTCACTTGGTTGGAAAATTCTAAGACTTCAACCTGGCCTGTGCACACCTTGCACGACTCTATGGTATAATTTCACTTCTATTAGTATAAGAACAACTCTATGTTTCCTGAGCATTTCTGAGGTAAAACTCAGAATCTTGTCAACGCACTCCTTGTGGACCTTCACTGCACTCCTTGCAGGAATTCTCAGGATGAGAATAAATTGAAACTTATACTCTCCCTATCACTGAATTCATACATTCAACATGAAATCAAACACATAAATCATTGAAACAAATTCATAACAAAGAATATAATAAAACTGTAAACATATCATTCAATAGATGTAAACAGTAACCATAACAACACCATGAAATTGGATTAAAGCCTTCTTATATTAATTCAAGTTCTTTTGTAAATGGTTTCTATATCAACAACTATCTGCTCAAACAACTTCTACAATCTTTGTTCTTCTTTTCTCTCCTATTCTCTCTTTCTCTACCACTTCTACTCTTATAATGAGAATTATGATACAATACATACGAGGGAGCTTTCTTGAGTTTACCCTCCTACAACTCTAAGTTATCTTATCGAAATTAAAGACTACAACTACTTTACATTTATTACATTAAATGCGTCCAACCGGAAGATGAGAGAAATGCTCAAGATCTGGATTACAATCCTTAAAACATTTAATAACAATTACATCCTCCCATCTATTACATTAATGTTTCATCTTTAAATTTAAAAACGTCTTCAAAATGTGCAATGGTGCGTATCCATCTATCCTCCACTTGTGCTTTTTGATGATGCTCCTAAATCAATGTTCTTTACATCCATCTCATAGACTGACTAGCCTTGGGAAGCAGCAAGTGAAAGAACAAGGAATATAGAATTCATCTTGGCAACATGGGAAAAATTCTCAGAGTTATCAATCGCTTTAACTTCTGAAAATCCATTGGCCACAAGATGTGCCTTATGCTTGTCAAGAGAGATGTTGTTTCATATTTGGTTATATATATCCATTTACAGTGAACTAGCTTTCATCCCTTTGGAAGAGAGATGATATCCCATGTGTGATTCGTCTTCAATGAAGAATACTCTTATGTCATGGTAGCATCCCACTAAGGTATGCCAACAACATCAAAAATTGTTGTGGATCATTTGAGATAGTATGACTAAAAAATGAGACACCTATTGTTAGTGACTGAATAGGGAAAGGGGATGAGGTTGAATAGCTTAAATTGGTTGTCTCATGGCCATACCTGTCGGGCCTCTTTCTCTCACAAAAGATTCTTCTGAGATGTAGTTCTTGATCAAGTTGTTCATGTTCAGGATGCTCATGCTCTGTTGGTGCAGTTGATAGATTTTGTCCTGGTTGATGTTGATGTTGAACTTCAAAAGGGTCATTATCATCTTCTAAAGAAAAATTGTCAAATTGTTCAACAACATTATATGCATGACAATCTGAAGATGGAGAAGGATTTGATGTGGTGTTGAATCCTTCATGAAAATGGGCAACTTGTCAAAATAATACTTCTTTAGTAATAGGTTAAAATAAGCTATATGATTTTATGTCCTCACAATAACCAACGAATATCAATGGTTGGATTTTATTCTCCATATCTTTTAACTTTTTAACTGATATTAAGGCCCATACTGGACTGGAAAATAGTCTAAATGCAGAGACATCAGGTTTAAAATGGCTCCAATATTCCTCTGGAGTATTATGCCGTATTTCCCGATGAGGCATCCTATTTTGAATGTAATTTTCACATTTTACTGCTTCAACCCAAAAGGAAGGTTCCATGTTCTTGGACTGAATCATACAATTTTCCATTTATTTTACTATTTTCTTCTTTCTTTCAACAACACCATTTTGCTGAGGTTTGTAGGGAACAATGAGGTGATGTTCAATGCCATGTTCTCTACAAAAATATGTGAATCCCTGCTTGAAATATTCCCCCCCATTATCTATGTGTAGTTTCTTGATAGAAAGAGATTTCTTCTTCTCAACAAAATACTTGAAGTTCTTAAAAGTAACAAGGACCTCACTATTATAATTAATAAAGTACACCCAAGAGCGATGTGATAAGTAATCAATGAAGTTGAGTGCATACTTAGCCCCTGAAAAAATGAGTGAGTTGGAAATGACATGAGATCACTATGTAACAACTTAAGAGGTGTTGTAGCATGCCATGATTTTCCTCTAGGAAAATGATCTTGATGTTGTTTTCCAAGGACACAACCTCGACAAACTCTATCCGTACAAGAAACTTTAGCGAGACTAAGAACCTGTTTTTGGGTCCTCAACTATTGCAAATATCTATAGTTGAGATGTCCAAATATTTCATGCCAAAGCCTACTCAAAGAATTTCCATGTGAAATGAAAGAGGAACCTAAGGAAGACTCAAAAGAAGCAAACTTATACAATCGATAACTATGATCTAGTTTTCCAAATGCAACAACAATGTCTCAATTTTGTAGTTCTTGAATGATTACATCATTAGGAGAAAAATCTATTATTTTCTCATTACCATAATGACAAATCTGATATATAGAGAGAAGATTTGCAGAGATATTAGGGACAAGAAAAATATCATTAATGCACCCTTTATCTATCTGCACTATGTTGGATCCAAAAACACCCAACTGTGTAGAGTCTATAATTACAATCTGTGATATACTACATTCAGATGTAGAAGCCAACAACTCATTAGAATTATTCATGTGGTGTGAAGCACCATAATCAAGTATCAAGTTATCTGAATATTTGTACAAGGCTTGAGATGATAAAGCATGTACTTTACTTGTAAAAAATGATTTGGGTATTGAAATCTTGTATTGCCTCATGGCCTCATTAAAAGATTCATGTTTCAACCAACACTTAGATTCTACATGCCTAAGTATGCCACATAAACTACATGTGTCATTTGAATTATTCTTCCTTGTCTTGGAGGAAGACTCACCAGACTTGGAAGATGGAGGAAAAGGTTTTGTTTTCTGCTGAGGCTTGGAGGTAAACTCACCGGCTGGAGCAGAATATTTCTTCTGCTTATACCAAGTCTTTCACTTATTTTTGGAGGTATGAGCCATAAGATCCTTGTTGTTAGAGCCAAAAAATTAATCTAAATGAGTAATATTAGATTGTTCTCTAGTATGACGCTCATAGAAAATCTCAAAAGAAGGAATTTTAAACTCACTTCCCAGTTCATCTATAGTAGAATAAAATGCTGAAGAAAATACCTGATAAGGACCTTTTAGCTTGGATAAAATCAAGAAGATGCACTCTTCATCTGATTTATTTTTTCCATAGCGTTTTATTTTTTCCACCAGTAACTTGAATTTTGTAATATAGTCTTCAATGGATGCATGCTCATCCGGTACCAGTGATGACAACTCTGCTTCCAATTGTAGGGCTCGAAATTTGTTGAATTTTCCAAATAAGGAAGTTAACTTGTCCCAACTTGCTTTTAGAGTTTTACAATAAACTATGTGGAACAATAAGCTATCTGAAACAGGCAAACCAATGAGGCCCATGGCTTCATCAAGTTTGTTTTGATAGGTGAATCTCTTGATTTTCTTGGTGAATGTTAGTTGAGCCTCGAATAACATCGGCTAGAGCCCTTATGATTGCAACAATTGGTGCATCTTAAGTTTCCATGTGTGATAATTATGGGGAGTTCGGAGCTCAATTGTCCTTAACTCTTCCATTTACAATAGAGAGTTCAATTAAACACCAAAGCTAGGTGTATTATCTCAAAAATAAATGGAAACCTAGGCTCTAAAAAAACAACTCTAAAAAATATTTACAACATGTTTATATTCCACACATAATGTTACTTGGATAGAGGCAATGATATTTAAATGTTTCTAGGTTCAGAACAAAAAAACCTTAGGCACATATACCACTATCTCTTCAGCCATAAACAAGGAAGACTACCACTATATTTTTAGCTAACAAACAAGGGAGGAATTGAGCATTGGATCTGGAGTGAAAGGATTGAGACAATGATTTTAAAATGATAAAACAATTGCAAAGAAAATTCATATTAGAATAAACCCTCGATGTTGAATTCCAGTGATGATCAATGCCCGAAGGGCCGATATCTTATATCTTTAATGCCAGATATTTTGATATTTCTTTCCAATTTCTTGAGGCGAATGAGCATAGAGGCCCAATGGACAAGCTGGACAAGCTAGGAACTTTGATACTCCTTTGATTTCCTCTCTAAATTTGTGGATAGCACCCACCAGATTGACCGAATAATCTTCAGATAGACTATTACTGAATGAATTGGATCTTTTTCGGATGGGTTGGGTGTGCTAGCGTGAGATCTGGGATCCAACAAAGTGATAACTGAGTTCCAACAAATCAATTTGAGATCCAACAAAGTGAGAACTGAGATTTGTGATCATGCCTTCGAATCCAATGCCTAGTGTCTGTAGAAGTCCTCTTGTGTGATTGATGAACTTGCAAACTCAATAGACAACAACCCAGTGGATGCTAGACAATGACACCAACACACCCCACAACAATATTTCCCACGCCCCTATGCCGACTAAGGGAAGGGTGTGGTGAATTGTGTGGACATTAGGAAAGTTCTCTTTAGTATATCTCTCCCTGCCAATTCTTGCAAATTAACGATGTGTTCCTTCGATAGAAGCTAGTTTCTCCAAGCAACCATGGGGAATGAAGATCATAAAAGGAATGCAATAGAATTCTACTTCCTACTAGAATATTTATTGATGGGAGATAAAATCATTTTACATCCTATCCACATATACTAGACCATCTATAGAAAGAGATCACACAAAGAGGGAGAGATTATTGTGGATAGAGACCACAAATTTGCAGATCTACATCAAGATCAAAGCATAGATCGATTTGTAGAAAAAGAGGCAAGGGGCCTAGAAAATACAAAAAATGATCCACAAATGATGAAGAAAACAAAATGGGCATCATCGTCCACATAGAATATCGGGTCAAAATGTGACACCCAATTGTGGATATTGAAGATCTAGATGGGAAAAAATGCTTCAACCCCAATGATAACCCTTGTTCATGTGAGAAATAGGTATTAAAAAACATGGAGAGAGAGATACACTCATCAACACAGATGTTGAAGTCAATCGATCCTAGTGGCCACCGAGGGCTTGGAAGAAGTGAATAAAAAGGAGAATTATAGGAATTAATCTCTCTGAAAAAGGGCAACGAGAAGACCACGGATGGTTTACTAATAACATTGATTAGACATCTTGAAACTCTCTCAAAAAAATGAGAAGTGGTTTGTAGTTTAGCTCAGTCATTGAGGTAATAAGACAAGGAGATGGTTGGGAAATTGACCCACTCCATTGATAAGTCAAAGAAGCACATGTTTGTTGTCCACAAACAACCAAGAAGCATGACATGTCCTACCCATCCTTAGTAAACCTATACATCAAACAATTCACATGATTAGATGCCAAAATTCTGAAAGTGGTGTACAATGAATGTTGCAACAATAAAATAAAATTTGAAAATTTATAGGTCCCATGAGAACTGATCATTTTCGTCCAAGTAATTGTGGGCTACCCAAATCACGTGGAGTACAATAATTACTATGGTACATATAATTTAATGTTGTGTATGCTGGCCTATGCATAGTTAGATTTATACGACAAAACATTAAATGCTAAGTTGTACACCATCGAATTAAATGATATGACAATAGTCTAGCATACATACCATTTAATGCTTTATAACATGATGCATATTGCTCCCTTTTGATAATACCAACAAAGTACAATGAGGAATGAAATATTGTTTACAATTCACTATTGATTTTAGTGTTGGTACCTTGCTCCAAGATGAGATTGAAGACCAAGATGAAATAATATGAAATTGAAGCCAGGCTCATGAAGAAAGTCGAGAGTCAACCCTCACTACTTGGGAGAAAACCCTAACTTTGAGGGCCTACTAAAAGTATTTCATCAAAGAACCACGTGTAACTAAATGGAGTACTCATCCAAAATCAAGTAGGTACATACGTTATAGGATATATAGTATAGGGCCTAGGATATACTCATGTCTTCAATATAGGTTCGTAACTCGTTGAAGCATGAAGGAATCAATGATTATGCATGGGTAGGTAAAGATGGTGCCACGTCACTGGAGGTTCACTGAAAGAATAAATGACAATAAATGTAACTTGTCCTAGAGTCAAGTCTACTTACAACAGTCAATGTATTTTTTGGATTCTCAATTTCCCATGGGCCATAATCCATTCAACTTCACTTTGCAATGTTGTGCCTACCCCATTTTGGTTTCTTTTCTCTGCTTTGGTAACTCGGTGTTGGGTCTTCTCTACACCATTAATTTCCAAGGGTTAATTTTACTTAGTGTTGTGTATTCTCTGCTTAGTGGACCATGGATTTTCACTCCTCTATTAACTTACAAGGGGTTCACTATGCTTGATGGGTGTTGGGTTTGCTCCTCTCAAGTGGGTCTGCTCCGCTCCATTAACTTCTAAGAGTTTTGCTTACTACTAGGTTTGTTCCACTTGGGTTAGGGAACTTTGATGGTGAACTCATTTGGTAAGCTTGTGATTTTAATTGAATTAGTGAGAATCATGCATTTTATGGAAAAGTCTTTTATTTAGTCATAAAATTTCCATATTTGCAGGTTTACTTAATCAAATCCATTGGGTTTTTTTTGGGTGGGGATCATTTTGTAAAATTTGATTAGTAATTTTTGGGTAGGAATAATTCCATAGCTTCACATAGTATAGTGTTGCTTCTTAGACTTATGGCTATGGTGATACTCAGGTTACGGTTGTTTGCTCAAGCTTTTTCTCTCACTACCTTCACCTCCCTCTATCTCGTTTCATTTGCTATAACTAGATCAACCTTTCACCTTTCCTTATCTGTCAATATTTAACTCAAATTGATGCTTCCCAACTCACAAGTGATTGATTTGAGAAGTTTTACACACTGTTTGGAAATCTTTTGGAAATAGTAAAGTAACAAGTGTTTTACTTGGAATTTTATAAATATAAAAGATTCAACACAAAAAGAACATATAGGCTCTCACTTCATGTTTTATATATGTCTAAAGCCTCTCAAATACCTCATAATGACGTTTGTCAAAATTACATAAAACTCCCCATTCATGATGGCATGTCCAAGAATCACGACCTTGTAGTAAGTCATATATGATGGTATATACCCATTCAATGTAAATTATGTTGGTATATATTCCTTCAATGCATATGTATCTCATGATTAATGTCAATGTCTAAGTCACTGTAAACTCTCATGAGTTTCCTTTTTCTAACTCACCTCCAACAAACAAGTATAACATTGTTTTGATCCGGTCCTTTAAAAAGCCATGCTAGGGGCATTTAGTTAAGGAATGGTTTCTTGCTTGGAAATGGGGGAAGGGTCTCTTTTGCATAGATAATATGTGATGAATAGACAAATAGAAATGGAAGTTGGCGAGGAGATTGAGTGTCTAGCTGGATCCTTTTAAAAAGGGGGTTCCTTCTCCTCTGATTCTTTATGGAAAAACCCACATATAACTCTCACTATATAGTGAAATCCTATGCTCACATACCCTCCTTCTATGGACCCTACTCTTAAACTGGAAAGGATGCCCTCTCACATGTCCCTCTCCCTATCTTAGGATGTCCCTCTCCCTATATTAGGAGTACATAAATGAATGTTATCTCATTATTGATGAACTTATTATTATTTAGAGTCTTTTTCTTTAAATAATAATATACTAGTGAACCACTGGAATAACTTACCAAATGGTCTCTTAGAACTTATTGATTTAACATATATTTGTGCAAGGATGTACATGTTGTGACAATTTTGAGTCAATGGATTTGTAAGTGTTATGTTCTTTAAATAGTATACATTTTGATGATTTGAATATGCTGATTAGAATAGGAAAATACAAGGACAATTTAGCTAATAAAATTGATATTGTTTCTTTTATGGTCTAGAGGTTTATCCTTTAATTTTTTAAATAAATAAACTTAATAGTTGTTCATTGTTGTTATTACAATTTTTTGTTTGAGGGTGTGTGTTCCATACATTTTGAGTTTATAGTCATTTGTTGGGATGTCATATTTAGCAATAACATGTTGCATTTAAGATGTTTCTTTGTAAAATATGAAAATGAAGGTGTTACATTCAGAATGTTTCTTTTGTAAAATATCACTCGAGTGATAAGTCTTTAAAAAGGAATTTTGAAGTATGATTCACTGTGTACTATATAATATTCAACAATATTTCATTTTGATAATACAAGTTATAGAGAATGTTGGTTAAATTATTAATGTTTTTGATGAGTATGTTTTGAGTTATTTTTTACTATGGAAAATAGTATAGTCAAAATATAGCATGAAAAATTACAATGATGAAATTTCATATAACAAAAAAAAAAATTGACACTTATGAATCTCCATAAAACAGAAAATGAGAGACATGAACTGTTATCAAATTTTCACTTGATAGGGAAGGTACATTTGAAATTCTAGACCTTCTTTTAAAGCCCTTGGGCTTTGTCTAACGTCACTACGTACGTCTTAGATCACCCCTACCGTCCATCAGACCTTACCTAATTAGACAACATAAATCATTTCTGAGGTACGCGGGGCTTGGAGGACATTAACCGTTTGGCCGCATGTATCCCCTATGCCTAGGGATGTTTCCTACCAAAGATGATTTTAAGGATGGAAATTTATTTTAAAATGTAGAAACCTTGGCGAATATTACTAATCCTTCATATGCCAACTATAAATGATTGGCGATATTTTTGTAAAAATATTCAAATTTCTAAGGATTTTGTATAGTTTTTATAAAATTTTGACGATTTTTAAGGTAAAATAATTTTATCCTATAGAATTTGGGCGAATCATTTTTAAAATAGAGAATCTCGTTTTTGGAAAAACCATGGAAAATTAGCCCATGAGCGAAATTTAGCCCCTAAAATCATCCATGTTTCCCGCTGTTTATTTTGTGATGCGTGTGTGTGGATAGGGTCCTCAAGCAAATCATCACATGAACCTTTTAATTAGAGGCTTAAGTTTTTATTAAATTTTGGTGGGCACTTTTTTCTTTTTATTATTGTTAGTTGGATTTTGCATCAAATCTCTTAATTTATTCACAAGTATGGGTAAATGGGGAGATGATTCTCTCATGATGAAGAAGACCATTGAGAGCAAGAGCACATAGAATTACTGGTGACACTTTTTCTTTTTATTAGTGTTAGTTGGATTTTGCATCGAAGCTCTTAATTTAC
This sequence comes from Picea engelmannii, assembly GCA_009831015.1. Lineage (NCBI taxonomy): Eukaryota > Viridiplantae > Streptophyta > Pinopsida > Pinales > Pinaceae > Picea > Picea engelmannii. The sequence continues at coordinate 673,709 of ML780130.1, read as the reverse complement.
TTAACAAGTATGGGTAAAAGGGGAGATGATTCTCTCATGATGAAGAAGACCATTGAGAGGAAGAGCACACATAATTAATGGTGAAGGAAAATTAGAGAAAGATGAGAGAAATAAAAGAGAAAAAGGGATTGAAGGAAAAAGTGCTTCAATAAGAAAGGACTTTAGAAGCATAAAAAATAACCATTGCGAGGAAGAGAACACTGTTAGTGGTGATGGAAAATTAGAGAAAGAGGAGAGGAATAAAAGAGAAAAAGGAATAGAAGGAATAAGTATTTTAATAAGAAAGGAATTTAGAAGCATAAAAGAAGAAAGGTGTTATCACCTTAAAATTTCTCACTTGCATCATTTTTAGGAGTTACATTTTAATGATCACTATTAGTATGCACAACCCTAATATCCAACCCATTTCCACCATCATATTACTTCATAGCTATCGAAATGAACCTAGTCATCCCATTAACTTTACTAAAATTGGCCAACATAAATATTGTCCCAAGATGTGCATGCAAGAAATGTAGAAATACCCTGAAAAAGTTGTGTTTCCCTACAAAATAGTAGCTATGATTGTTTCTCGCCTTATCAATGTGCCCAAATTGTCGTGATCAAATGTTAGTTACATGTGGACCATATCAAACCCTAAATTTTATATTTAAATTTGATCCAGTAATCTTTAGCTAATATAAGGAAAATAATGCAAACATGGTTATTCAAAACACAATTATAAATACAACACTTGCGGTCACTCCATCCATCCATCCATCCATCCACAAAAGTAAAGTTAGGATGTTGGAATGTCATTGCAATCTTGAGGACATCTTCCTCTTAATTACATATTTTTTCCACTTTTCCTTGTTCATCAACCAAATTTGGAGTTACAAGTACACCAAATAAGAAAAGGACCAATCCCAAGGAATGGTTTTGGAGCACATTTGACTTCGAACTAATTTCTCTTGGGAAATACTCCTCTCGCTAGTGCAAGTGGCTTGCCTTGGTAAATGAAAAGAGAGATGATGAAACATGAAATTCTATCAAGTTGTTTCTTGAGGAAGCCTTGCAACAAAAGAACACGATGATAGATACTATCTTCTAGAACCTTCGATGATTACTAATGGAAAGTGAGACACCTTCAACAAGAAACCAATTCAAAGGTACGACACCCTTCAAGGTACAAGTTAAATTTAAAAGTCCTTTAATTTTAGGAATTAGATAGATGCCTATGTTTTGGAGAAATGCTTAAATTTGTTAAAGAGATATTAATTTGTTCAAAATATTTTGGACATCGAAAATATCACCTTTGGTCTCCTTAATTCCCTTCCCCATGTTAAATATTTGTAGGAAAGTTATTGGGAGACACATGACATAGATGAGTATACAACATTTAGGATAGAACACACTTGGGAAATGTTTTTTGATTCCCCCGAAGAGGAATTGTATCATGTTGGAAACTATGATGACCTATACACACGATGGACAACATTGCGTCAAGAGAGAGACCATATGGTGCCAAAGTACACTAATATATTAAATATCTTGCACTCAAAGTAGGGTACCAAAGACTCTGAGTGGAACCTGGTTTTGAGGTACCACAGTGGCATACATAGACACATCCAAATAGTGATGTATTTATTGGACATATCCTCATTGGAATCCACTCATCAATATGTTGTCTGCAAATTCAAGAAAAAAATTAAGCAATTGAAGAGCTCAGACTTTGGGTGGACGTATGTGTTGCAACAAATGTATGGTAAAGGTGTTGCTAACTCACAGAACGAAGAGGAAATCAAGTATATAAAACCTCAAAACAATCTTTCCAAGCCACAGAAAAAATAGGTTAATGGGATGTCGAGAAAGGACATCAGAAAGTAGTGTGAGTTCCATAAAAGTACCCAGCACAACACTCATGAATGTCAGTCAACACATCGATTGTTGGTAGAGATGGAAACAAAAACATCATACTTTGGTTGTGTTAGGGTCCTAACCCCTCAAGTAGATATAATAATATGTTTTCATGGACAACATTTGTAAATAAGGCCCATGTACTAATGTGAACATGTTTAATGTAAGAAGACTTAATATAAGGTTCTTCTTCTAGGTATATCTTCCTCTAGAAGATTGAAATAGTAAAAATAGGAGTCAAAATCATGGAATAGTTTTGTCTTGAGAATAATTTTGTATTTGAGCTCTCCTCCACCAGACTAGAGGTTTCCCCCTTGAAGAGGAAAGTGAACTTGGCTATCAATATAATAAAGGTGGCATTTCAGAAATTGGTTGTTTCATTGTGCTCTATATTTTTCTCTTTATAATGATAATTGTTATAAAAATTATGTTTTTTCTCTGCATAATAAATCTATTACCTTACAAGCGATATCAAAGTAATTTCCTCTGCAAAAGTTTAAACAAAAATATTTTCAGGCTATAGGCATGTACTGTCGGCGTCTTTAAATCACAATGATTTATCATTTAACAATTAAAACTACGGTTAGGGACGAATACTCACAAGAAATATAGTTGGTTTCATGAGTTACTCGAAATACATTGTTTCACCTTCTTGTAAACCTGTGTAACCCATGTTGGTACCCCTTTGTGTATTACCACATTTGATAACACCTATACATGGCCATTGACTCCCACGTACCTTCAAGTATATTAGGATTCCCATAAGTCTCTTGAAACTAGTTAAAGATCAACTTATTAGCTCCATGAATTCTATAGTGGCACTAAGAAGATCACTCAAGAATACTACTCTCACGTACTAGGGTAATCTAATACTGCAACTAAGGGTATGACCTAGCCTCCTTAGTTTGTTGCCTAAGATATTGGGCCAAGTACTATTGTTGGACCTTCATGGAATATCAGAGAACTATAGCACAAGAAAAATCCTTGTTTGTAGGAACCCTCAAAAACCTAACCCTTGTTGTTAAAACAACACAACATACACATAGAGGGGAAAATCTACAGTGTAACTCTTCCTCCTCCATCCAGTTTGAAAAATTACTACACAATTTTAACTACTAAACATTTGTGATTTTGGTCACTACAATATTATTCATATCAGATTATAACTCTGTAGGATTTAAGTAAAAAGATTATAGTGGTGCTGCTCAAAGCCTTATTTGTGACCTATCCCTCCATATTCCTCTCTTCGTGTTGATCGTGGTGATACCCATAAATTATAAGAATTTTTTTCCTATGGTCCCACCCACCCTCCCTGACACCCTTCTTTTGAACCTATCCCAGTGAATTCATCTCTTCACCCATATCACATTGGTCCCCATCACTTATAAGAAATTTTCCCTTAGTCCTATCCACCCTCTACGAAACCCTTATTTGAGAACCATTCCATTGGCTTCATCTCTTTTCACTTATTTTCGTTGTACCTCTCACAAATAACCCCTTATGTGGAAACCCACTTACCCACTTATTACATGCTTACCCCCCAAATGGCTCACACCCACAACTAAGTTCTTGAAAACACCATCATTGGCTTGCAAACCAAAAACAACAGAAAAAAGGTTGACATCCATAACATCCATTCTAAATTTTATTCCCACAATTCCAAAGTTGAAAACCTCACTACCCGATTGGAATCCATCTCCGTCGATGTAAAAATCAACTTCACACAACTAAAAAAATGGATGATCCAATTCCAATGCCCTACCTTCTTTGACCAACCTTCATACCTAGAAGGTGTTGATTCCTCCCACATCATGGCATTTCATTCCATCCCCATTCATCATGAACTCCGTCTTCCGAAAGATGACATCAATAAATTTGATGGTTCGGATCCCACTCGTTGGGTCATTCAAATCGAACATTATTTCTCCTTGCATGGAATTACTCATGATTTGGCCAAACTTCATATTGGTGTTCTTTATTTGGATACTGAACATTGGAAATGGTGGAAATCGTGTTAAAATTAACATTGTGGGTATATTGTTTGGACCCAGTATATTCCATACCTTTATGAATGCTTTGACACCGACCCGTCATTTGGGCCATTTGACCAAACTGAAATAATTTGGTACAGTGGAAGAATATATATAGCCTCGTTTTATCAATTATATTTATGAACATATGACATGTCTGACACTTTATTTTGGGAATTCTTTATTATTGACCTGAAGGATGACATCTAATCCCATGTCCGAATGGTTCAACCCCATAATTGGCTTGAAGCTACTCAATGCACCAAGGAAGCACAACGGGTAGTCTCTTCTCAAAATAGAAAACCATCATTTATTCCTCATTCTTAAAACACACATCCAACCCCTCCTTTCACTCATCTCAAGATCCACAAACTAACCAAGGAAAAAATCTTTGAATGACAACTTAAGGGTATTTCCTATAATTCTGATGAAAAATATTTTATTGGTCATAAGTGTAAGGAACATAATATTTTTATGGCCATTTTTTAGGATGTTTTTGAAGAGGATGTCGATGTTCGCCATTCTAAATACTTACCCCAAGCAAATGATCATACAACATCCTTTGATCCACCTGAATTTGATCCTTTTATCTTTCTAAATTCCCTCACTGGTCTCTCTTCTCCCCAAACACTTAAGTTAATTGGTTACATTGAGCATCATAAATTCATTATCTTGGTCGAAAATGGTAGCACCCATAATTTTATTCATTTCCATATTGCTCACGATACCATGTGTTATATATATGTAGTCAACAATTTTCAAATCGTGATTTCTAATGGTGGTTCCATGAAATGTGGGGGCCATTGTGAAAATATGCACCTCCAAACATGGATGATTGATGGGAATTTATTTTAAAATGTCGAAACCTTGGTGAATCTTAGTAATCCTTCATATCCCAACTATAAATGTTTGGCGATATGTTTGTAAAAATATTCAAATTTCTAAGGATTCTACATAGTTTGTATAAAATTTTAAGATAAAATAATTTTATCCTATAGAATTTAGGAGAATCATTTTTAGAATAGCGAATCTTCTTTTGGCAAAAACCATAGAAAATTGGCCCATGAGAAAAATTTATCCCCTAAAATCATCCCTGCCTCAAAATGGGTCAGTAAAAAATAAAGTCTCATATGTTTTCTATTGACATGGTAGGTTGTGATACGGTGCTTGGTGTTGAATGTTTATGCACACTCGCCCCCACCACCATGTATTTTAAGGAATTAACCATGAAATTCCAATAGGAGGGACAATAGTACTATTTCCAAGGAATCATGGCAAGATCACAATAGATCATTAGTTCCCACTAAATGGAAAACCCACTAAAAAATGGTCATTCTAACATAATTTCCCAACTACATTCCATTAAATAAGTTGATATGCCCTCACCTAATATTCATCCTGAAATCCAATATCGCCTCTCCAAACATCGATATATTTCGTATAATCCCCAAGGACTTCCCCCTTCTCGTGGGACCCATGATCATTCCATCCTCTTGTTCCTGGAAGTATTCCTCCTAATTTTTTCCCATATCATCACCCATTTTCCCAAAAGAATGAAATTGAGAAAATTGTTTAGGATTGATAAGTGTCTAGAGAGAGCATGATAGGTGCAAGGTTCCCAACATCAATGCTAGACACTAGGACACACCCTTATTCTTCTCTCGTGGTTATGGTACTCAAGAAAGAAGGCACATGGCACATATGTTCCAATTTTTGCACCCTCAAAAAAATTACCATCAAATATAAATTCATGATTCATTTCATTGATGACCTTCTTGATGAATTGAGTGGTGCTTAGTACTTTACCAAAATTGATCTATATTTTGGCTACCACTATATATGTATGAAAGAGGATTTTCTTCCCAAGACTGTATTTTGAATTCATGAGTTTCATTATGAGTTCTTGGTCATTCCCTTGGGCCTGTGTAATGCACCTTCCACTTTTCAAACTCTCATGAATCATGTCTTTTGTCCTTTCCTTCATCATTTTTTCTTAGTTTTCTTTGATGATATCCTCATTTGTAGTAAAATTTGGAAATCACATCTCACCCATGTGGATCAACTCTTACACTTACTATATTAGCACAAACTCTTTCTCAAACAATCTAAATGTGCTTTTGAAGATTTTGAGGTAGAGTACTTGGCCCATATTGTTGGAAGGGATGGTGTATGTGTGGATCATAAGAAAATATAAGCTATGAAGGATTGGACTCTCCCTAACACTCTAAAATTTTTTTGATGTTTACAGGGCTTAACGAGATATTATTGCAAGTTTGTTCAAAATTATCGAAAAATTGTAGCTCCCCTCATTGCTCTCCTTAAAAATAATGCTTTAAGTTGGACTCAAAGAACTGATCAATCCTTCTAATCATTGAAAGAGGCTATGTGCAGACTCCTTTTCTGGCATTGCTAAACTTCACCAAGATTTTTTCTAGAACGTGATGAATATGGGAAAGGCATTGGGGCATTTCTCAAGCGAGATGGAAGACCTTTCACTTTTACCAACAAAGAAATCTCTGACAGAAAATTGGGTAAATAGACCTATGAAAAGTAAATGTTGGCCATTCTACATGTAGTGGATCTATGGAATCCGTACTTTCTTGAGAAACATTTCCAAATTAAAACAAAACATCGCAGCATCAAATATTTCTTGGAACAAAAAATTTCATCTCTGGAGAAACATAAACATAATTGGTTGACAAAAATGCTTGGTCCTGATTATGAGATCATTTACAATAAATAAAAGAAAATGTGGTTGTTGATTTCCTTTCAAGGAAATATGAAGAAGAAGGGTCCATCTTCTCACTCTCCTTCATTGTATCAGATTGGTTAAAGGTCGTTCACTAGGAATGGTTCAAGATCCCAAATTCTCTCTCCTAATTCAACAATTGCAACAAGGTCCTCATGCATTTTCAGGATACTCTTGGAACAATGAAGAGATTTTCTACAAAGGTATTCTATATTTAAGAAAACATTGTCACCTTAAATTCATTGTCCTCTTCGAACTTCATGCTTCACCAAAAATTGGGCATCGGCATTTTCACAACACATATGAAACGATCAAACATTATTTTTTATGGGAAGGAATGAAACATGACATCCACGCTTTTGTGGTTTAATGTGATACTTTTCAACACAATAAGGGTGAAACAATCAACATTCCAGGAACATTCCAACCTCTCCCTAATCCACGTTCTATATGTACAGATATTTCTATATGTGGGATTACCCAAATATAGTAATAAATCCATCATCATGGTTGTTGTAGATTTCCTTTCCAACTATTCTCATTTTCATGATCTCCAACACTTGTTCACAACATCAACCGTGGATAAAATTTTCATGGGTAATATATTAAAAATTCATGGAATTCCACTCTCTATTTTCTGCAATTGTGATCCAATTTTCACCAGCAAATTTTGAGAGGAATTGTTCAATCTCCAAGGACCATAATTACATCTTATATCAACCTATTATCCCCATACCGATGGTCAAACTAATTTTTGTAGCAATTGCTTTGAAACATATTTTAGGTGTTTCACATCTAATAGAAAAAACTAATGGGATCAATACTTACAAATCATTGAATGGTGGTACAAAACATCCTACCATGTTTCCACTCACATGTCACCATTTGAAGTGGTCTCCAAGGTCCAGGATGTCGATAACACCCTTATAGTCTGCACTGCTATTATTTTTATACTAAAGGATAATTTGGTCATGGCTCATAATTGCATGAAGCAACATGATGATGAAGGCCATTCAGAATGCCAATTTTCTAAAGGAGACCACATATTTCTTCATTTGAAACCTTATAAGAAAACATCACTCAAAGAAGATAATTTTCATAAAATTAATCCCAAGTTTTATGACCCTTATACCATTCTAAAGCACATGGGGCCTTTGAATTACAAGTTAGCTCTCTCAAGTCATGCCGGGTCACCAATTTGTCATATTTTCCACCATAGAATCATTCCTTCCGATCATTTTGCCTCATCCTTTCACCTATTTATTACCATTCTTACCATATTCCCTCATGAATGTACTGTGACTAGATTATAAGTGTTAACTAGTTAATTATAATGTAAATTTCCTTTATTTTTAATGACTTAAAGATCATTATTCTTGGTTTCCTAATGATGTTTTTTGCAGTTCATTTCCTACAGTAGAAAACTTCTAGAGATAGTTTTGACACGTTATTTGCAGGAAAATGAGTACGCATTAAGATATTAGACAACATGGGTTTTATGCATAATATAGCCATTTAGGCAAAACATGTGAAAATTTATCGAAAAATGCAAAACAATGCATGTCTTCAAAACAATTTTTTATGTCATTTCTAAAAATTCTATAGCACTGATTCCACCTCCATACTTTGAATCATTCCATCACTTGTGGATGAATTGGAGCATGTGGGTTTTGTTAAGAATGATGTTTTTATGCTTCTACAATAGTCAAACAAATCCATCATCCATTAGCTAAGGCATGGAGATTATGTCAAATCCATGGTCAACATATTCCACATGATCAAGTAACAACCTGATTTTATCATCATTCGCTTCAGGTGGAGGCTCCACATCACCCATTATGATTATGTAGCCAAACCAACCCCTTATTTTGATGCCAATCCAGAAAGGCGCGACCCCTTATGTATTAACTAAGTGAAACTCCAACGACGTGATGGTTGTTAAAAACACTTGTAAGGGGACAAATATATTGTTCTAACACTTTTCGTTTTTTAATATAAAGGCTATAATCATAAATAGGAGAGATACTAGCCTTGTAAAGATGTTGTTGGTTGGTTGGTTGATCATTATTTTGGTTGGAACCATTGTTGCACAAGCATTGTAATATTCCTCTATAATCTCATATTTGGATGTTGAAATAAAGGAAGATTTTTTTGTAGATTTCCATCAATGGACTATAGTTTTCTTGCAGGGTGTGCTAGAAGAGGCAACCCGCCTCTCTCTAGTATACATTGCATATTTGTTTTTACTTCTGTAGGTTTAATTATTATTTTCATTTCTTACATTTTGTTTTGTAGTTAAGTGTGTTATTATTCCATTTCACATCTTTGATTGCTTTCTTGAAATCACTATTTAATTTTTGCCTTTACTCTCATTCAATTATTCTTTTTATTTCCACTATGAAGAAGAAGTTTGCAAAAAAATTATTGATAGAGTGCATGTTTAATTTATTACCAACGATCTTGATATTGTTAGCCCATAATTCCTAAGAAACAATAAGGTCATGGGAGTAGAACTTACAACTACAAGATTTAATGGGTCTGGTTTGATATTGCAATTTCTATTTCTTCAATATTACAATTTGATAAAGCGACATGAATTAGTTGATTTATCATGTAAGTTAACTGGATCATTCTACATTTGAACAAAAGGACTACAATTGGTTGATTAAAGTGTTGATTAAGGTTGGTTGTCATTGATGTCAACCCTTGAAGAAAGCATGGTAGCACAAAGGTTTGGGTAATGGACCCAAGTTTGTTTGATGAAAAGATGACTCATTATTATCGTGTCATGGTTGATAAGAAGTACAGATGGATGAAATCCAAACTGGTACCCTTATGGTGAAATCCCTCATAGGAAGACACTTTACGGATTGAGTTATCCTAGAAGTATGGTTAGAGAACCCATTCTTAATTGTGGAATAATGAGATGAAGGACAATGAATTTGTCAGTGAAACTATCCTAGATGCGTAGTGTTTGTCATGCCATTTCCGGTGGTATGTGGAACGTCACATAACTCCTCACGGTTAGAGAGTTATGACCATATGAAATTGGAGAACCCTCATGAGTCGTATAGAAGCCCCCAAGAGTCAAAGTGTTTTGCAAAAGAAATTATTTTAAATGGAGAAGCCCTAAAATAAGGAAAGTGTAAGGCTACATGAAGATATAAATAAGAGGCAAAGCTCACTCATTAAGGACACACTTGTACATATTGTATATCTATTTTCTTTTGTAAATCTTATTGTAAATACTTGTGGATACATATGAAGTGGTGAATGTATGAGGTAGCACAAAGGGTTGACAACGAAATTCTTGGAATTACAGCAAATACAAAAAACCCTATTTTCTGAAGCGTACGCGAGTTGTTTGTGTATAGGGTGAGTACATGTACACGGGCTGTCTATGAATAGGGTGCGTACATACATGGGTTGGTTGTGTATAGGGTGAGTATGTACGTAGGCTATCTGTGTATAGGGTGTACGTACATGGGTTGGTTGTGTATAGGGTGTGTACGTATGCGGGCTGGTTGTGTACATGGTGAGTACATGTTGATAAAGCCATGGAAACTTGAGAAGATGAATATGCAGAGGTTCTAGATTCTGAGATCAAGCTCCCAGGAAGGTCTAAAGTGCTCAGATAAATAATATCCATCCATTGGTTCAAAATGTATGTCTTATTTCTATGCATAGTTGGATTGTGATGTATGCATGAGGAATGGAAATGGAAATTAGAGGATTCTCCCTAGAGAGACTAGTGGCTACATGGGATTTTCTGTATAAGTCAGATTTACAAAAATATAGTGCTGGTATGTTCATCATTGATACTTCTTGTGAGGCACATCTTGTATTTCTTTGCATATGGCTAAGGGTTTTTATGGTACATGGTTGATATCTTGTATTTGTGTAGTAGTTGATGTATTGAGAGGCTGAATATCAAAAATGGTTTGATGACTAAGATCATGTGAGGAATATTATACTTGTTCATGATTACACACACCTATGTGGCATATGAATAGAGAGAGACATATTTTCCTTGAGTAAAGGTTATGAATGAGGATGCATGCACATAGTACAATTACATTCTGGATATAGTGACATGTTACAGATCTATGTGAAAGAAGTAATAGAGGGTCAGAAGTTTTCAAGAAAAAAAAAACCCTATTTTTCAGAAGGAATACACGGGCTGCATAACAGATAGGGAGCATACATACACGGGCTGCAGTGCTACAGGTTGTGTACCTATTGTGTTTTTGTATATACATGTTCATTTTAGGTACAAATTGATTACAGGGAAGTTATAGAAATTGGATACATGTCAGTGGTACAGGTTGATACAGTTTTACAACAGTATATCTCGCAGTGACATGTTGTCAGTGGTTCCATAATTCTACTTATACTTCAGGGCGGTTGGATGGGGCAAGGATAGGTGGTTGTAGCCACCTTTGGATTGTAGTCGGAGAACATAGGGGGTTGCAGCCTCCTTATGGTTGTAGGAAGAGAATTGGGGAGTTGGATCTTTTCTTCGGTTGTCGCCTGAGAAACTAGGGGGTTGGAGCCTCCTTTCAGTTGTAGCTAGAAAACAAAGAAAGTTGGTGCTTCCAATGAATTTAATTCTTCAAGACATATAATAAAAAACATTATGTGGTTTTCTCCCACTTTGGGTTTCCACGTAAAACATTGGTGTATTGTGTATGTGTGTGATTATTCATTTCTTATTGCTCATTATTGGATAATAATTCTACATTGACATAACAATTGGATTATTTGGTTAAAAAGGAATATAATTGCACTATTACTAATTCACCCCCCCTATCAGTAATCCAACAATTGGTATAAGAGTGGGTACCTTGAGAAATCAGTTTAGCCACTGAAAGGTAGATCATGGAGAGAAACAACTTGTATAAAAATGGAATACTAGAGTTTGATGGACAAAAGTATGCTTTTTGGAGCATAAGGATGAAGACATATATACAGGCACAGGGATTTGAAATTTGGCAATCAATTGTAGATGGATACATATCACCAACAGTTCCACCAACAAATGACAAAGCAATGAAACTTGGTCAGAATAATTCCAAAGCCACAAATGCACTTTTGAATGGTCTCAGTAAAACAATATTCACCAAAGTTTCACATTGAAAATCTGCTAAAGAGATTTGGGACAAGATTCAAAATATTTATAAAGGATATACAAAAGTAAAAAAACAAAAGCTTCAAACTTACAGAGGTCAGTTCGAATAACTAAAAAAGAAGGAAGATGAGAATATTGCAGCCTACTTCTTACAAGTCGATGAAACAATGAATGCAATCATAGGATTGGGAGAAGAAATCGAAGAATCTGTAATTGTTCAAAGGGTACTAAGATCTCTTCCTATGAGATTTAACCCTAAGATATTATCACTAGAAGAAAGATCAGATATAAAATTAATAAGCATGGATGAACTGCATGGAATCTTCACATCATACGAAATGAGAACTGAATAGGAAAATCCAGATGTAAAAGAAGCAGACTTCAAAGCATCCAAAAGATCAAAGCAATAAGAAGAATATAGCAACAACATTGACGTCTCAGAATATTATGAATAAGTGGCCAGCTTCGTCAAAAGAGTAAACAAGGGAACCAATGGTAGGTATAGAGGGAAGCTTCCTTTATTTTGTTTCAATTGTGATGATATTGGTCATTTTTCTAACAAATGTCCTCATAAGAAAAAGAGAAATGATGAAGGTTACTCAAAAGGCAAAAAAACATATAAAGGCAAAAGAACTAAAAATAAAGTTTTCAAGAAATGCTTATGCACCAAAGAAGACATCTCATCATCAGATGAAGATGAAGTCAGTGAAAATGAGACAGGAAGAGTTTTATTCATGGCAGTATAAGACTCTGATAAAGAGGACTTTGAAGAAGAATATGAAGAATCCAAAGAAGAATATGAAGAAGTCGAAGAAGAAATTGAAGAGACGGAAGTTGACTTTCGAGAAGAATTAATGTGTGTCATAGAAGTTATCAGAAGAGAAAAGAATAAAAACAAGAAACTACAAGAAAAACTAGACAAGAAATAAGACACTCAATAACTAGAACAATGATCAATTGAAGGTTAAAATAGAAGAAGATAAAAGAATTGAAGAAGCACTCAAAGAACAACTAGAAGAAAAGGACAGGATCATTGGAAACTTGGAAGCATAAATTGTCACATTAATAAAGGATATTCAAAAGAAAAATATGAATAATAGCTCAAAAGTTTTGGATGACATTATTAACAGTCAAAAATCTCATTTTGACAAGATCGGACTTGGATACAATCATACAGAAAAGGGATCAAGCTCCGAAACAACAAACCAATAAACATATCCAAAAAGTTATGCATAAACAATCAAAGGGGATAGAAGGATATACAAGGAAGATTACAGGGACACTACTCCACTGAGAAGATTCATATTTCAAAATCAACAAACAAAAGATAGGCCTCAAGAAGAAGAAGAATTCATAAGATCGCCTCCTTTCAGAAGATCCTCAAATCACAGGTATCAAACTATATTTTTTGGTTTATGTTATGCATGTAATAATTTTGGACATAAAGATGTAAATTGCAGAGCTAACAACAAAAACAATAACAACTTTGAAAGTCATACACAAAGGGGTTATTCAAAAAGGCCCAGTGAAACACGGAGAAGAAGTTACAATAGGTTTGAATCTTTGAGCACTGAAGTGGAATGTTACAAATGTAACAATTTTGGACACATGGACAAAGAGTGCAGAATGACAGTCCCTCCTAAAGAACCTCAATAGAATAACAATAGTTACAGACAAGAACCTAAGAAAAATACATGGATAAGAAAGCAAGATCAGTATAGCAATGAATAATGGACAATTTATCTACAAGCTAAGCAGAAGAAACATAGTTGGTATGTTGATAGTGGGTGTTCAAAACACATTACAGGTGATAGAGACAAGTTTCTTACATTACAAAAGGAAAGATATGGATAAGTCTCCTTCGAAAATGACGATTCAACCAAAATAATTGGAAAAGGCACAGTCAGAATTGGGAACAAGAATGAAAAGGTAGAAAATGTTCTACTAGTAGAAGATATGAAACATAATATTCTAAGTATGAGTCAAATGTGTGACCAGGGTCATAAAGTTTGTTTCGATTCACAAAAGTGTGAGATAAGAAAAGAAGGTTCAGGGAAATTGATTTCTACAACTGCAAGAACTTCAAGTAACATATATGTGTTAAGTGAAATTGGAAACAAAAAGTGTTATCTAGGAAAGGAAGATGAATGTTGGCTATGGCACAGAAGAATGGGTCACATACATTTTGATAACCTTGTCAAAGTCAGCAAAAGAGAAGCAGTCAGAGAAATGCCCCATATCATGAAACCGACCAATACTTTATGCAAACATTGTCAACAAGGAAAGAAAACAAAGACCAGGTTCAAATCAAAGGAATATTCAACGACAAGACCACTGGATATTGTGCATATTGATCTAGTTGGAACAACTACAACAAAGGGCTTAAAATGTGAGAAATACTTTATGTTATTAGTTGATGATTTTATAAGAATGACTGCAGTTTTCTTTCTCAAGAATAAGTCAAAAGATTTTGAAAAATTCAAGATCTACAAGGAAATGGTTGAAAATGAAATATATTCAAAAATCAAATGCTTGAGATCTGATAATGGAGGAGAGTTCACCTCAAAGGAATTTACGGACTACTGCAACAATCATGGAATAAAAAGGCAATTCTTTGTTGCTAGGACACCTCAACAAAATGGAGTTGTTGAAAGAAAGAATAGGATAATACAAGAAATGGCTCGAACAATGCTAATGGATTCAAAATTGACAAATATTTTTTGGACACGGGAAGTGAAAACAATAGTTCACATTCAAAACAGAGTAATGCTCAGAAACAACATCGACAAAACTCCTTACGATATATGGAAAAGAAGACCAACAAATGTGAATCACTTCATAGTTTTTGGAAGCAAATGCTATATCAAAAGAGAATATGGTAGAATGGAAAAGTTTGACTCTCGTGTGGACAAATGATTACTTGTTGGTTAATCAAGTACAATGAAAGAATACAAGCATTACAATCTAAGATTGACCAAAGTTGTGGAAAGCATCAACGTGACAATTGATTAAACATGCAGACTAGAATCAAATGAAGAAGAAAATGCATCAATGAAACATTGCTTAGAAGAAGAAGAAGAAGATGAAAAAGAAGTAGAAGAGGAAGATGAAGAGAATATGATAGAAGTAGAAGAGTAATTTCAACAAGTGTCTCCAAAGACACCCAATAAACGAGTACAAAAGAATCATCCTCAGATTAGATTATCGAAAACAAAGATACAGTAGTTGAGACTAGAAGAAGAATCTGTTCACTAGAACAAACACACCTAGCACTCTTATCTACAATTGAACCAAACTTTTTTGAAGAAGCTAACAAGGATGAATTTTGAAATAAGGCCATGTGATCGACACTTGGGAATTGGTTCCAAGACTAAAGAATAAGAATGTGATCGACACAAGGAAAAAAGTTAGATTGGTATGTAAAGGATATGCACAGATTCATGGAATCGACTTTGAGGAGACATTTTCCCTAGTTGGCAGAATGTAAGAAATCCATTTGCTTTTATCTTATGCATGCTCCAAAAATGTTAAAGTATATCAGATGGATGTAAAATCATCTTTTCTGAATGGGGAACTTGAAGAAGAAGTCTACATTGAACAACCAGAAGGATTTCAGTTGTCAGAGAACATAGATTATGTATATAAATTAAAGAAGGCCTTGTATGGTATAAAACAGGCTCCTAGAGCATGATACTCTAGACTGGATAAGTATCTGCAGCAGGCAGGGTTTAGAAAAGGAAGTGCAAACAACAACCTCTACATCAAGGTAAGTTAAGGTAATATTTTATTAGTTGAAGTTTATGTTGATGATATTATTTTTGGTAGTGATGATGAGAGGTTAAGCTAGGAATTTACAAAATATATGAAGAATGAATTTGAAATGTCGTTACTTGGAGAACTATCCTTCTTTCTAGGACTTCAGATATGTCAAAGTAACCAAGGAAATTTTATTTCTCAAACCAAGTGTATCAGATAAATACTAAAGAGGTTTGGAATGGAAAATTGCAAACCAATTATCACTCCCATGAAAACCAGTTGCAAGTTGAGCAAAGATGATGATTCAAAGTCTATAGATCAAAGGAAATACAGGTCAGTGATTGACAACCTACTATATGTGACAACATCTAGACCATATGTAATGTAGGTAGTTGGAAAGGTGGCACGATTTCAAGCACCACCAAAGGAATTACATGTATTAGCAGTGAAGAGGATTTTCAGATATCTCATAGGAACATAAGAGTTTTGATTATGGTATCCAAAAGGAAAGGATATATCACTTATTTCCTACATAGATGCAGATTGGGTAGGTTGTATTGACGACCGACGAAGAACTAGTGGAGAATCGTTCTTCTTAGGTGATTGTTTAGAATAGTGGCTAAAAAATAAACAATCATCAATATCTTTATCTACAGTCGAGGAAGAGTATATTGCAACAGAATCATATTGTACATAGGTTCTTTGGATCAAACCAACTCTAACAAATATACATGTTGAGTATGATGAGCCCATTCCAATATATTGTGATAATACAAGTGCCATCAGTATCTCAAAGAAACCGATGATGCACTGCAAGATGAAGAACATTCCAATCAAGTATCACTTTTTACGGGATAAGGTTATAGAAAATAATATCAAAGTTGAGTATGTGGGAATAAAATAACAAGTGGTAGACATCTTTACAAAACCACTTCCACAGGAAGGATTTGAATATCTTCACCAGAGACTTGGAGTTATTTCTACTCCAAAATGAATGCCTTTTTAATGCTTATCTTATATGTCTTAGATGTACACGAAGAAGCACCATAAGAGGATAGTTCAGTCAAGGGGAGTAGCCCTGGATGGAAATATACCTTTTCCATTGATGACAAAGAGGGAGAGATTTATTAGATGCAGAGGACAGAGGCATGGTTCCACAGGGAGAATATTTATCAGATGCAGAGGACAGAGGCATGGTTCCAGGGGGATCATGAGTGATATGATTCAATATTGCATCAGAGTGTTTCCATCAATGCCAAAGGGGGAGATTGTTGATTAAGGTTGGTTTTCATTGATGTCAACCCTTGAAGAAAGTCCGGTTGCATAAAGGTTTGGGTAATGGACCCAAGTTTGTTTGATGTAAATATGACTTATTATTGTCTTGTCATGGTTGATAAGAAGTACAGATGGATGAACTCCAAAGTGGTTCCCTTATGGTGAAAGCCCTCACGAGAAGACGCTTTATGGATTGAGTTATCCTAGAAGTATGGTTAGAGAACCCATGCTTATTTTTGGAATAATTAGATGAAGGAAAGTGAATTTTTCAGTGAAACTATCATATATGCATAGTGCTTGTCATACCATTTTTGGTGGTATGTGGAACGTCACATAACTCCTCACGGTTAGAGAGTTATGACCATATGAAATTGGAGAACCCTCATGAGTCTTATAGAAGCCCCCAAGAGTCAAAGTATCTTGCGAAAGAAATTATTTTAAATGAAGAAGCCCTAATATAAGGAAAGTGTAAGGCTACATGAATATATAAATAAGAGGCAAATCTCACTCATTAAGGACACACTTGTACACATTGTATATATATTTTCGTGTGTAAATATTATTGTAAATACTTGTGGATACATCTGAAGTGGCAAACGTATGAGGTAGCATGAAGGGTTGATGGTGAAATTCTCACAATTACAACGAATACAAAAAACCCTATTTTATGAGGCATACACGGGCTGTCTGTGTATAGGGTGAGTACATGTACACGGGTTGTCTGTGAATAGGGTGCATACATATGCAGGTTGATTGTGTATAGGATGAGTACATGTATGCATGTTGTATGTGTATAGGGTGTGTACGTACGCGGGCTGTCTATGTATAGGGTGAGTACATGTTGATAAAGCCATGAAAACTTGAGAATATGAAGATGTAGAGGTTCTATATTCTAAGATCAATCTCCCAGGAAGGTATAAAGTGCTCAGATACATCAGATCCATCCATTGGTTCAAAAGGTATGTCTTATTTCCATGAATAGATGGATTTTGATGTATGCATGAGGAATGGCAATGCAGATTTCAGGATTCTCCCTAGAGAGACTAGTGGCTACATGGGATTTTTGTATAATTCAGATCTACAGAAATACAATGTTGGTATGTTCATCATTGATACTTCTTGTGAGGCACATGTTGTATTTCTTGGCATATGGCTAAGGGTTTTTATGGTACATGGTTGAGAGATTTTATTTGTTTAGTAGTTGATGTATTGAGAGGTTGAATATCAGAAAGGGTTTGATGACTAAGATCATGTGAGTGATTTTATACTTGTTCATGATTAAACACACCTATGTGGCACATGACTAGAGAGAGGCATATTTTCCTTGAGTAAAGGTTATGTATGACGATGCATGCACATGGTACAGTTACAATCTGGATATAGTGACAAGTTACATATCTATGTGAATGAAGTAACAGAGGGTCAGAAGTTTTCAAGAAAAAAGAAACCCTAGTTTTCAGAAGGCATACACGGGCTGTATAAAATATAGGGAGCAACATACGTGGGATACAGCGCTACAGGTCGCGTACCAGTTCTATTTTTGTAGATACATGTTAATTTCAGGTACAGATTGATTACAGGGAAGTTATAGAGATTGGATACAAGTCAATGGTATAGGTTGATATAGTTGTACAACAATGTATCTCATAGTGATAGGTTGTCAATGGTTCGATCATTCTACTTATACTTTAGGGCGGTTGGATGGGGCAAGGACAGGTGGTTGTAGCCACCTTACAATTGTAGATGGAAAACATAGGGGGTTGCAGACTCCTTTTGCTTGTAACCAGAGAATTGGGGAGTTCGAGATTCCCTCAGGTTGTAGTCGAAGAAACTAGGGGGTTGGAGCCTCCTTCCAATTGCAGCTGGAAAAAAAAGTAAGTTGGTGCTTCCAATGAATGTAATTCTTCAAGACATATAAGAAAAATAATTCCGTGGTTTTCTCTTGCTTTGGGTTTCCACGTAAAAAAATACTGTATTGTGTATGTGTGTTGATTGTTCATTTCTTATTGCTCATTATTGGATAATAATTCTACATTGACATAACACTTGGATTATTTGGTTAAAAAGGACTATAATTGTGTTATTACTTATTCACCCCCCCTCTCAGTAATCCAACATAAAAAACATATCATATGCAGATTTTAACCTTGTACAATATTTACTAAAAATGGGTTTTTCAATAAGAGAACATAAAATATACAATGGTAAATACAAACATTGCACAAAGATGTTTCCCCTGGAAACCCAAACCGGGAAAAACAACATATTCTATATTCATTCATAGTGATACATTATTTACAATACAATATACATATAAGATCCAATGGCATCCAAAACTCTAACCCAATCACCTGGATTAGTCAACAACTCTAATTCTTTAACTAGTAATAGAAAACCATCAGAAAAAACCATGTGCCAAAAAACCACCCAACAATGGACACAAAAATCGAGGCAACATGAAAAATGAAGCAAAAATGCAACATGTTTCCCAAAAAAAAAAAACATTCTTGGGGATGCTGCCCCTGAACCCTTGCATGGGGGGATTTCACCCCCCTCCACACCACAAGGGGAGGCCTAGTGATGCCCCGTCAAACCCCCTGATGCAAAACAAACACTGCTACTCGGGTAAAGAATATAACACATACCCAACATTCTCCAACTTGTTGTTTTCTTTGCATACAGGGGGTTACAGGGTTACATAGTCAACAATCCAGGGAATAAATGTCCACTGATCCACTACACCAAGAGAAATTACTAGTGCTCACAGATTTTGTTAGTGAATCTGCAACATTCTTCAAAGTGTTCACCTTCATCAACAACACTTTCTTTTCTTCAACCATGTTCTTCTATAGAGTCTGATTCATCATCCTTTAAGTCAAACTCTATTTTCTCTGGTTCTTCCTTACTTGGTAGGAATTCTTGTTTAAAAACATCCTTCATTTCTCTAAATACCACATCTTGGCTATAAAATACCTTATTAGTTTCTGGGTTGAAAAGATTATAACGTTTGAGGCCATCTTTATATCCAATAACGATGCACTTTTTAGCCTTCTTATCTAGCTTACTCATGTTTTTCTTTGGAACATGAACATATGCATCACATCCAAATACCTTGAGATGTGTGAGAGAAGGTTTCTTACATGTCCATACATGTTTTGGAGTCTTGTTATCCAATGTTGATGAGGGTGATCTGTTGACCAGGTAACATGTAATACCTATTGCCTCTGCCCAGAATTATTTCCCTAACTTGGCACCATGGAACATGCACCTTTCTTTTCCCATCAATGTCATGTTCATCCTTTCTGCAAGTCCATTCTATTGAGGTGTATATAAAGTAGTATTCTTCCTTTCTATACCACACTTCTTACAGAATTATTCAAATTCATTCCCACAGAACTCTCTGCCATTATCTGTCATCAATACCTTAATTATTTTCTCTATTTGATTCTCAAAAAGATCCTTAAACTCTTTAAACCTATCAAAGACATCAGATTTATTCCTGAGGAAATATATCCAACTATTCCTAGAGAAGTCATCTATAAATGAGACATAGAACATATATTTTCCCAATGATGGGACTGAAACAGGTCAAAAAACATCACTGTGAACTAGTTGTAAAATTCATTTTTCCCTCATTGCACCAAAGGGGAATCTTACCCGATTCTACTTCCCATATACAAAATGTTCACATCAATCAAAATCGAAAGATCAATTAGACAAAACTTCAACCATACCTTTACCATGTAATAGTCAAAGACCCTTCTCTCCGATATGCCTCGGTCTTTGATGCCACATCATAATCTTTTCTCCATAGACTGTAGGAGTTTTTTCTTCTTCAAATCAAATATTAGGAATAATGGAACTATTACATCCATCACTAATAGTGCTTCCTTGCAGCTTATACAGAGTTCCAAGCTGAACTCCCTTCAACAACACCACTGCTCCTCGAACCATCCTGCATGTTTCCTTTTCAAATATTATTTTTACCCCTGCTTCATCCATTTTTCTTATAGAAATCAAATTTTTGGCCAATCCTTGGATGTGTAGAACACAGGGTAATGTTCTAATACTTAAATCTATGAGTTTGAACTTGAATTTTCCTCGATCTATGATTCTGGTTGTCGATTCATCACCTAAGAAAACATTACTTCCATCATACCTTTCATATTCACAGAACCACTCCTCGTGGAGAGTCATATGAAAGGATGCACCCGAGTCAACCAACCATGCCTCATGATATTCATGTGTGCTTGAAGAAGCCAAGTACACATCCTCTCCTTCTTCCTTGGAGGTCTTTTCTTTTGTAGAATGAGATTCTTCAGATCCCTTCTTTTTCTCAACTTTGGATCTACACTGCTTCCTGTAGTGCCCTTCTTTTCCACATCTCCAACACACCCTTACAAACTTTCCAGGAGATTTAGATCTACCCTTAGACTTAGATCTCCCACTGGAGAACATAGATCTATTTCTTTCCTGGGAGCGTCCTCTTGCAAATAATGCATCTGTGCTCTGTCCTTCCATATTATTCCATCTCATCTTCTCTAACAACAAAGATGAGACCACTTCATCAAAATTCAAGGAAATTGTATTACTACCTATGTCAACAACCAGACTATCCCACGAGTCTGGTAAAGAACATAGTGAACTGATACACTTATCATCATCTAAAAATTTAATCTCAATAGATACTAACTGACTGACCACGGTATTGAAGGCATTCAAATGCTCTACCACTGAGTCTCTAGCTCTCATCCTCGAGTTATATAAATTCTTTCTTAGGAATGTTTTATTTACTAGGAACTTAAATTGATACAACTTCCCCAACTTATCCCATAAATCCTTGGTTGTAGCTTCCTGTGAAACATTCAGTGATACTAAATCTGAGAGACACAGTCAGATTGTGCTCTTCTCCTTCCGATCCAACTTTTTCCAGGCATTTTCTAAAGTTCCTGTAGGTGCATTACCCGGTTCTACCATGATCCACTGATCTCTATCCACCAATAGATCTTCCATATTGAGCTTCCATAACTCAAAACTTCTCCCATTAAACTTATCGATCTCTATTTTTGAATTGTTTGCCATTTATTTTCATCTAAAAAATCAATACCACATATCTTCCATTGTAACAAGGATTATCACAGTCCCCAGCCAAACTTTTGAGCACAAAGGCATCCCCCTGAAGTCAACAAATCTTTGATACCAAATGTAGATTTTAACCTTGTACAATATTTACTGAAAACAGGTTTTTCAGTAAAAGAACAGAAAATCTACAATGGCAAATAAAAACATTACCCGGATATTTTTCCCCTGGAAACCCAAACTCTGAAAACCAACATATTTTATATTCATTCATAGTGATACATTGTTTACAATACAATATACATGTAGGATCCAGTGGCATCCAAAACCGTAACCCAATGACCTAGATTAGTCAACAACCCTAATTCCTTAGTCGGAAATAGAAAATCATCTGAAAAAACCATGTGCCCAAAAACTGTCCCACGATGGACACAAAAATCGAGGCAACACAAAAAATGAGACAAAAATGCAACACGTTTCTCGAGAAAAAAATGCGACACTATGACTCGGGAAAATAATATAACACATACCCAACATCATACTCATCCACTTGAATTTGATTTCTTGGAATCATTTGTCAAACAAAGCTCTTATGAATGAAATAGCGATAGATTAGTCTTTTCTTGCATAGTCTCGCACATTTGTTCATGCTTTATTGTTCATCCTCTATGATATTTAATTCATGTCTATTTTGTATCACTGAGTGTGGTGTGCTACCGTAAACATTGACTAATTGTGACCAAAATAATTTTGAAAAAACAAGAGTTGCAGGACTTGAAAACAATTTTAAGATATTTCGTTTTGACTGCAGATTTATTTAGTTTGATTCTTGTTGGAGGTACGAGAATCATTTAAAATATTGAGTTAACTATATACTTCTATATCAATATATCTAAATAAGGTTAAAATATTGTAATGAGCATAACATCAATATTGATTCCTGGAAATGATCCATTAAGTTAACTTCCATTTTGATTTTAGTAGAATTAGCTAGCTTCATTATCCTATGTGTATTTTGATAGCATCTCAAAAGTTTATGATCTCCCAGACTGATAAATTATTGGTCGTCAATTTAAGAAATTAAATTGACTGACTTTTTTGTCACCATTGTCGGGGAGATGCTAATGGATTAAGCATTGGTAATTTTTTGTTTAGTCCTTTCATTTTGTCTTTTTGTTGTGCTAACATTCTATATACAATGAGATACTGAGGATAAGACAAGAGGTAATAACCTGCGCATTCACTGTAGTGAGTATGTTGTATCTCACTAAATCTAAAGAATGATTCTACAATGTGTTTTCTTTTGGATTAATTCATGGAAAGGAAAAGAATAAGTCATTTCAACATATAACTTGGTGACAATAGGATCTTAGTAGCATGAAGGTGTATGAATACATGATCATGAGATTTTCTCTGAAATTTTCTTGGCGTGGTGTGTTTATTTTTGCAGATTTCATTCATTACTTTAGTATTTAAGGTAGAGAAGAAGTTTTAATTATTTTTTGGAATTGTAAGAAAACCCATACACTAATCCATGCTGCAAGACATGAGCTACCAAATAGAAAAAGAAGGATGCCAAAGAGTTTTTTGAGCAAAGGAGGAAATGCTACTCTAAGAAATCTCTTAAATCTCAACATCAATTGGAAACATATTTGGATATAAGGATGAACAAATATTGACATAATTGTGAAAAATATCTTCATCTTGGGGAGTAATAGAAGATAAAAGTATTCATGAGAAACACCAAGAAGAATACCTAGAAGTTTTTGTTAGTCATTCTTGTAAATTTGCATAAGATACCAAAGAGCCATCAACACCATTCGATGGAGAGTAGATACTGGATCTCAAGATTGAGGATTTTCTTGAATTCCTATCATCATATTATTTACGCATTCAAGAGAGAAATCAACAAACCTTAGAATATTTTCATGGTATGACAAAGAAGGACATGCAAACAATTGTCAACGAACAAGAGAACAAAGGAGACAAAGATTGCATGGAAGCTTGGTTCCAAACCATTATCATCCCACAATATTCCTCCATTATTCAACATATCTTGGCAAGATATCCATTAGTAAAGTTGGTTTCTCATGTTCAAGCATTGATTGAGGTATATTATTGAATCTTGGATATATGAGTCTACTTATGGTCGAGTTACATAGATGGATGCATTGGAATTTATACTACAGTTGAGGGAAGATATTATTTTCCAAATATAGTATCCTAGTGTAGAAATAAAATAGTAAATATAAAAATAATTCTAACTGTGAAAACAAAGAATGTAGCCCAGTTAGACACGATCGTTTCTTTAAAATCAGGGTTCTAGTTGTCAAGGTTCCCAATAAAGTTCCGCATACATTTTTTGGTTGAATATTTCATTTATAAGTTCTTCAAAGTATTTTGTTCGATGCTCGAGTTGGACAATGTGGGATTCTCTAAATCCATGCTTCCTCCAAATTGTGTCTGATCAACCTGAGCACCTTAACTAGGATCAAGATCATATATTTAATAGTTCCTTGGAGCCTGCATACATCAATCAAATCTTTCCTCGTTGACAACAATGGGAAATCATTAATGTCTCCCAATTGTCAGATTCTACAAGTGACTCAACTTCAACATCTCTATTCATACCTGCGAGAATGCACCAAGGTATCTTGACACTCATTTTCATCAATGGTGAGTGGTCTTGCATTAGTTAATGACATTCATAAATGGTCAATAATGTGACAAATCCTTTCTTAGAAAATATTGAAGAATATATGGTTTAATGCTACTCATAGTAGCTTGTAGCCTTTTGGTATTTTTCAAATAAGTAGGGAATGATAACAATTAGATAGAAAAGTAGTTTCAAGGAAAGAAATTCTTTGCTTCTTGTAGCAGAGTCCTCCTTTCCTATACTATCTCATTGAGACTTATTATAGATTGTTTAGTCCATGTTTGTGTTAGAGTGCTTAAGACAACAATTATTGCCACATAAGTTACTTTTTCTATCTCATATTTTTTAGCATTTTCAAAATTGATTTCAAATAAAATGCAAAGGTCATATTCAACATGATATTGTACAAATTTGTTGCAAAAACCATAGTTACTTTTTTATGCTCTAATAGATTTTTTTCCTGTCTGCAATTGAAAATCTAAGTTTTCAAAAAGGTAAACCTGAGGTAAAACAAGTTTTATGGCATTTTTGTTTGTCAATGTTTTTGGAAATTATAATAAGAGACTACTATGAGCTTCACTTTCTTGTCCTACATTACCATTTTTGATGAATTGTGAGGCAAGAAATGCAGAGAGAAAGAATAGAACATAAATAGTATTCAATATATTGAGAATGTAAGGAGAAAGTACAATGAGAAGAGTTAATGAAGAAGTAATGTGAAAAAGGAAAATAGTTGAGCTAAATAGGCTCAAGCAAATCAAGAAAAGAAAGTATAGCTGGTCAGGACAGCTGGCAGTGTACATTCAGCCTATTGAGGTTACATTATATTTAACACTCCCTCTTAAACTCAACATTTACAAACAACAACACTGATTATGCCCAACTGTTGTCTCTGAAAATCAAAAACAGATTTTCCCAGTGGCTTTGTGAAGATATCTGCAAGCTGATCTTGAGAATCATAGAATTGGAGTGCAATGTCACCATTATTAACTAGATCGCAGATGAAGTGAAAGCGAGTGTTAATGTGTTTGATTTTCTTCTAAAACACATGATTTTTGGATAGAGATATTGCTGAAGTATTGTCACAGAAAATAGGAGTTGGATCATTTTCTATATGTGACATATCTTTCAATATTATTCTCAGCCACACAGCTTGACAAGAAGCCGAGGTAGCAACGACATACTCTGTCTCTGTAGAAGATATTGATACAATTGGTTGTTTCTTTTATGCCCATGAGATTAGGTTCGTGCCCAGGTGAAAAACATGTCCTGAGGTGCTTTTCTTGTCATCTAGGCTGCCTGCAAAATCAATGTCTATGTAACCAAAAAGTTGAGTACTATTAGATTTAGTGTACCATAATCCAAAATTGAGAGTTCCTGCAACATATCTCAGAATCCGTTTTTCCATCTTCCAGTGAGAATATTTGCGAGATTCCATGAATCTGGAAACAATGTTGGCTGCATACATAATATTAGGCCTAGTTGTTGTAAGATACAACAAATTGCCTACTAAACTTTTGTACAGGGTAGTGTCCACTATAGGGCCTTCATCTTTCTTGCTCAATTTTGTGCCTAGGGGTATAGGGGTTTCTGCTGGATTGCATTCTTCCATGCATAATCTTTTGATGATATATGTTGCATACTTTTTCTGACAGACAAAAATTCCTTTGGCTGATTGATCAACCTCAATCCCCAAAAAATATTTCATAATGCCAAGATCCGTCATCTCAAACTCAGATTGCATGGCATGTTTAAAACTTGTTAACTCAATATTTCCTGTATATATCATGTCATCAACATGTAAACATACAATCAAAATTTTACCGTGCTGATCAATTTTGGTGTAGAGAGTTGGCTCATTTTAACTTCTCTTGACACCACTTTTGATTAGATAAGTGTCAATTCTGTTGTACCAAGATCTTGGAGCTTGCTTTAAGCCATACAAGGCTTTGCTCAACCGATATACTTTGGCTAGCTGCTCTTGGACTTCAAATCCAGGTGGCTGATCGACGTAAACTTCTTCTTCTAAGAAACCATTTAGAAAGGCTGACTTGACATCCATCTGGTATACATGCCATTTATGTTGGGCTGCTATGGCCAATAGAGTTTTGACAATGTCTAACCTTGCTACTGGAGAAAAAGTTTCACCATAGTCAGTACTAGGTTGTTGTGAGAATCCTTTGGCAACAAGTCTTCCCTTGTGTTTTTCGATCTACCCTTTTTCATTGAGTTTAGTTTTGTAAACCCACTTGACACCAATACTTTTCTTGTGACTTGGAAAATCAACAAGATCCCATGTCTTGTTCTTCTCAATGGAGTCAATTTCTTGGTTGATGGCTTGAACCCAATGTGGCTCCTTAGTGACTTCCTTAAAAGATGTAGGTTGACATGACATTAAAGCAAAAATGTTGTGTTGTTCAAAGTCATCCAACTGGTGATGGATTTCTCTCAAACTTCGAGTTCTCTGATTTTGAATTTCAAAGGATGAGTCTCTGCTTGAAGTTGAGTTATCCTGAGAATTTTCAGATCGTCTTTGTACCTGCAATATTGGAAGAACGGGTAGAGGTATTTGCTGTCCTGAATTTTATATGTTTTCAGAACTTGACAGCAATGGATTTTCACTGTCCAATTGCTGATTTTTTGATTCATTTCATAATTGATTTTCCAGAAATTTTACATCTCTGTTGAGAATTAGTTTCTTGGAGATTGTATTGTAAAGCATGTAAGCTTTAGATGTTTCACTATATCCAGTAAAGATACATTTCTCACTTCTATCTTCCAGTTTCTTTCTTAATTCGAAAGGTATGTGAGTGTATGCTATGCATCCAAATGTCCTTAGATGTGCAACATTTAGCCTTGTCCCACTCCATGCTTCTTGAGGGAGTTTCATCTTTAGACTTGTGGTTGGAGATCTATTCAAGAGATAAAATGAGCATGCTACTGCTTCAGCCCAAAAAATATTTGACAAACCTTTCTCTTTGAGAAGTGTTCTTGACATATTCATTATTGTATGTTTTTTCCTTTCAGCCACTCCATTCTGTTGTGGAGTATACCTGGCTGTTGTTTGCATAATAATGCCTTATGATTTGCAGAAATTTGCAAATTCATTGGAGTTGTATTCTCCTCCTCCATCGGACCTGAGTGCTTTTATATATTTGCCACTCTATTTCTCAACTTCTTCTTTGAATTCCTTGAATTTTGCAAAAGTTTCAGATTTGTGTATGAAAAAATAGATCCAGATTTTCCTACTAAAATAATCAATAAACGTTAGAAAGTAAAAGCTACCACCTATTGACTCTGTTTGCATTGGTCCACATAGGTTAGGGTGAACTAGTTCGAGATGTTGTTTGGCTTCATTGGATGACTGTGGATAAATGTTAAGAACCAAACATCAATATAGCATAGAAAAACCTTAGGAAAAGTACTCAACGCCTTGAAAAAGAGATAATTTCAGCTAATAAGCCTCTTCGAGGGGGAAACCTCCTTTTACCCCACTTAAATGTTCAAGTACAAGATGATTCAAAATGAAAATGTCTCCTTGGTATATATAGGAGACTAGGAGGTATAATTACAACTAATGGCCTAAAGCCGACATAAA